>CM076574.1:549869495-550339464 GCA_034641835.2 Pinus albicaulis
TGTCTGCGCTATGCTGTAGGTGGTCCTACAACCTTCTCTGCATCCGGAGCCAGTCGCTCAGCTTCTGTAGTGCGCATGCGCCCTCTGATGGTTGGCGTTGCCTAGGTGGTTTCTTCCACCTCCTGAACCTCCTCTTGTGGCTGATCCACATCCAGGAAAGGAAGCTCCTCTTAGGAACTAACAGCTCCTCATCGCATACGAAAGTGTAGCTCCTCTCCAGCGGGCAACGCAACCTCCCCTCTTTGAAATTTTATATCCGTCGCTGCGGTCTTGTGAGCCATGCAGCATACACTAGATAGTTGTGAGGTGTATCAGTGTACCCCACAAATATTCCAACCTCAGCGGTTGGATCCAGCTTCCTTCTCGCATCCCTCGTCACATGCATGTAGACAAGAGAACCAAAGATCCACAAATGGGAAATATCAGGCCTCTTGCCAGAATAAGCCTCCTCCGGTGTACTCATGCCAAGAACCTTGTGAGGACAACGGTTCTGCACATACACTGCTGTATTGCATGCCTCATCCCACAAGTGAAAGGGTAGGCCCTGATCATGCAACATCGCCGTGGCACCACGATCGTTACGGTCCTTCGCTCGGCCACCTACTGCTGTGGGTTATGGGGAGCAATGAGCTCTCTTCGAATCCCTTTTGCGTTGCAGAAGTCCTTGAACTCGCCAGAGATAAATTCGCCACCATTGTCGCTCCTAAGAGCCTTCACCTTCTTCCCCGATTCCTTCTCGACCAGTGCTTTAAACTGACAGAACTTATGAATGTATCGCTCTTCTTTGCATGAAGAAGATCCGACACTTTGAGAGAAATCATCAACAAAGATCACATAATACTTGTGCTTTCGCTGTCGAAGCAAGGCGAAGGACCCCACACACGTTTGTGTGAACTCTCTCAAGGATCGTCGTGGCGCGACTATCCTTCTCGTGAAAGGTGGCTTTCACATACTTCCTAAAGTACACCCCTTGCACTGATATGACTTCACAAGGGTGCCCTTAGGAAGCCCAGTAGAAATCTGTTGCAGAATCTTCAAGGCTCCATGGTGAAGGTGGCCCAATCTCCTGTGCCACAGTTCGCCCTCATCATCCCGGCTCACCACTTCTCATGCCCATGCCATAGGCTGCGTAGTCATCTACACCGCAAGCGATAAAGGTTCACGAGTATGAACCCCTGTATCTTAGGAGGCTCTCTCTAGAAGTAGTCTTGCGCGCGGGGAAGGCTTTTCATGGCAGGAACCACATCATACCCCTTATCCTCCAACATCGCCCCTACGAAATCGGGTTCTTCTTCAATCCAGGTACATGCATGACATCCTTTAAGACAAAGGGTTTACCAGACTCCCTCTGAAAGGATATGGTACCGATACTAGTCGCACTGTATCTACCATCATCGCCCATCTCGATGTGCACACCCAAATCTTTGTCCTCCAAATCTGAGAACAACTCCCGATATCTCGTCATATGAAATGACGCACCGCTGTCCAAGAACCATACCGATCCCAGCACACTTGAAACCAAGCATGCAATAAGTGAAAAGTCAAGCTCGAACTGTGAAGCCAAAGCTTATCCATCTGCAGATCTTCCCTCTTGCTTGTTCTTCTTCTTCTTTGGACAATTGGTAGCATAATGTCCGTGATCATGGCGGTGAAAACACTTCACTTTTGCCATATCCTGCTTCTTGCCCTTTGCACCAGAATGAGAGGTTTTCTTACCCTTCCCCTTCTTTGCTTTGGACACCAAAGCACGGTTTTCTTCATCTGACTCCCTTTGATGAAGATCCATCTCAGTAGTCCTCCTTATCTCCTCCTGCATGAGATGTGTCCTCCCCCGGCGGCTTCTCCAGGCCATTGACACTATCTTGATATGAGTGCCGAAGCCTTCGGAAGACGAAGAGAGCTTGGTCGACCATGTCCTCTTCATCGACGGTAACCCCCCACTTCCCCGGCTCATCTACGCGAGTGAACTTCGTGAGGTATTTGGCGATCTTGTCATCCCTTCTCCATCTTGATGTTCACGAGCTTATCTTTGAGAAACTTCCTTTGGTCACTCTTATACGGAATAGGTCGAGTCAAAGCTTTCCACATTAAATATGGATAAGCCTTTCCATGCAGGCTGGATACGATATGATCCTTGACGCCCTCCAACAGGATCCTTCGACATTTCACCATCTTCTTTTGCCATGCTTCGACTTCAGCAGGATCAGTGGGCCTTTGGACATCCGTATCTACGAACTCCTTGAGTCCATTATCTTCTAATACTGCCTCCATGCGATCCTTCCATGCAACATAATTCGAACTACCTTCAAGAGCATATTCGAGTCACAAACCGTTGAAAGACATTTTCAACACTGGCACCAAGAAAACAAAACTGCTGCAAAATTTCGAATTCCAAACTCCAAGCTCTATAAGCTTCCGATCTACACTTGAGAACAAATTATTTCCAAATCGGTCAGTGCCAAGGGGCTTTTACCGAAGACCTTTCACTTTAGAAGAAAGATGAATCCGGAGGCTTCACGGCGTATGCGGTTTCTGTCCAGAAATAAGTTTGCAATCATAAGTAATAGATCTCGACAATTTATCTTGCTCGATACCATGTAGAAATTAGTGAATAAATCACTTATTCAATGGAGATTAACTAGATTACACATCAAGTGCATGCATAACACATAATCTCTTCCACTCAGATCATCACACATGCGGAAATAAAACAAGTGATAGCACATCAATTCATCATACACATTAACACAGTATGTATGGGGAAAGCTTATAGCTGAAAACCCCGCAGCTATTGTGTTTATTATAATGGAGAAAACATGTAACAAAATCAGTACAATACTCCTCACAAGTACTCAGTACTATCTCATGAAGTTACACACAAACTAGCTTGGTTTTGAACAAGTCACGGGTTCAAAACACATCCACTAATTGCCTGCCTCTATTGCGCAATCATGGCTTGTCTAAATAGAGATCCAAGGTTCGAATCTCCTTGGCTTGACAGCGCAATCATCATGGGAAATTGCCTCCAAGTGTGGTGCAAATCTCATGCAAAGCGATCCTCCAATACGATAGCTATACTCACCCTTTCATCTACCTCTTCCTTGGTCCCCTTTGAACCCCGATCATGCCTTTGTGAGTGAGCCAGAGTGTTCTTGAGTTGACTAATGAGTTACTAGTAGTGAATTGACAATATTTAATTCCTCCACTCATAACTAATTGATTAGCCAGTTAAACTAAATACAACTAGTTCAACTAGTTAACCAGAACACCACCTCCATTAACTCCTCAATCAACTCCACCAAAAACTCTGCCACATGAGTCTAACTGAAGTCTAACATGCAAGATGCCATCAAACCTAGGAACCACGTGATTCCTCTGTCAGTTGCATGAGCCACCTCCATGACTCGAACTGAAGTGCTCCAAGAGAGTAAACTGCTGTTTATAGTCAAAATATTATTAAGGGTAAATAATATTTGACTTCCATATTTTTAGGAGATACAGTCTAAAAATAGCCTGGGTCCTAAAAATAAGGGTCTCATCTATTTTTACCAACATGTCACATACTTCAAGAATCTCCAACTGGAATCTCTGAATCATGCTCCGTATGTCTAAAAATAGACATAGTCTAAAAATAGACTTTGCGCCAGAATTTGCCTGCGGGCCCACTTAGTGAAGGCGACTTCATTTCACTAAGCTCCGTCATCTTGCTACATTCTCAACACTCAGGCCCTCGCCTCTGGCATTTTCCACCAAATCTGAATAAATTCCCACGCATTAAGTCGGCGAAGGACCGGGAGCGCCGGGGTTCGAATCCCTCTTAGAAAGTTCATAGCGCAGCTCCTGGATCTTCAATTTCTTCCATTCTTTTGTGACCTTCGATGAATTTTCCGTCGTCGCCATTACCTGAAACCAAATAATTATGTAATAGAATAAACTGAACCCACATAAGCCTTCCACTGAAACCCTCAAAGCCTAGTAGTTCGCAGATACAACACAAATTTAAGGTTTTATTGTTGGCCTTTTGAATTCATAGGGATGTTATCAAAGTTGAGCCATAAGCGTCACAATAAGTGGTTTTGGGATGTGGTTTCTGGTTTCCAATGACTGTTAGAGGGACCGATGTTTACCATGATACTTAGGGGTCCTAATTTAACGTTCGTAATCGATAAACTACTTTTATTAGTGGGAAAGGTCACATGTCAAAATGACGTGGTGAGACCAAAATTTTCCCCTTTATTTTTTTTTCTTTTTTCTTCCATTCCATAGCTTCACAATGATGTTAGTGGAACAAAAAAAGAAGTGTTTTATATATAATATTTTATTGATTGTATGATATTTTTTAATTTTGTATTTTTGGTTAAAAAAAAATTATTATAGTATCATAGTGTTAATAAAATACATTACCACTACAATAAAATTTAGTAATACAAGGTAAGAGTTGGCACAAGCTTTGCTCATTGCAATAAACTAGCAATTGCACCATATGTTGCAAAGGAAATGTTGTAAAGCAGTAACAAAGGAAATAGTAGTATAGAGTAAGTTGAGTTTTAAGGTGGTGAAGGAGTTGAAGCTTAAGAATATGCATCATTTTGGGAAGGCTTTGGTAGCTAGATGCATATGAAGGCTCATATCAAATAAGGGTCTATGAAGCTAAGTTATCCTCTAAAAGTATGATGAACCTAATTCATTAGAAAACCTTCCTGGTCATCCTAAAACGTTGGGCTAGGAGGATAAAGCTATTAAATTTTGAAATGCACTAAGTTTTAATATAAGTCAACAAGGATGGGAAATGACAAGCACAATTAAGATCCAAAAACCAGTAGCTCCATGGCATCTAGAAAACAGTCCTTGTCATTGGGTTTCTAAGGCCATTGTTTTCTTAACTGCCAGATTGTCACCTAAGGAGTATATCTAGCACCTTTATAGATAAAGGTAGATAGGCCTTTGAAACTCGCTGAAGAGAGGTGGCTCCTTCTTCTTTCCTACTTTCTGTTGTAAAAATAGTTTTCATCTATTTATGTGATTGATAGAAAGCTATTTACAATTCAATTATAAACTTCAAGTATAATTCAACTGACTAATTGCAAGCTCCTCAATTCAAATTTCATATTCAAATGTTACATTCCATACAAATTTACTAATAAATATTTTACACTTTATTGACACCAAAGGAAAAATGGTTATAGAATTTGTAAAAATTGTTCCATTTCATAAAAGTTTTACATCTAATTCACTAAAGGAAATGCTTCTACAGCTTGTAAAAACTATTCTACCTCTCGTGAACCAAAACATGTCATTTTCACTTGTATATCTCATTTTCCAGAGGTTGGATTGGGGAAATATGAGAGATCCAAGTGTGAAATTGATGGAGTCAGACAAGGAAAGGAAGCCTTCGGAAGATAGATGCAGCTGAAGGAACAGATCAAGCCCCATACCTGTGTGGTGCTTATTTTCAGACCTTCCAACAATAATTTATTTGAAGAAGATATTTTCTGGTATCATTTCTGACATAAAAAGGTTCATGGTTCTTCACATTTTGATATAAAATGTTCTATTATCCTTCAAAATTTTCTTCAAGTTTACTGCAATTAAGATTTGTAATTTCAAAGCTATTAAAACCCATGTACAAATGACAGAAACCCTCTAACTGATTAGGAGGGAACCTCATGAACCTTAGTTTGGTATTGTATGGGACTGAAACCCTCTAACTGATTTGGCTGGAACCTCAATTTCATATTGTATGGACACAAACCCTCTAACTGATTAGGAAGGAATCTCAGTTTGATATTGATATTGTATGGACAGAAACCCTCTAACTTATCTGGTTGGAACCTCAATTTCATAGGGTATGGACGCAAACCCTCTAACAGATTTGGATGGAACTTGGGTTTGATATTGTATTGACAGAAACCCTCTAACTGATTAGCTGGAATGTATGGTCTCATTCTGGGAACTTGTTAGGATTTCCTGACAAATTAAATTGATTAACAGGTGATCTTACTGGACACAATTTGTTGTTTATCAAGTTTGAGTTATAATAATATTGGCAGTTCCACTCTTCAATTCATTACACACATCTTAAATTTATCAACTAATAAATTCTGTGAACAATACCATCCAATGTGCAGAGACTTCTGGGATTCGCAATGGATGCATTTTCATTGGAAGAACACCATCCAAACAACCAAATGAACTGATCTTCGGAATTCAGACATCAAAATATCAAAATATTAGAGTATACTCTAACATATAAATACCAGTAGCAATCTCAGGGGAAATCCGAGTTCAGTGAGACTGTTGAATTTACAACCCTGGAGCAGTTTCTCAGGCTCTTTAAATTATTAATGTGAGTTTGTAGATTAGACAGTGCTTTTGGGAAAGAACCTGGTAGCGAATTAAAGCTGAGGTACTTAGGTATTCTCAGCGGTTTTCACAGAATTCCCAGCAATCTGATGAAAATTTTCTGATACAAAAAGTGATGGAAAATTTTCGAAGTGTGCAATAGGGAGTGGTTGCCTGCTACGAAAAGTTACCTTCCATCCCTCATTTTGGGGACATGATCGAAACCACTATTTTAACCTTGTTTTCTGCACCAAATACCATACCATGAGCATATGTTTTTTGAGTTTTCAGCGGTCCAGTTGGACAGAGATACGGTTGGATCAGATTTGATGGCCTTTCTGAAGGACAAAAAGCCTCCACTTCTGTGCTTTTATCACCTACCCCAGTGTCCATCAATTATGTGATTTGGTCAGCTTCCTCTATGGGATTTTGTTTAGAGAAAATTCAAGATTAAGAGAACTTGCCAGCAATCCTTTTAGTGATCAGATTGTGGCTTCCATGAGCACTGAATCGTTACAGCAGTTAAAGTGGTCACGGCCATAATTGTGGATGAGATGAATACAGACAGCAAAAGCAGAGACTTAGAAGCCCTATGTCCATTAAATCCAAGGCCCCTCTAGGCTGTGAGTTCCTGTTCTTAGTCGTGCCTATAACATTCACACAACTCTCATTAGCAGTACTCTGCAGAAAGATGAAAGGCACATATTGTGTTGGAAGCATGGCAGAAACAATAACTCGCTGTGGGATTCATGTACATTGATAAAATCCTGTGAAACCTGGGTTTATCATGATGGCATAGAAACTTAGCGTGGATTGAAATCTGCAGGCTTGTTCTTTCATTTTATCTTGTATAAAAAAGAAATGCCTTGTGGAGTATGGTTACGGTAAATGCATAGTATATTATAATTTATCTTCAGACCTTCCAACAATAATTTATTTGAAGAAGATATTGTCTGGTATCATTTCTGACATAAAAAGGTTCATGGTTCTTCACATATTAAAGCTAAGGTTAGGTATTCTCAGCAGTTTTCACAGAATTCCCAGCAATCTGACGAAAATTTTCTGATACAAAAAGTGATGGAAAATTTTCGAAGTGTGCAATAGGGAGTGGTTGCCTGCTGCAAAAAGTTACCTTCCATCCCTCATTTTGGGGACATGATCGAAACCACTATTTTAGCCTTGTTTTCTGCACCAAATACCATACCATGAGCATATGTTTTCTGAGTTTTCAGTGGTCCAGTTGGACAGAGATACAGTTGAATCAGATTTGATGGCCTTTCTGAAGGACAAAAAGCCTCCACTTCCGTGCTTTTATCACCCACCCCAGTGTCCATCGATTATGTGATTTGGTCAGCTTCCTCTACAGGCTTTCATTCAGAGCAAATTCAAGATGAAGAGTACTTGCCAGCAATCCTTTTAGTGATCAGACTGTGGCTTCCATGAGCACTGAATCGTTACAACAGTTAAAGTGGTCATGGCTATAATTGTGGATGAGATGAATACAGACAGCAAAATAAAAGACTGAGAAGCCCTGTGTCCATTAACTGATCTAGCTGGAACCTATGGTATCATTCTGGGAACTTGTTAGGATTTCCTGACAAATTATATTGATTAACAGGTGATCTTACTGGACACAATTTGTTGTTTATCAAGTTTGAGTTATAATAATATTGGCAGTTCCACTCTTCAATTTATTACACACATCTTAAATTTATCAACTAATAAATTATGTGAACAATACCATTCAATGTGCAGAGACTTATGGGATTTGCAATGGATTCATTTTCATGGGAAGAACACCATCCAAAAAACCAAATGAACTGATCTTCGGAACTCAGACATCAAAAGATCAAAATATTAGAGTATACTCTAACATATAAATACCAGTACTAAGTAGAAATCTCAGGGGAAATCCGAGCTCAGTGAGATCGTTGAATTTACAACCCTGGAGCAGTTTCTTAGGCTCTCTAAATTATCCATGTGAGTTTGTATATTAGACAGTGCTTTTGGGAAAGAACCCAGTAGCGAATTAAAGCTGAGGTTAGGTATTCTCAGCAATTTTCACAGAATTCCCAGCAATCTGATGAAAATTTTCTGATACAAAAACTGATGGAAAATTTTCGAAGTGTGCAATAGGGAGTGGTACAGAAGGTCTTGATACAAATGTTTCTAAGGGATAAGGTCAGGCATGAGAAAAAGTCATTCAAATTTCTGTAACTAAGAGAGACCCCAAATCTCCCAAAAAGTAAAAGCATGACACAGCTATTTGAGTAAAGAGCTGCAGTGTGTTTTGAGAGAAAGATAACATCAGCACATTTATCCTTCGCTAATAATCAGATTTACTCATTTTCTAGAGCTTTTGAGTAATGGAGAGATATCTAGCCTCCCAGTACCCTAAAGTTCAGAGCAACCTAAAGAGACAGAGTGAATTAAAAAACCATTCAAGTATACTGAATCGTACCTCTAAAAGAGTAATATGGATCTGCAAACCCCAACTTGTAGAATGGTAACAAGCTTTCTTCATGTCGGAAGGATGGAAGTGTTCCTACCTCTGCCATTTCTGAGGAAGAAGAACCTGCCCCCAGACAAAGATCTTTTCATGGAAAATTTATTCTTATCACCATCCAATTGCTTGCTGAATACCTTCAAGTGATTTTCTTCAGTAGGTTTGAAAGGTTGCACACTTGATTAGGCTCTAGCTCCTGCTTCATCCACACTGTAAAGGGCCTCAAATCCCCATTCCCAAGATGGCCACTGCATGAAACCCCAACCCCATCTTCATTTTCATTAGGGAAAGGCTTCAATCTTCCTCTTCCAAGCTCCTATAAAGATCAATGACAGATATTGAGAAACTTGAATCCGCTGAAAAAGATCTCCTCATGGGGAGCTATGGCATTTCTGCAGACATAAAAAGCTCCTTGCATTGAGATGTGCTGCCATTTCTCCCATGCTTGCTGACCAAGTCACTCTATGCTCGGATATACGATGTGGCCATTCCATTCGAAGCTTCAATGGCCATCCCTTGCCCTGATTCATCGTGTAAAGAGCTCTCTCAAATTATTAAATATAATAATATTTATATTGTAATATATTAATATTAATATTAATCTTAATATTTTAATATTAATAATAGATTTAATGATGTATTTTACATGACATGATAACAAAGTTTATAATAAAACTACATCAAAATAATATTTTCAAATATTATCACTTTGTCTTTGAAGATATTAATATATTCATAGGATGTATTTTTCCTTTTAAAGATTCATTTTACAACTATTTAATTAAAAGAAATATTAAAATATTTTGGAACATGATTTTCAATTCTTTGTGTTGAATTGTATTGTAGTTTTGTCTATATGGTTATTTTCATTTTTTGTTTTGGGCCAACATTGTTTATCTTAGATAAAATGTCTTTCGGTTTAATCACATCATTATGATTTGGTTGACGTTGCAAACCAGCTAATGTGATTCATCCTCAGGACAAGGTGGAGAAACCTAGTAAGAAAATCACCCAACCATAAGCAATGAAAACCCACACTTTGAAAGATTTTATAGCAAAATTAGAAATACCATAAAGTATTTAAGCCTAAAAAAGATCCAGACTCACTTCATACCGGGTGGTTTCAGAAAGAAACCAACCAAAAAAAAAAAAATCAAGACTATTTTTCTCATGGTTGTGCTCCTTTCAGTTTTTATTTTATGGTCTATTATGGTTTTTCTTAGGGGTCCGAGAGACTTTGGGTACTCGTTAGATCGTCCTCTTATTCTATTAAAAGATTCTCTACATCTATCCAACTGTGAGCCTGGGTATATAGAAATTCTGATACTTCCTAAAAAACAAAAGAGAAATACCTTAATACTAGTAGCGTTGACATACCTGAAGTCAAACCCCCGACGGCAGTTTGCTTGGCAACACTGGGAAACCCTAAATCAATTCCACTCTCTGAAAGTTTTCCTAAGATAACAAAGAAATATTCAAGAATAAGAAACGATGGGAAAAGGAAGACCTTCATAAGAAGGGCAAACTGTTAAAGTTGTTGAGGGGTTTTCTCTTAAAACAGTGTCGCACGAGCTATTCTGTTCTCTATCATCTCAGCAGTGTTAAGTGGGTCGACTCACAAAGCTCTCATACTTGTCCCTCTATTCCAAATTTCTCACGGAACCATTGAACCATTCCTCCCTCCATTTTTGGGCTTCCTCTGTTAGAAGAAATTTACTTGAACCAAAACATCTTCACTGGAGAAATTCCATCAAATGTTGGAAATCTCATTGTGCTCTCCAGCTTATGGTTAGCAGAAAATAAATTGTCACACGCAATACCCGCTTCCATAACTAATTGTCGTCGCCTCTCAAATCTGTATCTCCATCACAATTATCAACTGCATGGAAAACTGCCAGCAAGTTTATGTAGGCTACAGAGTTTGGCATACCTCTACCTTACTAGTAATATGTTTGAAGGCCCCATACCTAAACAACTTGCAATGAACGGAAACAGTCTTATACAAGTTGATATATCTGATAACCTCTCTATTCGAACCCTTGGGGGACAAAACTGAAGGTTTATCGGACACTGTGATGACCCAAAACCCTGCTCTCTTAATCTCTCCTGCAAGCCCATAGCCCACCTTGGGCACCAAAACCTCTCTAGCTGCTTCCCTATATTTCTCCTATTTGGGTACTATTTTAGCCCTAAAAGCATTCTTCTTCTTCCCTTTCAAGGAATCAAGATGCCTCAACAGCTTGAGCTGCTTTCTCTCCCTGAAGTGTTTCTGGAATTTGGTGTGGGTTTTGAACTTTTCACCGCAATTATTTTGGAATTTGATGTGGGTTTTGAACTTGTCACCGCAGACTTCGCAGATGCGGGTTTTGAACTTGACTACCGGAGCCTCGGCCTCCACCACCACCTCCACTGTTGCCCTGTTCGAATCCCTCAACATAGACCTGCAAACCCTTGTCTCCATACCCTCTCAGCATCTCTCATGTCCCTATTTTCAAACATTTAAGATCTTGAAACTTATTTTTCAAACTAACAGGGCCAAATGGAAGATTTTCATTGGTTGGAGGAGGTGCCACATGTCTAAATTTATTGGTTGGAAGGGCGATGAGAAAGGCTTCTCATTGGCTGGGGTGAACAGTATTTGCTCACCCCAAGCCAACAAAAAAAATGCCTCCGGCGTAATTATATTATCATAGCATAAGTGTCAATAAAATACATTACCACCAACAAAATATAGTAATATAGATTGGTTTAAGAGCTGGCACAAGTCTTGCTTTGAAAAGTAAGAAGCCTGAAGAGGAGCCAAGATAGTCGGTGTTTTTGGTTATTGTCGACACAAAAAGAGAAAAATTACAAATCTCAGAATTACACATTAAGGATGGAGATTGGGAGGAAACGCTCGAAGTGCAGCAAAGACAACATCACGTTCATGCATATGGTAATCAATGTGTTCCACTCAACTCTCCAAGGTGCGAAGATGGTCATTTGTGCGTTGTTGTTGGCACCAGAGTCCTTCCACAGAGTCAAAGGTCTCATTATGCACATGCTCGAGGTCGTTGATATAGGAAACCAATTCGTTCATGTCCTCGTACCTCTGTTCCCTCAGCGTATCAATGTTGAGATGTATGCGATCCAGCTGGGTTGCGATGGACTCCAAGGTGACCAGACTTCTACGTGGCTCAATGAGTGGGCTGGAGACAGGGTCATATCTGTAGCGGAGTGGCGACTCTCAATCGACTCAAAGTCTGAGCTAGGCTCCCCATGTTGCTGGTGTACATCCATGTGTGGCCCAGCACCCCCCCTGCAGACCCGTCCTCTCTGTGGAGGCATACTACTCATTTATAGGTTGGTGTTTGGCATGCATATTAAATCATTAAAAGATTTAGACTGAAAGATGAGAATATTATTGTGTTTATGTATGATGGAATAACAAACCAACATTTTTTGGCTTGGTGCTACTATAAAATGCCAAACATTTGATATCATTATAAATATTACTACCAATTGAAACTATTATCACATAAGAGTAATATACCCACCCAATCAAACTTAAAACTAAGTGTTAAACAACATTTTGTCACCGTCCCTGCAATCCCCATCCCGAACATTGGAGGGCCATTTCTGTGACTTCTATGTAGTGTCATGCCTTGCAAAAAGTGTCATTACATCCCTTGCCATGAGAAGAACATTTCCTCTTTTGACTATTCCTGGAACAGGCTCTCAAAAACATATGATTTTGGGTTGGCGCTAGCAGGTAGTTATGGCCTCGCGCCCATAGAGAAATTAACACTCGGCCTCGCGCCCATTGGCGATTTGTCCCAATGGACTGCCCGAGCTGAGCTGTTTTTTGATTTTTTTACAAAATAGAAGCAAAGTTTCCATTTCCAACCACTTCGTGAGCGTAGTTAGCATGGGTTGTTCGACTGAATAACGTCGAAAATCTTCCTTTGGATTCTTATTTCCTACATTTAAGCAACCTCCCAAAGGATAAGGCCTCCCTTCCACCATATGAGGGATCCCAACCTCCTTCATAAGTCTTATTCTTCTCCCTCAACCCTTCAATCCCCCTCCTCTCTCCCTAGAAGATAATTCCCTTGCTTAAAAGGAAAGCAAGTCCCACTCTTTATTTTATCTTAGGGAAAGGGTTTCGAGGGTCACTTCCCACCTATTCATTGACCTATAGTCTAGAAGTGACTTCCTAAACTATTGGGACTCCACCCATCGGTGAAATTCTGTGAAGAGCAAGGAGCCTTAGCTATGGTGACAATGGGCTAAGCCTCCATCGTTTCCCTTATCCTAGTAGTTGCCCTCTTAGGAACCCCTTTTAGATCCACTACTAGTTTGAGTGGTAACATGTTGTTCACAATTCCATTTGTGAACAACTCTTTGGTATGCCTACTTTTGCCATACTATAGCTCCAAGATGAGATGTCCAGGGCTATGGAGGCTACCCTTCTTCTCACTAAATCAATCCTCTACAATATAGTGAACTAGGGCTAGTTGGTTGGCCCACTTGACTGTTACTTTAGTCCTTCAAAGTTTGCAAATCCTTAGGCCCTATACACCTGCCCTTCTACCAATTTTTTTGTCCTTCACCAGAACAAGAGTCGGGGCTCTTCTTTGATAGTAACCTAACAACCCTCCAACTATACTTGGCCTACCATCAATTTGCCCAACCACAGTCAATTCCTTTTACTGATCTAGGGCCCACAATATTGTCTTCTTCTAGGGCTCTTCAAATCTGCCACCTAACAATGGTTTGAGTCCTCTCAAGATCATTGTTCTTGTGTATTGACAATTTGATCTTTGTTGTCCAATCTATGAACAAATATGAAATACTCCTCGTATCATACTTCTAACAATCTATAGATGACTGAACTAGGGTCACAAATCAACCACTAATAGTCCATTCACTAATTTTTTATAGGTTTCTTCAGATCTTTGTCTAAAACTCTATCGAAATTCCACCAAAATCAACTCCTCTGCATGTCAATCCATTCTTCATATGGCACATTTCTTCTGCATGCTCAATCTTCTGCTCAGGTTCCACCCTCCTTTGGATCTGTTGTCTCCACAGATACTGAATCTGCAAACCATCTTCCAGATCTGTGGTCTTTATTGCATAAATAAACCTCTCTCTAAGGGTCACAACCCATCTTCTTATACGCTAACTCAATCATCATGACTTAGTTAACTGACACAAGTTGTTATGAGACGAAATTACAATTTATTGTCCAATTTATTTAAGGGAAAAATAAATTAGACGCCTCACATTCCTCACTCTTGGTACATCAAAATTCCTCACTAGTGTGGGTGCATTTTTTTTTTTCCTTTCTAGTTTCCAATTTCACTATTTCTTGTTGCAAATTTCAATACTCCCTCTCAACAAGAAAGGAATTCAATCTATCTCCATTCGGTACTTTTGGAATGTTTTGCATGCTACACTTCTCTAGTGTTGTTTGCACCTGCAAGTCCTAAAACTGAATAGCCTCTGAACAACTTACTCAGTATAATGCATCTGTCATCAGAATCTTCTGACTGTTGCTAGCTACTGCATCTGTCTAGTACTGGATTCTCTGCGCTGCTGCTGACATCTGCATCCGTGCCCTTTGAACTATTGCTAACTCTAATTTGTGATCCAGTACTATTTGACATCTGACTCTGATTTATGTCTTGCTGACATCTGACTACATCAATTTAACCGATCCTTCCTACTACTATTGTACTGTGGCTCCTCGTAGCCAGGTTCGATCCATGAGATCACACGCCATCTCAATGGACCTTGCCCAAATTTCTTATCTTGGGATTATGTCTACACATCACCCCACCGGCTTACACCTCCAGGTATGGCTGCTCCCTCTTCCCATCTGGCTCGAAATTTCCCCCTCATGGAGGTCTCTGCTTGAGTGGATGCTTCCACTCAGTCTCCTCTCTACTTCTCCAATTGTGGCAACTACTCCACAACCTTCTGAGACCGCTTCTCATGAAGATTCATGTTAAGAGGTATTTATGCTCCCTTTAAACCACCAAGTCTCTAACTTCTGCCTTTCTCCTCAAAGCTTTGCATGCATCTGGTACCTCAATTACATATAGGTTCTTGACTCACGCACAGTGTAATTGTCCCGACGTTACAAAAGGTTTCTAAAAAAGAGTTGATTTTAAATCAATGATATCTCCCTCATCCGAGCTCCGATTCGACCGATTTTTTTTTTCTATTTCGGTAGATTTTCGCAAGGAATCCAAATAGCCTATTTGTTTTTGAAAATTTTACACCAAAATATTCAAATAGTCTATGAAAACTCGCTTCCCAAAATTTTTTTGCTCTAATACCATGTAGAAAATCTAACCAACGAGATTCAATATAATCTTGTAATCTACTAAAACAAGATATTGAATCCTTCCTACAATTTGTGGAAACAAAACACGATCACACAATCACATATAAGTAAGAGAAATAAATTATCAATCGCACAACAACATGATGTGTTTGGGGAAAGAAACTGCTTAAAGGCCCTCTATCTCTATTGTGTATTAAGTCAAGGAATCATGAAACAATACATTAATGCTTAATCTCTCATGAGATTCTCCAACACTCTGTCAATTGTCTCCCGTTGATCTAGGAAAACTCGGTCTAGTACTTAGCCAATTCTGATCCTTACTTCAACTTGCCTTGCTCATACAATCCTAGATAGGGAATTAACTGCTTATTAATTAGGAAAATCAATCTTCCTTGATTGCACAATCCATTATGGAATCCCAATGACTTTATTTCACATGGGAAATTTTCTCTGAATACAATTGATAGTTATGTTCCCTTTAACCTCTGTCTCAACTGGGTATTCCTCGAAACTGACATGCATACAACTATTAATAGTGAATTATCAGTTATATGATTGATCACTCATTGTGAATTAAATCTAATTTAATTCACTGGACCTCTCGCTAGCTCATAACTTAGTTAGAATCAGTTAAACTGATTTTAACGCATTTAATTGAGTTAATTACACTTGCACCCCACTAATGCATCAATTTCAACTGGACCCAAAAATATTAGAATCCCTCTAGATGCCTCATCTTAGACCCTCAAGTACTTGAATTTCTTGAGCTAACTCGGTCATCATGACTTAATTAACTAACAAAATTTGTTATGAGATGAAATTACAATTTATTTTCCAATTTATTTAAGGGAAAAATAAATTAGATGCCCCACATTCCTCACTCCTGGTGCATCAAAATTCCTCACCAGTGTGGGTGCATTTTTTTTTGTCCTTTCTGGTTTCCAATCTCACTGTTTCTTGTTGCAAATTTCAACATTTCAAAATTTGATGCGGCCTTCACACAAAGACACCATTGAAATCACATGCCCAGATTCTCATGAGAAACCTCTCTTAAGCTCGATTTGCTAGAAGAGAACCAACAATATGCCATCCTACTTCCTAGCGCAAACCGACCCTTAAGGTATGCAACATTCTTTTGAACACTCACATGATGATCTTGCTCTTGGAGGATGATCATGACCTCCCTTTAGCAACCCTTACTCGCCCTCGTACTCGACCTACTTTAGGACTACATCTCTCTTCACCCCCTTGATGTGCCAGATAGTGGGAATACATGTCAAACATGCTAATATGTGCCTAGTGATAAGGCATGCCAAGATGTGCAAGGGTGTGTCAATGCATGTCAGGGAATGTCAAGACAACAAAAGGGAGAAAAAAGTTAAACTACAAGGAAATGAACACATAAGAGGGTTAATAATTCATCAATTTACCTTTTCCAAGAGGGGCATGCTAGGCACACCAACACTACGCAACAATAGGTGCCAAGTGCAAAGTCTTAGTGCATTCTAAGTGCCAAGTATTCCTTTGTTGCTTCTCATCTACTTTCCAACAACTGATAATCACAAATAAATTTAATATTAAACCATGCCAAATCATACCAAGGCATCTCAACGTATTCCACACATGTTAAGACTTTCCAAGCACCAACACGTGCCAAGCGCTAATATGTGTCAAGAACTAGTGTTATGCATGTTATGAAGTGGAAGGGAATGTTGAAGAGTGCTAAAGTGTGCTAGAGAGTGATAATGCATGTTCATGAGTGTTAAGGATTACTAGGAAAAAACATTAAGGGAGCACTAAGTAAAAATTCATGAAAGTTAATGAATATGAGGAACGTGTGCTAGAGACTAGTGTTAATGAGTGTTAGTTGTCATGCCAAGGAGGGATTGACAAGGTATGCTAAGCATTGGTAAGGCATGCTAGGGAATATCAAGGCATGTCAAGAATTACCAAAGTGTGCTTGGGAGTTCCAGGATGTGATAATTATATCATGTGCCAATTAATAGTGCCAAGATATGCCAATACATGGTAGGTGCTAAGGATGTGGTGCAGGGTGCCAGGGTATGTCAATATGTGTCAAGGCAACAAAAGGAAGAACCAATAAGAGGGTTAATAAGTCGGGACTTTATCTTTTTGAAAAGGGGCATGCTAGGCACACTAATAATAGGTCCCAATACATGCCAAGTGGCATTGTGTGCCAAGTGCTAATGTATGTCAATGCATTCAACCAAGGTGTTCCAGGGTATGCTAGGGACTATATGCAGCATGCCAACACATGTTAGCAGAGTTCGATGTTGTGCTAGCGCATGTCACCATGTGCTTGGGTGTAAGTGTCGTCACAAGATGTTCTAGGTACAAAGATGTTCCAATACATGTGGGGTGCTAAGAAATGTTAGTGTGTGCCAAAGCATTAATTTAAGGCATGCCCAGATTGGTGAGGATCGTTAGGTCGTTATCATTAATAGAATTGTCAAAGCTTGATTATGTATTAAATAATATATTTCCTACACACAATAGTGGAACTTTATCTAAAGGGAATTTTCTAGATAATAAACTTAATATATATGAATCATTTTTTGACTCATAGAAAATCTCTATTCGACTAGTTATTACTTGAGGGAAATGATACAAACTAATTACTTCTAAAAAATTCACTGACCCTAACCACTATGGCTTTGGACATATTATAAAAAATACTCCACAATAATGGTATTAAATCGTTAACTTTTGACAAAAAAATATATTAACAGGCACATAGCATCATCAAAAACTCATTCGAATGATCAATGATGACGACCATTTTTTGACCGTCACCAAAAGTAACAAAACGAGCATTGGTGAGGGTCATTAAAACTTCGTCACTAGAAGTGTCACCAAAGAGAGAATTAGTGATGGGCCTTTAATGACCCTCACCAAAAGTGTCATTCAAAATGTCTTTGGTGACAGACCATAAAGGACCATCACTATATACACTTACAGTGACGGTTTTTTAATGATCAATGATGACGGACATTTTTTGACCGTCACCAAAAGTAACAAAAAGAGCATTGGTGAGGGTCATTAAAAGTTCGTCACTAGAAGTGTCATCAAAGAGAGAATTAGTGACGGGCCTTTAACAACCCTCACCAAAATTTTCATTGAAAATGTCTTTGGTGACGGACCATAAAGGACCATCACTATATACACTTACAGTGACGGTTTTTTAAAGGCTGTCACCATATGTGACATTGGTGACGAACCTTAAAGGTCCGTCACAAGAAGCCCAACAGACAGAAAGAGCACATCAGGAGGAATTTTCAGTATCGGATCTACGGCAGTTTCTTGGTACAACAAGAAACAAATATCCGTGGCACTTAGTTCAACGGAAGCGGAATACATGGCAGCAAGTTTAGCTGCATGTGAGGCTATCTAGATGAGGAAGATTCTGGTTGGTTGTTCGGTTCACATTTAGATCCCATGGTGATTCATTGTGATAATCAGATTTGCATTAAACTCTTGGTTAATCCTGTGTTTCATGATATATCTAAACATATTGATATCTGGTATCATCATATTAGATATTTTGTGCAGGAGAAGATCATGTTGCTTCAGTACATTCCCATGGAGGATCAGGATGCAGATATTCTGACGAAGGCACTCACCAAGAGCAAATTCGAATACCATACAGGCAGGATCGAGGTGAAGGATAATCCCTATCTTATTAAGAGGGAGTGTTGAGATTCAACAAGATGATGAGCTTAGTGAAAAGAGTTGCCTTCACTAAGTGGGCCCGCAGGCTATTTTTGGCGCAAGTCTATTTTTAGACATGTCGATCATATTTCAGAAGTTGGAGGATGCTATTTGTGGATGGTTGATCAAGTTGGAAAAATAGATGAAATTATATTTTTATAATATTGGGCAAAGTCTATTTATAGATCGTCAATCTAAAAATAGATGCATGTTGATTATTATTAGCTCTTAATAATAATCAGACTCTAAACAACAACTTATTCTCTTGGAGCACTTCAGTTCAATGCATAGATGTGGCATAGCAGCTGACATAAGGAATTACGCTATTCCTGAGGGTTTACTGGAGCTAATGCATGGAGGACTCAGTTAGAACTCAAGTGGCAGAGTTATCACACAGTTGGAAGAAGTAGTTATGGAGTTGTATTTAGTTTAACTCAGTTAGACTCAGTTGAGCTAGTTGTATCTAGTCTAACTGATTGATACACTAGTGAGAGTGGGGTGAATTAATTAGTTAATTAATTCATAAATAATAACTCATTAATCAACTAAACAATACATCAGTTAACTACAGTGCATGGCAGTTTCAATGGAGACCAGTGGACAGATAGGTGAAAGGGCAAGATAGACTATTTGTTGTGACTATTAGTGATGCATTGATTGCATCCAACACACAGTGGAGATGCCAATGAGGATTGCGCAGTCAATCCAAGAGTAATTCGAATTAATTCAGAGCTATTCTTTAACAGGGATTGCATAGTGGAGGTAGGCTAGCAGGTGGCATGGATCGGTGCATGGATTTGCAATATTAGGCCTGTATAGTGTATGACGATTGTACTGTACTGAGAGCTTGTGATAAGATTTGTATGCTTGTATGAGATTGTCATATGATCTCCATGTTACATAATATATAGTTGGGGTTTTCCGCTTCAGGCTTTCCCAGTTAAAAACCGTGTCATGTGTGATTGATAATTTTTGTTTATGCTTCACATGTGTGTGCAATTAATTTTTCCACAAAAGATTAACAAGTGGAATTGATTCAGTATTTTGCATAAATTTAAATAGTTTGAGATCAGGTGAATCAAGGACATATGCATGCTTAGTGCATATAATTTCTACACTAATCATGATAGTCTTAAACACTTTTTGGAACAAAGACTATCTTCAGAAGAGCAGCAAAAATGGGTCACAAAGATGTTGGGTTATGACTTTGAAATAATCTACAAAAAAGGGAAGCTAAATTTTGTTGCAGATGCACTCTCAAGAAAGAATGAATAGGTGGAAGCATTTCTTTATGCCATTTCTATTATCCAACCAGATTGGATAACCAAAGCAAGAGATGAATGGAAGAAGGACGAAGAAGTGTGGACACTCATTCAAAAGTTGCAGCAAGATCCTAGTACATCTGATACATTTAGTTGCAAAAATGATTCCTTATGGTACATAGATCGCTTATATATTTGTAAGAATTCCAAACTAAAACAAAAGGTTCTTTTGGAATTGCACACTTCTCCTTTAGGAGGACACTCAAGATTTTTAAAAACTTACCACAGGGTGAAGAAATAATTTTTTTGGGATGGCCTTAAATTTGATATTCAAAAGTTTGTGGCGGAATGTTTGGTTTTCCAGCAAAATAAAGCTGAGACAATTAAGACCCCAAGTCTTCTACAACCTTTATCCATTCCAAGTCAACATTGGGAGGAGATTTCAATGGATTTTATCATAGGTTTACCTAAGTCCAAAGGAAAGAGTGTCATCATGGTGGTAGTTGATAGACTTACCAAGTATGCACACTTTTGTGGATTATCTCATCCATTTAAAGCAAGTACAATTGATACTAAATTTATGGACACAATTCAAAAGCTACATGGAAACCCAAGGGTTATTGTGAGCGACAGATATCCCACTTTACTAGAAATTTTTGGACGAAGTTATTTTCTTGTTTGGGTACTCAATTAGCTCATAGATCATCTTATCATCCTCAATCCGATGGTCAAACTAAGATAGTAAATAAATTTTTGGAAGGATATCTTCGTTGTTTTGTATCTGATAAACAAACACAATGGGTCAAGTGGTTACCTCTCGCTGAATGGTGGTATAACATTTCCTTCCATACTGCAGCAAAAATGACCCCGTTCATGGCACTTTATGGATATCAACCACCATCCATGGCATCATCTTTAAGAGAAAATTAGAAGGTTCAAGCCGTGAAAGATCACATTGAGCATTAACAATAAGTTCTCCAACTCTTAAAGGATAGCCTGAATTTGGCACAAAATCCAATGAAACAATAGGAGATCAACATTGCAATGAGAGAAGTTTTGATGTAGGAGACTTGGTATTTTTATGGTTACAACGATACAAACAAATGTCGCTCAAGCAAGCTAAGAAGGATAATAAATTATCGCCAAAGTACTATGGTCCTTACAAGGTGTTGCAAAAGATTGGTACTATGGCTTACAAATTGGAGCTTCCTGCTTCTTCACGAGTGCATCCAGTTTTCCATGTTTCATGCTTAAAGAAGGTTATAGGTGAAAATCTTCCAGTTCAAACAATATTGCCAGAACTTGATGAGGAAGCAAAAATCATATTGGAACCTGAAGCGGTCACGGAAACAAGAACTCAAGAGCTACGAAATCAATCAATTTCAGAGTATCTCATCAAGTGGAATAACTTACCCACTGAAGATTCTACATGGGAGGATGAGAATTTTATACAAAAGCACCCAAGGCTACTCAAGCATTGAGGACAACACTTTTTTGAAGGAGAGGGGCATGTTAGGTCCCTATATTACTAGTATAGTCCATTATTGTTGTTAGTGTAACCCCTTTATTGTTATTATTGTACCCCTGTAACCCCCATATTGCTATTATTGTGCCCTTAAATTATTATTGTTAGGTCGGCTAGGATTACATTGTGGCCCCATGGACTCCTATATATAGAAAGGAGGTTTTGTAATTTGTATCATCCAAGAATTTTTCATTCATGTAATGTATTGGAGGTTGCCCCCTCGAAGTGTCTTATTTTTAAGGCATTGATATCTCTTTTCTTCTATTTTTGGAGCTAGTTTCACAACAATCTCTGCTTTGGAAGACAAATGGATGAGGGTTTCTTTCATCAAGGGATAATTTCTTCATTGGCTCATTGGATCAGTTATGAAATATGCGTTCACTTTGGGAACAAGATATTAAGGAATATACAGGGTCACTGGAAGGCCACTGTTGGCATTGGTTCATAATTATGATTCTCTTATGAAATTGGATAAATTGGTTGCAGGGATTCCAAAGTTTCAAGATAAACATGATGTAGTATGTCTAGGATGTGCCAATGGAGATATGACAAGGGGGCCATTCCCCTCTAGTGAAAGCAAGACAAATGACATCCTCCATCTCATTCATTCTGACTTGAGTGGATTTATGCCTGTACATTCTCTTGGTAACCATATATATTATATCACCTTCATTGATGACTTTTCAAGAAAGACATGGATATTTTGTCTGAAGCATAAGGATGAATCATTTGAAAAGTTCAATAAGTTCAAAGCTTTGGTCGAAAATCAACTAGGAAGAAAATAAAAAAATTCAAGTCTGACAATGGTGGAGAGTACACCTCAAATGAATTCATCTATTTTTGCAAGATGGAAGGTATCAAGAAGGAGAAAAATACAACATATACTCCTAAAAAAAATGGAGTATCTGAAAGGAAGAATAGGTCTATTATAGAAGTCTTTTGTGCCATGATCCATGAACAAAAGTTACCAAAGTTTCTTTGGGGAGAAGCAACAAATGTTTCCTTATATGTTCAAAATAGGGTGCCTCATCAAGAATTATACAACAAAACACCTGGAGAAGTGTTCACAGGTGTCAAGCCTGATGTAAGTCATCTCTGTATATTTGGTTTCCCTTTGTAATTTCATGTGTCGAAAGAGAAAGGAAATAATATTTAAGCCACTGGAATAAAAGGTACGTTTTTTGGGTATTATGAAAATTTTAAAGCATTTAGAATATATATTCTTGGTCAAAGGAAGGTCAAAATTAGCAAGGATGTCACATTTGATGAAGATGTCGCTCTTGGACAAGAAAGAGACCTTCCTCCGCTTCCTCCTTCTCAAAAAAATAGTGATATGGATATCTTGGATGGTCTGTCTGTTCCCAAATCCGATACAGATATTTTTGATGATCCCATGGAGCCCATGGATCCCTTAGATTCCCCTCCTAGTAATCCTCCTACTAGGAAGAGACAAATTTGGCTCTGTGATACTCTTCAGGATGTTGATAGTCATGTGCCCATCCAAAGATCATTTAGAGAAAGGAAGAAGTCATGCAGGTACCAAGGATATGTTTTGGCCATGAGCACTATGATTCAAGCCGTAACTTCCACATTTGAAGAAGCCGTAAAAGAAAAAGTATGGAAAGATGTTATGGCTGAAGAATATGTATCTATTATGAAGAATGATATATGGTTGTTGTTCCAAGACTGAAGGATAAATATATGGTAAATTCGAAGTGGATATTCAAGATCAAGCATGGAATTTATGAAAGAATTGAAAAATACAAGGCAAGGTTCATGGCTCGAGGATTATCCCAGAAATAAGGAGAGGATTATGATGATATATTTTCACTTTTGGCTTGACATAAAACCATTTTTTCAATACTTTCCCTTGCCGCAAGTCAAGGATGGACCCTTCCTTAGATGGACATAACGATTGCATTTCTCCATGGCATGCTACAAGAAGAAGTATATGTTGAGAAACCACAGGGATTTAAAGTAGAGGATTGAAGGACACATGTTTGTAGATTGAAGAAGGCATTGTATGGTTTGAAGCAAGCCCCAAGAGAATGGTACGCCCACATAGACAAATATTTGGTGAAGCTAGGATTCACAAGAAGCAATGTCAATCCCAACCTCTACTTCAAGGTAGTCCAAGGTATGTTGCTAATATTAGTTTTATATGTTGACGATATATTCCTGACAGGTAGTGAGCCTTCGATGATCA
This sequence comes from Pinus albicaulis, assembly GCA_034641835.2. Classification (NCBI taxonomy): domain Eukaryota; kingdom Viridiplantae; phylum Streptophyta; class Pinopsida; order Pinales; family Pinaceae; genus Pinus; species Pinus albicaulis. The sequence continues at coordinate 549,893,400 of CM076574.1, forward strand.
AGTGTAAGAGGGAGCTAGCCTCTAAATTTGAAATGAAGGACCTTGGACTCATGCACTACTTTCTAGGCCTTGAAGTGTGGAAACGTTTTGATGATATTTTAATTTCACAAGGAAAATATGTTGTGAAGCTGCTAGAAATATTTTGAATGACCGAATACAAGTCTCTACCCACACCGATGGAAATAAACTTCAAGAAATTATGTGTAGAAGCTGCAAGACCCGATTTGGTGAATCCATCCGAGTATAGATTATTGATTGGGGCTCTGATGTTCCTTGTGAACACCCATCTAGAAATATGTTATGCAATGAACACCCATCTAGAAATATGTTATGCAATGAACACGTTAAGTCAATTCATGATCAAGCCTCTCCATGCACATTGGACCACTGCCAAACACATTTTAAGATATTTTCAGTGGGTGATTACACTTGGTTTGAGATACTCTGTCGGAGTTGTTTGACTTCATGGATACATTGATACTTTTTGGGTGGGAAATTATCAAAAGGTAGAGTACATATGGATGTTTTTTCATTATTGGATCTGCCATGATATCTAGTATCTTGGATCTGCTCACAATGCTAGCAGAAATATACTCTACCTCAAAGGTACTCAATTTTCTTCCTTCTCATCCAAGATATCATGGCAGATCCAATAATGAAAAAACATCCATATGTACTCTACCTTTTGATAATTTTACTAAAAATATAAATGTCATATGAAATCAAAACAACTTTCCGGCAATATCTCAAACAAGTATCCTTAGCGAATTCCACTATAACTTGCCCATCTAGAAATATGTTATGCAATGAACACGTTAATTCAATTCATGATCAAGCCTCTCCATGCACATTGGACCACTGCCAAACACATTTTAAGATATTTTCAGTGGGTGATTACACTTGGTTTGAGATACTCTGTCGGAGTTGTTTGACTTCATGGATACATTGATACTTTTTGGGTGGGAAATTATCAAAAGGTAGAGTACATATGGATGTTTTTTCATTATTGGATCTGCCATGATATCTTGGATGAGAAGGAAGAAAATTGAGTACCTTTGAGGTAGAGTATATTTCTGCTAGCATGGCTAGCTGTGGATAAATTTGTTTGATGAAGCTATTTGGAGAGATATTTGAGCAAGTCCTAGAATCTACAATGATATATTGTGACAACAAGAGTGGGATCCTTTTGGAAAAGAATATTGTGTTTCATGACAAGTCCAAGTACATAGAGATCTAATACCACTTCATTCATGATATGGTATAGAGAGGAGCCATTCGTATCCATCACATATTGACATATGAGAAGATTGCATGTATTCTCCCCAAGGCTTTTCTAAAATGGAAGTTCTTGGTCTTCAGAGAACAACTTGGACTGACGGATGTGACCCATCCTAATAAGGGGTACAACTGATCAAGGGTATTGAGCCATAATCTTCCCCCCTCTTTGAGATCCCAAGGTGAGGAATTGAGATAGAGGGATCCTAGGGTTGAGGGAACTTTGGACAATAGGTTATCACCCCTATCTATTACCCATAGGGTTGGAGTAGTAGCTCACCCTATCTTGGTCTTTCCAGAGTATACCCTATTTGAAATCATACCTTTTGGGAGTTAAAATTGCACATATTTTCCTTCCATTCTATCTTATTTACTTTCTCCATTTGTACCATTAACTTTCAATTCATGTTTTAAAGTGCACAAGTAAACCCCTCGTCATGTCTTTATGGAGTATTTATTCAATGAAGCATAGTCATGGGGATTATTACCTAAGTGGTTTGCTAATTTAAATATTTTTGCAGATTCAGAGGTTGGATGACCACATTCGCAATTCTAGGAAGAGCTATTGAGTTGGCAGCGCTATCTTGGGTAGCGCTGCAATGACAGAACAACTTCAGATCCCTTCCTATGCTATCTTTCGCATCCAGTTTTGTCTATCATAATGACTGTGTAATTTTAGGCAATGGACACCATGATTTCAAGAACTATCATTGTAATCATTTTTATAAAAAAGTGTACGAAGTTGTGAATCGGGGGTTGGCTACTAAGAGAATTCAGATTTATAACAGGACTTTTCGTTCAAGTTAATGCAATTTGTCTTTTTGGTTCTTTCGAGAGTTTGTGATTATAACACAACCCTGATCAGGGAGTTGGGCCTGCTCTCTTGACCATGTGTTGTTTAACTTATATGTTTTCTAGTTTCTTTACTACATTGTGTGCTTCTCTAATTTCTATGACAGTTAATGCGATTTCTGTAATTCTCAATTAATGTGGATGTCTTCGTTATTTTACAATTGATTTTTGTTATCCCTTTATCATTGTTATAGTGGTTTTTTGTTTTACATAGCTTATCGAATCCACGATCGATACAAAACTGTGTAATTGTCATTTGCATATATTTTGCATGTTGGCCTTGCAATAACCAACACATCTCGGATTGATAATTAATGTGGGAAAGGGGTGAATAATATCATTCACACTTGTACACCAACATTTTGGCACTGTTGTCGGGAAGGCTATCAAAGGTGCAAGAAAATAATTCGTATTGTTCTAAGGATCAATCTCTCGTCATGGGGAGGGAATTTCCACCTTGATCCAAGTCTTCAGCTTTAATTTTTTTTTGTTTCTTTTCTTTTGTTGATTTCTTAGGGGCCAATCTCTCGTCCTTGGGAGGGAATTTCTCTTACCCTGCTCCAGGTCCTGAGCTTAAGATTTCTTGATTATTTCTTTTATTTATTTCTTTCTTTGTCTGTTTTAAACACCCAATCTCTCGTTGTTGGGTATCTATTATATTCTTTCCACAATTAGTTTCACGCACTGGGAGGTAAGAGGGGGGTGAAAACCCCCCCTGTATGTTGCATCAGGCGTAGCAGGGGGGTCATAGGGGGGGAGGTAGCCCCCCTGTCTCAGGGTTCACAGGGGGCGGGTAGCCCCCTTCGCAGGGTCTGGGGTAGCAACCCGAGAAAAAATAAATTTGGACCCTATTTTTCGGTGGGCGAACCCACCCATGGTTTTGTGCATGGGTTTGCACATGGTTTTTAGGCATGATGGTTTTTGGCCCCTGGTATTTTTTAAATCCGGTCAAGGGAAATACGGTTATGTTCTAATCCAGGGTTAGTGGATTAGGGTTTATGAATGCTTCGACATGTATATATATGTTGTGTAACACTAAAAGGAATATAATGAAAAATCAAGCTGGTAGTTCTGATTTGGGATCGAGGGGAAAATCTCAGTGTATATATGTTTTATGTTTTATTCTCTTGCTATTGTTTATTTTCTATTTTTTAAGATTCGTTTGCAGATAATTTCAGTACAGGGATAAAACCTACACAATCAAGTATGCTTAGAAATAAATATCTACATTGAAACCAATGCATCCAATGGAAACAATCAAATAGGAGTAGAAATCAACATCTACATTGAAATAAATACATCTATTGTAAGGTATTAAATAGGAGTATAAATTAACTTCCACACTTAATTCAATGCATCTAGTGTAAGGTATTAAATAGTAGGATTATAAATCAACATCTACACTAAAATCAATGCATCTTGTGCAAGCGATCAAATAGGATTATAAATCAATATTTACATTAAAATTAATGCATCTAGTGTAAGGTATTAAATAGGAATAGCAATCAACATCAACACTGAAATCAATGCATCTAGTGTAAGGTACTAAATAGGATTAGAAATCAACATCTACATTGAAATCAATGCATATATTTCAAGAAATCAAATAGGATTATAAATCAACAACTACATAGAAATAAATACATATATTTTAGTGAAAACCCAAAATATGTATGACTTTATAGATCTGACTTCAATGTTTGTATTTTTTTTGTGTGTCTCTTTCTTCTTCCCTCTTTCTCCACCTTCCATTCCATGTCTATCTCCCTCCCTCTCTCGTTATCTCTCTCACCCTCCCTCTCTCCCACGCCTCTCTCTCTCATACTCTCCCTCCCTTTCTTTATCTTTCTCTTCTTCCCTCTCTTGCCCTGTCATCTATGTATATACCTCCCTCCATCTCCCCTTATTTGTCTCTCTATATCAACCCCCTAAACACATGCCACACACACACTCTCTCTCCCTCCATATATGTCTATTTTCCTCCCTCCCTCTCTTTGTCTCTCTATTCTTCCCTCTCGGCGTCTCCATCTATATCTATCTCCCTTTGTCTCCTTCTTTATCTCTATATATCGACCTCCAAAAATACACACTCTCTCCATATCTATCTATCACTTCCTCTCCCTCTCTCCCTTCCCTTCTATCTCTATCTCTCTCTTCTTCTCTCTCTTCCCCCTCCATTTATATCTCTATCTCAAACCCAAAACATACTCTCTCTCTCTCTCTCTCCATCTATATTTATATATCCCCTTGTCTCTCCTTCTCACCCCCAAATATATATATATATATATATATATATATATATATATATATATATATATATATCCCTCTCCCCCATCCTCTCTCTCTCTTGTCTCCCTCTTTCTCTTCCCTCTTGCTCTTCTCTCTCCCTCACCGTCTCTCCATCTCCCCCTTGTAACTCACTCTCCCTCTCTACCTTTCTCTCTTTATCTATTTCTTGCCCTTCCAACTCCATCTCTCTCTCCTTCAGTCTCTCATCTCTCTCAAGTCCTCTCTCTCTTCCTTCCCCTCTCTCCCTTTCTCTCCCACCTCCCTTTGTCTCTTCTCCCATCACACACACTCTTTCTCTCTCTCCACCCCCAACTCTGTCACTATCTCCCTCCATCTCTCCTTCTCGCTCTCCCTCTCTCTCCCCCCTCTATGTCTATGTCTCCCTCTCACTGTCTCTCTCTTCCCCTTCTTTCCCTATCTATATCCTCTCCTTTTCTCCAACTTCCCTCGTCTCCTCTCTCTCTCATTCGATCTTCATCTCTCCCTTGTCACACCTTGTCTCTCCACCTCTATCTCTCAATGTCTTTGTTCTTCTCTCCCTCTCTCCTCCTCTCGCCCCCTCCTCTCCCTCCATGTGTCTCCCACCTCTATGCCTCTTTCCCCCACTCTATCCCCCCATCGCACTTTCTCTCTTAAATATGATCCCATTGTATTGTATTTAAGAAATTATATATATATATATATATATATATAACATAATTGGTTGTAAAATATTAAACCTATATTTTGGATCAATCATGTTAAAGAAAATACAATAATAAAAAACGTAAAATAATCATGCATTATCTTTCCTCTATCATTGTTAGTCACTTTGCTTTATCTGTTTGGTTGGATCCTTGGTTAAGATGCATCTATCGTGGTTCTTTATAATATTATTTATATTATATAAATTTAACATATGTATATATAAAAGTATTCTCATTTTTAATTTATTAAAACCTCGATTTAATCTCTCTGGAAATATTTTTAGTAGTTGTGACAATCGAGGATTTAGATATACCTCACAAATAATTATACCTTTTTTTCTTTTAAATTTAACTTTAAAATGTTATAAAATTAAAATTTAATAAAGTATTTGTAAAAAGCCTAGATGGCCCATGGTATTGATAAACCATGATATTAGCCCTCCCTCTCTCTATGTTTCTCTTCTAGATATTGGCCCATGGTGTTGTAAAAAAACATATTTAAAAGATAATAATATCCATGAAAAATATTCATGATTAAAAATTTTATGATTGAAGAGCTTTTAGTTGTCTCAACTACTTCACCAAACTAGATTGAATAGTTTTGAACTGTCTCAATCTATGTACGATCTCTAAATTATATTTATGTTAACTCATAGCATTTAGCTCATCATTTTGTATGTTGACACCTAATTGAGTGAAATTGTATAATAATATAAATTAAGAAATAAGGAAGTTTAAAAGACATTAAGAAAGAATCCTAAAAGTCTTACCTCCATATATATATTCATATACACTCTCAATCAAATTCAGATATCCAATTTATAGAATTACCTCTCTTGGTCTGAAAGTGTCTTAGTCTGACAGCGTGAAACAAAGATCAAAGGCACTAATTGTTTTGCACCTGGGGATCAGTTTGAAGAAGTGGAAATGGGTATGGATCCGTCAAATAGAAATATAGTTTTAGGTATTTTACTGACGGTATGTTTTATATTTGGCTCTGCATTGGGAGGTACAGAACCAGTTCCTGCACTCTTCGTATTTGGGGATTCGGCTGCGGATGTAGGCACCAACAACTACATACCCAATTCGAGCGCTCGGGCAGATTTTCCACCCTATGGTGAAACATTTTTCCACTACCCCACTGGCCGTTTCACAGATGGCCGAACTGTATTCGACTTTATAGGTAATTAATCACTATGTGTTTTGTTATAAGTTTTTTCTCTTGCGAAAAAAAATTACTATGTGTTTTGTTATGCAAAATATATATACATATCAATAATGGAGCATGATTGGACATCGAGTAGCCCTCATTCAGGGATTGTGCTAATTAATTTTATTGTTTTGTGGTGCAGCTACTAGACTGAAGCTGGAATTCCCGCCTCCGTATCTAGAGCCAGGAGCAGACTTCTCAGAGGGTGTTAATTTCGCATCCGGGGGAAGCGGATTGCTAGACTCTACAGGCGAACATCTGGTCAGTTTCAGATATATCTCTCATTTGGGCTTTTTATTTATTGGTTGTCTTTAAAATGATACATCAGTGTGTTTAATTTTTATATATAGAGTTAAAAAGCTAGTTTAAATAATATAAATCAAAATTATATAAACAAAAATATCATTATTAAAGAAATTTTAAAATTTTAATTAATATTAAAGTTATATAAACCAATAATATCATTATTAAAGAAATTTTAAAATTTTAAATATAATCACATTTATAGTAAAAAATAATATATATATTCCTAAATTTAGTATTATAATTTACCTAAGTAGATTTTTTCGAAAAATTTAAATTTGAATTGGAATTTAATAACTATGTGACTATCCGTTTTAAATTTGAATTGGAATTTAGTAACTATGTGACTGTCCGTTTTGATGAGGGGGTTTCAAACTTTCAAGTGAATCACTCTTAATATAATTAAATTAAATTTTCAATACTAATTATGACATTACAATTATGACATTATTGTTAAAGCTATATAACAGCTGGTTCTTGATCTTTGAAAGAGATAACCATGAATAAAAAATAAATTTGAATTGGAATTAATAACTATGTGACTATCGGTTTTCATGAAGGGGTTTTAAGGGAATCACTCTTAATATATAATTTAGATTAAATTTTCAATACTAATTATGACATTATTGTTAAAGCTATATAACAGCTGGTTCTTGATCTTTGAAAGAGATGGTTCTTGATCTTTGAAAGAGATAACCATGAATGAAAAATAAGTGACTGTAGTCAACCGTTTTACGGGGAAATGTATGAAATGTTGCTCCAACTAAATCATGAACTTTTGACCAACTTGAAATTAAGTCTTGATTTATAACATAATTTTTGAAGAAACTAAAATTTAAATTAAAAATGATTTAAATTTTACATCTCCTAAATAATTTTAGTGGAAGTGCAATAATAATTTTTGGAAGGGCTTTATTTTTTGTTAATGAAATTGGAAATGATTTAAATTTTACAATTTTATTGGAAGTGCAGATTAGAATGAGTACATTTTTTGGTAGATGACATGGGCCATTTCATTGAACTCCTAAAACTAAGTGAAAGCCAATTACACTTTTTACATTTGTGTAAATATGTAAAATTTGTTCAGTGTTCATTTTTTAAGTTTGGATTTTTTATTTTCTTTGCGCCTCTTTTTAACTAAGATATCCGGAATGAAATTTCGCTTAATTGATGATATCGATGATACAACCATTTAACGCACATCTGGATACTGGATTGGATGGTTAGCAATTACCTTTATTTTGTTTATGATTTAGTTTTCAGTTGAGAAGAAGTTAAAATTTGTTAAAATCAAAATATAGTAATGTTTGGAAAATATAATATTCGTTTGATCGTATGCAGAATATAATCCCAATGAGTGTTCAAATAACTCAATTCAAAAATCTCTCAGCCACCATTAAAGTGGGCGGTGGTTTTGTGCTGTCCAAGTCGTTATACGCAATTCAAGTTGGAGCCAACGATATTGCCTTTTACCTCACCAACCAAAGCTACCAGAACACCATATCTCCTCCCAATTTTCTGAAGTTGCTGCTCACCAAATATAAAGAATACCTGCTCGTATGGTCCAATCCTCCTAATCTCATTTTTAGCAGAGCTACATCGTTAAGCATTTCCTATAATAATATGTTTATGATGATCTATCTGTAGGATCTGTACCACAGCGGCGGAAGGAACTTCGTTGTAGGAGATCTATTCCCTTTGGGCTGCACTCCAATGGCTCGGCGTGCTGTCATGATGAGCAGTAATGACAACGACAGCGGCGGCGGATGTTTGGAAAGTGCAAACCAATTGGTCAACGAGTTCAATGATTGGTTTGCGCACATGATCCGTACTCTTCAGGAGAATGATGTTATGGGAGATGCTAACATCCTTGTCGTTCATTCTTTTCCTTTCTTCCTCGACGTTATAAACGAAGGCAGTGTCCATGGTAAGCAATTTCTAGTTCGATGTGAAAAACATATGGGTAGATATTATTTGTAATAATGAAAGAAAGTATTTTTAATGTTTACAAGGTTAAAAAGAGTTTATGGGATAGATTGTTTTTTTTAATGTGGTTTTTGTATTTTGCTTTGTTTCTGTGAAATTTTATAATGACTTTTCTGAGCTTTTCTCTGAATAGATTATCTCAAGAACTAGCTGCTATCCGAAGAACTAGCTTCCTGAATACCTGCATAATCCCTACTGTCTCTGAAGGCCTGACATTCTTAAATGAAATGGTTCTTTGTTTCTACTTTTTGGGAAGTGCAAAAAATACGTACTCTTTCCACCCACATTTCTTTTGGCCTTTTCCAGCTACCTGTTTCACAACTAAGTTGATGCGAATCAGTCCTTAATTGAGCAATAAGAATTTTAGATCTCCAAGAAATATTGGTCCCTAAGTACGCCTTTTGCTGATGTTTATGAGTGGGGTTAAACACTTCAATGTAGTACTTCTTCTTTTTCTCTAGCTCTTTCTCCCAAGTACGTTTGTGGAACTTATCCGTAACATAATAGCATAAGGAACTGCACTTTTATTTTGAATTTGTTTGTAATTAAAAGTTTTCGAATTTTCTCAATTTGTTTTTACTTTCCCATAATTCACAACAGTAGCAACCCAAAAAAAATTAGAATAATTTTCCAGTCCCACATATCAGCGAAATAGAAAAACTATGGATAGATATTATTTATAATAATGATTATATATCATGGTGGTGCGAGTGCAGGGTTTTGGGAGACAGAGTCGGCTTGTTGTGGAGCAGGGCCATTCAATGCAGCAGTGGACTGTGGAAAGCATGTTCCTGAGGAATATCGTGGGAGATACAAGGAATTCGTGTGTAGCCATCCAGAGAAGTACTTGTTTTGGGATGCAACACACAGGACTGACAAATTTCATGAACTTCTTGCTGAGCGTATGTGGAGCGGGGATTCATCTTTCATTTCGCCATTCAATCTACAAACACTTGTTCAACAACAAAACACTTCTGACAATATTAATTCTAATGATGAATTGTAGAGACCATTTGGTTTGGAATTGAACAGAATGCAACGTTTCTTCTCAAATAACACAACAAATAATTCAATTCTCATAATGGAGATATATTATGAATTGTACAGATGATTTGGATTAGAATATTGAAGAAATGCAACACTACTTCGCAAATAACACAACTCTCACGGTAGAGATATATTTTGCTAGTGGTGAATTAATATAATGGAAACATGAATAACTCTATTAGTATAATCAACGAAACAAAGTAGTCCAAAGTGTTACATTTGAAGGTAGTCTACACTGTTACATTTGATTATAGCTACTTTTTAGATGTTTGAGTTTATATGGGATGTTATTAACCTATAATTTATTTGTATTATTTGCTTAAAAAAATTGAATTCACTTTTAGAATTATTTAGCTTTAATTTTTGAAAGAAAAAAATAGTGAATAACTTTAAACTAATAATGAAAAAGTATGAGAAATGAGAAAACAATTTTAGAATTATTTGGCATAATTCTTGAAAAAATAGTTGAATTGAGTACCATAATAAAAAGGAAAGGAAGATTTTCATAATGTGTCTGGACTTAAGATTAGAAACTTGTTATGGACAAATTCTTATATCTATTGAGTTTAAATGGCTCTAAGAATATGTTATTGTGAAAATGCAATCTAATAATGGGTGGTTTACTAATAACAATTGTAATATTGGTAAGTAAAGGTGCTCCTTTCTTCCACCCTTTATGGAATTTACATCAATAGGCTATGTTGTGGAGAGGGAAGATTTATTGGTATTAACATTGTCGAACTCATCAATATTCTTCCATGTTGATGACATTTGTTATCACCTTAATTTCAATCTCTTGTCAAATTTAAATGATTGCACTTTAAAGCATTGCAAATCTGCATATAACTCACATAATACAATGAAAAGAGTCTCAATTTTTTTCAGGCAAGAAGAAATTCAACCTCCTAGGGCTTGAATACATGTCTCTCTATATTTTTAAAGAGGTGGCACTCTTCTTTCAATGCATACTTACATTTTCAATATATTCTAAGAAATAATAAGCATTCATATCATGACATATGAGTGGACCATGTATGGTAACAAGAACACATACCATTAATAAATATATGATGTTTAATTGGTCATATCCATTTCATTCATCATTTGTGAGGTAAGCACGACAATAGAAAAATGCAAAAGCTTAATCGTCCAAATGTTTGGAGAGCTATACGATGTTTTAATTTATCGAATTCATAAAGGATATAGAAAATCATTCACAAGATTCACACTGATTTAAAATAAGTCTTGGAATCACAAATGAATCACTTTTCAAAAAGGGAGCTCTCTATGAGAGTCAATTTTTTTTTATATATAAATTCAAATTTTTGGAAAAGTCAAGTGCCTAAAGCACTCTTCAAAGTATTGATATTGTAAAAGTAAATGCATTTGTCCCATAAGGGGACTAGGATTGGCCTCTCGTGGACTAGTAAATATTAAGGTACCTAAAATAAAGGAAGAACTACAATCAAGGATTAGCTTAAATTATGTATAAACACAACCAAGAAAGTTAGATGACCAAAGACTATGAAGAAAGAGGGGAATTGCTTCAATGGAATTGGATACTCGTAAAAAAGAGGTGGATGGACACTTCCCTGGTGTTAAAGGATATGCTTTTTTATATGACAGAAAGGATGTCATTAATCTAATTGTTTGACAATTATTGGAGATTAACAATTTCTTGTAGTGATTTCTTTAGCCATTCTTCGATATATTCCTTCATCAGACAAACCATTATGTCATGTTTGAAACATAGGATAAATATTTCGTCCTCGATATCTTGGGCTAATAGGTCTTCACTATAATTAACAAATGTAACTAATCATTTTTTTATTTTAGTTTTCTGGGAGACCTCTAAGGTTGTCTACTTTGAAACCCACTGATGTCTTAATAACCTCTAGCTCTTCTTATAGTATATCTTTGAAAACGAGCATAGAGTCTCTAATCATATGTTGGTCATAAAGGACCTTGGCAACTTTAATGGCCTTAAGAAAGGAACTGGTCCTTTTATAACGGTGAAAATATGAAGATGGTTTACAATTTTGTGCCAAATGTGGTGATGAAATATCAAAATATTACTAGGTGGGCGGACCCGCCTATGGTTTTGTGCATGGGTTTGCACATGGTTTTGGGGCATGATGGTTATCGACCCCTGGTATTTTGTAGATCCGGTCAAGGGAACTATGGTTATGTTCTAATCTAGGGTTAATGGATTGTGGTTTATGAATGCTTCGGCATTTGTATATATGTGTTGTAGCACTAAAAGGAATATAATGAAAAATCAATTTGGTAGTCCCGATTTGGGATCCAGGGGAAAATCTCTGTGTATATATGTTTTATGTTTTATTCTCTCGCTATTGTTTATTTTATGTTTTTACGATTCTTTTTCTCATAATTTCTGTACAGGGTTGAAATCTACACTCATTCTGGGGAGGGAAGTTTCACCCTGCTCCAGGTCCTGAGATACAAGGATTGCTTGAATGTTTTTCTTTTCACCAATTGTATGAACAAAGATCCGAATAAAAGGGGTAAAGGAGGACCCCCAAAGAGAGGAAGGAAGATTTAGGAAGGATTTCCTATATCCAAGAACTCATCGCAAAAGCTGAATCATAAGCCTCTTCATGAGCCTCTGTCAGGGTAAGAACTTAAATGAAATTCGAAGGGCAATATATTGTGCAACCAGTACTACCCGCGGTAGCAGAAGAACCCCTTTCGATGGCAGAAGAAGTAGTAATCAAGGTGTTATCCGTGATAAAATTTGGTTGGTCTTAAGTTAATTAGGTTGAGTCACTTAGAGTTGAAAAGGGTCTTTTGAATTCGCAATTTTAAAAAACGCACATATGTGAGGGGTCTTAATGGTCATCATCCGTGTGATAGGAGTCAATGTCAATGAAAAATCCCAAAATATCTCATGCATGGGAAAATTTGATCATTACAGTGAAATTTGACAAGAATACCAAAGTTCGTAGTGAAATCACTGTAAAACTGTCAGAATTCGCTACAAACTTGCCTAAAAACTCTGTTTTTGTAGCAAGAGAGAATTTTAAAGTTTTTCAAGCATTAAATGTTTTTTTGAAGCACATCAATCATATGGAATGGTTAAAGTGTATTAGTGGAGACTTTGGTTAGTGAGAACAATCATCAAGAAGATGATTAAGCTACCAACACATCATGTTGGACACATCATCAAGCATAACAACACATCATTTCTGCCACCTCACCATGTCAATTTAGGTTTACAAGGTCTTTACTCTAGTGTATCAGTTGGCTAACACCTCAGCATTTTAGTTTGGTTCAATGGCAACACATTATTGGGCCATATTATGTCTAATACTATCATATGAGGCATGTACAAGCTTTACTAGTGTTTTTGAGGTGTAAAAGGGAAGAATTACAAAAAAACTGTCAAACTAGGCAAGTTCGTAGCGAACTCTAGGCTTGAAGCTGAGTTTTCACTATGAACTCGTTGTAAGTTTCCTTAATCTATAACTCCTTCAAAAAATACATGGAAGAGGGTGCTAGAGGCATGTATTTAGCTTATTAGACCCAAGAAAGACCCTCCAATAGTCAAAAATTTCAAAGGTTATGCAAAAGGTGGTGAAATGAAAACAGTACGAACTCTCCTGAAATTTCTTGTACAACTTCAACTTCAATTTCTGACCAAATGAAAAATAATTTTGGAAATATGAAGGAAGATTGTCTTCATCACAAACCCATCTACAAAAACCTCTCTCAGTTTCTGCAAAACCATCAGGGTTTGGAAATTATGCACTCATATTTGAGGCCTATTTTTCACAATTTTCACTAACCAGATTTGTGTAAAATTTGTAAAATTCAACTTGGAAGAGGTCCAGCTCAACATCCACATGGCATTATGACACATTAGTAATCCACTACACTCAGAAAAATAGCTGGTTACAATTGATAAGGATTATTAGATAGATTTGTTGAGTTATTTAACCAAAATATTCCTAATTTTTCTTTTGCAATAAAAAAAATCTTTAAAATAAATGGTAACTATAGATTACTATTCTACAAAAATGTTATTTTTCCATCACACCACGGGGAAATGTATGAAATGTTGTTGACCTTTGAAAAAATGTATGAAATGTTAAAGGCAAGCTGGTCTGCTAATCATGGGATATCTTGAACAATTAATTTAAAGCTGGTCGATTATGGGTTTCTTGGTTATTCGTTTATCTCTTTGCCTGGGTATTTTTTAATATTATTTTATTTTTTTATATATTAAAATGTGATAAAAATTTACTTAAATTATACATAAATTTGTTTTTTTAATAATGAGATAATAAGTTTGTTTTGTTTTTTTATAACATAATTTTTGAAAAAGCTGAAATTTAAATTGGAAATGATTTAAATTTTACATCTCCTAAATAATTTTATTGGAAATGTAATAATAATTTTTTTGAAGGGATTATTTTTGAAGGGGCTGTATTTTTTTTTGTTAGTCATGAAATTGGAAATAATTTTATTGGAAGTGCAGATTGGAATGAGTGATTTTTTTGTAAATGACATGGGCCATTTCATTTAATTCCTAAAACTAAAACTAAGTGAAAGCCAGTTAGACTTTTTACATTTGTGTAAATGACATCGACCATTTTATTTCAACTCCTAAATCTAGGTGAATTCCTTTTTTGAAGGTTAACATATGTTAAATTTGTTTAGTGTTCATTTTTTAAGTTTGGATTTTTTATTTTTTTTACGCCTCTTTTAACTAAGATATCCGGAATGAAATTTTGCTTAATTGTATAGATGATTTGGTTTATAATATTGAAGAAATACAACACTATTTCGCAAATAACACAACTCTCAGGGTAGAGATATATTTTGCTTGTGGTGAATTAATAATTAAAATTGAAATGGCAACCATTGCACACAGAAAACACACGATATATATATATATATATAGATATATATATATATATATATATATATATATATATATATATATATATATATATATTCAATCACACGAATATATCACAATATTTATAGTGTTGCTGAGATCCAACCACTTCTAAATATGAATAGGGAGGTTGAGATATTCTCTCAACATCCACCTATAGATCTGCAACTAATTCTAATATGAGTATGGAAGAATTATCTTCCAATACTCCCCCTTAATTCTTACATACATATCATAACAATAAAAATTATCTTCGTCTCACTGGTCTTCATCAGCAACTCTACCCACTCTGCAATCTTCTGGATTCCGCTCTTTCTTTCTTCACATCTTCGAGCCTACCTTCCAACTCATTTAAAGTACACCTGTTTCTGACCAGCAATGTTGAATTTGTAAGATTAAGAATCCTTGACACCCCCGAAGAAGAGTCTCGACACTGAACTACCCTATTGAAATATTTCCATCTGTGAAATAACCCCGAAGGATAAATTTCAACAGTCATATAGGGAAATGTTCTAGGTACAGAATATGATCAGCGATCAATTCTACAAAGTGACCTTTATAGAAATATAAACTTAAGCCCCACACTATAATGATATATTCCACACCACACCACACACTTGCACATCACATCACAAAACATTCTTTAGAAAATTTTGAGAGATGGTTCAAAAGGTTCATTGTCACTTGAAGTGTCTTCAAATATAGCATCAGGTGAATCTTCTGAAAATGCTGCATAGGCTGATTTTTTCAATCTTCCATTCAAAAGATATTGGGCCCGAATTTTGCAATTGAATGTTGTATGTCCATATTTATGACAATAGAAGCATTCAATATTATTTTTATTCACCCTTCCCTTGGATAATAGTGCAAGTTCATTGTGTGAACTAGCCTCTGTGTCACCTATCCTCTTTTCTTCTGCCATAAGAGCTGCTATCATTTCATCAAGTGTTTGACGTGACATTTGACTTAGAGTAAATATGGCATTATCATATTTTGAAGACAAGCTATTTAATAAAATTGCCTTTGCATCATCCTCATCTAATTTAGAATTAATTTCTGTCAACTGTCTCATCAAAGCTTTTAACTCATTTATGTGTGTTGAAAATGATGTCTCACTATGCATTTGGAGTTTAAGCAATTGTAACTTTAAGAAAAAAATTTCATTAACATATTTTGCCCCAAATACCTTATTCAATTCATCCCATATTGTTGTAGAAGATCTCTGTAAGTCAATAATATGTAGCTGGGAATCTACAAGTGATAGTCCAAGGATAGACTTGCCTCTTTCCTCTCTTTTTTCCCATTCAATTAACTATTTAGCATCTGTAGGTGCTTTTTTCGTGCCTTGTACAATATTCCACAGTTTCCTACTCATCATTTGCGGCTGATTTTTTACCTTCCAAGTGTGGAAATTAAAGCCATTAAACTTTTCCAATGCAATAGGCTCCATGTTGGAAATAAAATCTTTACCTTTTTTCACAAAAAAAATAACTCTGGAGATCTAAAACAAATTGAATTGATGGCTCTCGTTTTGCTGTAGTAGCTCACTCGTGCAATTCTAGCGAACAGAGTTCAGCAGTGATTCAATAAATGCAACTGACATCAATCCTTGCATGCATAGGTCAACCGACGCTGATACGTTAGGAATGATTCCCCAAATGCGTGGCATCGTGATCGTGTCTCTCCATCGATTCAAAAGGCATTTCTTGCTCAAATTCAACAGCTTCACCAACTCTGTTTCTTGCAGCCATTTCCTCTTCGTTCCTAAAGGCTAACACCAACTCCAGACATTTTCCTGGAAGAGGGTACCTATTAGAATCTCCCTGCCTTATTTAAAGAAGAAAAAACCTTTTCTATTGGATCTGATTGCCTGCAAACTGTTCAACAACTTGCACAGCCTAGGATTTGATGGAAATCGGGCATTGTATAAACAGCTAGAAATTGGGATTCGAGTACAAATTGCAGAGGTATATATAGAGTATATTCGCATCAGTATAAGAAATAAAGGGAGAGGATACACGTGAAACATTCGTTCGTGCTGTGACTTCTCACTATGACGGTGGTCACGACATTGACCGCAGATATTATCACATGCGTCTCATAAAATCTGACCCATGTGAATTTAAAAAGCTAGGCTTCTATTGACTTGATCGTTATGGAGTTTTTTATCATAAAAATAATAAGAAATGTATTAATGAAAAAGAAAAATTTACATAGGATTATGATTTACATACCAAATCTATTTACATAGGATTACGATTTATGGCTCTCACATCTTCCTGGGCACTCCCATGAGGGATTAAGCCTAGCCAAGCTCTGATACCAAATTAAAATTGAAATGGATGTCATTGCACACAAAAAACACACGAATAATATATATATCTATTACTCTATATTCAATCACACGAATACATCACAATATTTATAGTGCTGCTAAGATCCAACCACTTCTAAATATGAATAGGGAGGTTGAGATATTCTCTCAACACCCACCTACTTATCTGCAACTAATTCTAATATGAGTTTGGAAGAATTATCTTCCAATATTAATATAATGGAAAGATAAATAATTCTATTAGTATAATCAACAAAACAAGGTAGTTTAAAGTGTTACAATTGATTATAGCTAGTTTTTAGATGTTTGAGTTTATATTGGATGTTATTAACCAATAGTTTTTTATATTATTTTCTTTAAAAAAATGTGAATCAGCTTTTAGAATTATAGTTTATTTGTATTATTTTCTTTAAAAAAAAATGTGAATACATTTTTAGAATGATTTAGCTTTAATTTTTGAAAGAAAAAAATAGTGAATAACTTCAAAATAATAATGAAAAAGGTATGACAAGATGAGAAAACACTTTTAGAATTATTTGGCATAATTCTTGAAAAAAATAATTAATGAATTGAGTATCATAATAAAAAGGAAGGGAAGACTTTCATAGTGTGCTTGGATCTAAGAGTTGGAAACTTGTTATGGACAAATTAGTATATTTATTGAGTTTAAATGGCTCTAAGAACTTGTTATTATGAAAATGCAATATGATAATGGGTGGTTTACTAATAAAAATTGTAATATTGGTGTTAAGTAAAGGTGCTCATTTCTTCCACCCTTTATGGCATTTACATCAATAGGATATGTTTTGGAGAGGGAATATTTATTGGTGTTAACATTGTCGAACTCATCAATATTCGTCCATGTTGATGACATGTGTTATCACCCTAATTTCAATCCCTTGTCAAATTTAAATGATTTCACTTTGAGGCATTGCAAATATGCATATATAACTCACATAATACAATGAAAGGAGTCTTGATTTTTTTTTGGCAAGAGGAAAGTCAACCTCCTAGGGCTTGAATACATGTCTCTCTAAATTTTTTAAGAGGTGGCACTCTTCTTTCAATGCATAATTACATTTTCAATATATCCTAAGAAATAATATACATTCATATCATGACATATGAGTGGACCAAGTACGGTAACAAGAACACATAACATTAATAAATATATGATGTTTAATTGGTCATATCCATTTCATTCATCATTTGTGAGGTAAGCACGATAATAGACAAAGGAAAAAGCATAATCGTCCAAATGTTTAGAGAGCTATACAAATTTTTAATTTATCGAATTCATAAAGGGTGTAGAAAATCATTCACAAAATTCATACTCATTTAAAATAAGTATTGGAATCACAAATGAATGACTTTTCCAAAAGGGAGCTCTCTACGAGAGTCAAAAAAATAATTTTACAAATTCAAATTTTTGGAAAAGTCAAGTGCCTAAAGCACTCTTCAAAAAAATGATATTGTAAAAGTAAATGCATTTGTCCCATAAGGGGACTAGGATTGGCCTCCCGTGGACTAGTAAATATTAAGGTACCTAAAATAAAGGAAGAACTACAATCAAGGATTAGCTTAAATGAAGTATAAACACAATCAAGAAAGTTGGATGACCAAAGACTAGGAAGAAAGAGGGGAATTGCTTCAATGGATTTGGATACTCCTAAAAGTGAGGTGGATGGACACTTCCGTGGTGTTGAAGGAGATGTTTTTTTATATGACAAAAAGGATGTCCTTAATCTAATTGTTTGACAACTATTGGAGATTAAAAATTTCTTGCGGTGATTTCTTTAGCCATTCTTCGATATATTCCTTCATCAGAGGAACCATTATGTCATGTTTGAAACATAGGCTAAATATTTCCTCCTCGATATCTTGGGCATCTACTAGCAACTATGTAGTTGTAGCTAATAGGTCTTCACTATAATTAACAATTGTAACTATTCATTTTTTAATTTTCGTTCTCTGGGAGACTTGTTAAGTTGTCTACTTTGGAACCCACAGATGTCTTAATAACCTCTAGCTCTTCTTATAGTATATCTTCGGAAACGAGCATATAGTCTCTAATCATATGTTGGCCATAAAGGTTCTTGACAAATTTAATGGCCTTAAGAAAGGAATTGGTCCTTTTATAAGGGTGAGAATATGAATATGGTTTACACTTTTGTACCAAATGTGGCGATGAAATATCAAAATTTTACTCGTTCAGCAAACCCGCCCATGGTTTTGTGCATCGGTTTGCACATGGTTTTGGGGCATGATGGTTTTTGGCCCCTGGTATTTTGTAGATCTGGTCAAGGGAACTATGATTATGTTCTAATTCAGGGTTAATGGATTGGGGTTTATGAATGCTTCGGCATGTATATATATGTGTTGTAACACTAAAAGGAATATAATGAAAAATCAAGCTGGTAGTCCCAATTTTGGATCCATGGGAAAATCTCTGTGTATATTTGTTTTATGTTTTATTCTCTCGCGATTATTTATTTTATGTTTTTAAGGTTCATTTGCAGATAACTTTTGTACAGGGTTAAAACCTACACTCATCCTAGGGAGGGAAGTTTCACCCTGCTCTAGGTCCTGAGGTATAATGATTGCTTGAATGTTTTTCTTTTCACCAATTGTATGAAAAAATATCCGAATAAAATGGGTAAAGGAGGACCCCCAAAGAGAGGAAGGAAGATTTAGGAAGGATTACCTATATCCAAGAACTCATCGCAAAAGCTGAATCAGAAGCATCTTCGCGAGCATTTTTCAAGGTAAGAACTCAGAAAAAATCCGAAGGGTACTCTATTGTGCAACCAGTACTACCCGCGGTAGTAAAAGAACCCCTTTCAATGGTAGAATAAGAAGTAACAATTAGGGTTTTATCCATGATAAAATTTGGTTTGGTCTTAAGTTAATTAGGTTGAGTCACTTAGAGTTGAATAAGGTCTTTTGAATTCATAATTTTAAAAAATGCACATATGTGAGTTGTCTTAATGGTCATCATCTGTGTGATAGGAGTCAATTCCAAAGAAAAATCCAAAAATATCTCATGCATGAGAAAATTTGGTCATTACAGTGAAATTTTACAAGAATACGAAAGTTCGTAGTGAAATCAACGTAAAATAGTCAGAATTCACTATAAAATTGCCTATAAACTTTGTTTTTGAAGCAATAGAGAATTCTAAAGTTTTCCAAACGTTAAATGTCTTTTTGAAGAACATCAATCATCTGGAATGGTTAAATTGTATCAATGGAAACTTTGGTTAGTGAGAACACTCACCATAGAAGGTGATTGGGCTACCAGCTGATCATGTTGGACACATCATCAAGCATAAAAACACATCACTTTTTCCACCTCACCATTGTATATCTCACCATCTCAATTCAGGTTTACAAGGTCTTAACTCCAGTGTATCAGTTGGATAACACCTCAACATGTTAGTTTGGTTCGATGGAGATGGTACAAGAGGAATTAAAGAAAAGGGCCTTAAAATTATTATGTAATATGATGATGTTGAAATATGGTAAGGCAACACATTATTGGACCATATTATGTCTAAAAATATCATCAGGAATGTACAAGATTTATTAATGTTTTTGAGGTGAAAAAGGGAAGAGTTACAAAATTTTTGTCAAACTAGGCAAGTTCGTAGCGAACTCCATACTTGAAGATGAGTTTTCGCTACGAACTCACTGTAGGTTTCCGTAAGATAAAAATCCTTCAAAAAGTACATAGAAGAGGGTGATAGAGGCATTTATTTATCTTATTATCCCCAAGGAAGACCCTCCAACAATCATAAATTTCAAAGGTTATGCAAAAGGTGGTGAAATGAAAATGCTACGAACTCTCCTGAAATTTCCTGTACACGACTTTTTTAGAAGTCAAATTAAACTTAAATTTATGACCAAAGGAAAAATGATTTTGGAAATATGAAGGAGGTTTGTCTTTAGAACAAGCCCCTCTACGAAAACCTATCTCAACTTCTGCAAATATATTAGGGTTTGGAAATTATCCACTCATATTTGAGGCTTACGTTTCAGAATTTTCACTAACTAGATTTGTGTAAAATTTATAAAATTCAACTTGGAAGAGGTCCAGATCAGCATCCACGTGGCATTATGACACATCACTAGTCCAGTACACTCAGAAAATTAGTTATTTATAGTTGATAATGGTTATTAAATAGATTTTTTGAGTTATTTAATGAAAGAAGAGTCCTTTTTGTATTCAAACTCTACAAAACAGAAATATTCCTAGTAAGTCTCCAAGTGATGTAATCCTTTTTGAAATAGGTATCTGAGGTGGGTATTAGAAGCTAGAAAGGTGGAAAATCATTTGTATGAGTCCTCACTCTATAAATGAGAGAGTTTTAGAGTTATAAAGGGTTGATTGATGTGATTCTACAAGCTACTTTTGTAATATTTTACAGTTAGTAATAGACAGTTGCATAAGGCTTCTATCAAACTTGAGATTCATTATGTGTTCTCATATGTATTTGTTTTATCTACTATTTGATGTTTATTCAGTTAAATTTATGTATAATCACTTGGAATTCGTGTTTTAATCATTCCCCAATTTCCTGTATACATATGGTTTACTATTCTATTTGTGTTTTGGTGATAATACACACATGCCTCAGCTTCCATGTTAGATGTTTTCATATAATTAGGTTCCCTTTGACTCCATACCCAATGGTAGCTACTTATTAACATCCTTCACCTGCATAAAAAAATTCAAAATATATTAAGAGTTAGCCATATTTTTTGATATTTTTCTATTGAATATCATTCTTATCCTTGAGATAGCCCTCTCAGGTTGGAAAGGCTAAGTTCCAGCCAAAATTAGGTTTGAAATAGTCTAGGTTAACTTTTGAAGCAGCCCATAAACCTCAATTTAGTGATCTCACAAGGTACTGGAAGAAGAAGAAGAAGTACTCATGTTGAATAAAGAAAGAGAGGAAGTACCAAGTAGGGGACCATAGGAATAAAGAATTCCAAGTGCAGGAGAAGAAGATTTGAAGGAATTCGCGTCACCACACGATCGGGGAAGCGCTGCTAAACAACCTCAACCTTCTATTGAAGAACAACTCTAGTCATTTTTTGCAGAACCCATTGAGGTCCCGAGTGAATATTGGAAAATATTCATGGCACCTGCAACTTCCTCAATCTATTTCCCAATTAGGGATATTAGAGGTGATGCATTGATGAAGCCGATTCCTTTGACAACATTGCCTAATTTCCATGGGCTTTCCTATGAAGATCTAGATACATTAATTTTTGAATTCTACATTGTCTGTCGAGGGTATGATTATATAGATGATGCTAAAAATTTGAAAATATTCCCTACCACCTTAAAAGGGACAGCCCTGTGATGGTTTATGGGTTTAGGGGGGAAAAGTATCACCTCATGGGATGATATGAAAAATATTTTCCTAGAGAAGTATCAGGATTACTGCAAATCTCGTGATATCAAAGAAGAAATATTTAAATTCATGCAGAAGGAAGATGAGAATATGGAATATTGTGTGGATTTTTTCAAATATACTTTGCAGAGGTCAAGCCATAGTAACATGGACAAGGACATCTTGAAAATCATCCTTCTCTGGGCATTAAGGGAAGAATCTTTGGTGTTGTTGAACATATTAGGAAAATGGGATATATCGAAATAATATTTTGACACTATCTGTGAGTTGTGCATTTAGTGTTTGTGAGGAGCTGCAAGGAATAAAGAGGGAAATCGGTCGCTCAAGACATCAAACGAGGGAGTTACAAAGGTAGAAATAAGAAATATGTTGGACAATTTGAGGACCAATATCTTGAGCACATTGTCTACTCAGATGGACACATTGCAAGAAAAGCATAAGAAAATGGAATTGGAGAAGACCATGGCCATATTATGCCCGTAATGCAGGAAGAATCATCTACTGAAGGAATTTCCATTAAACACTGTAGAAGCTTGTGAAATTTGCGCGAGAGTCATTCAACCAGCTCATGTCCTTCTCTTCCAGGATTAAAGGCAGTCTTTCAGGGACAAAATGAAGAGGTGGATAAATTGTACTTCATGGGATCCAAGAAGCCATGGCAGCCACGACCACCAAATATGAATCAAGGTATGCCTCAGGACCTTTCTCAGTATTTCACTAATTTAAATATTGGTCCTCAATCAATACCTTTTTCACCTACATGGACCCAGTATTGTCAATATCCACCTTGGCAGTCTTGGTTCCCTCATACCAGCTCAAACCCTTCATAGTCCCAGAATTGGTGTGAACCTTCTCCTCTGGGACAATTTCCCCAACCTATGCCACAATAGCAGTTTTAGTTGCCTTCTAGTATTCCTTCCAATAATCAACCCCTTTGTCCTTAGCTTCCTATCTAACATAATCCAAATCCTAATAATAAGGGAGTTCGGTAGGCTAACACTCTCAACCTTCCTTTGTATAACATCTCTACCGCAGAATGTAATCAGATAAATCTACGATCTGTTTGGGAAGTGAATGCTCAGACTTCCCTTGCTATTATTGAAAAATTTGATGACGAAGTCACGGAATTAGAACCTCCGGTAGTTGGGGATGAACCAAACCAAGAATCTATAAATCAACCACCTCCTCAACCGTCTGATATTCAGGGATTTCAAGCTAATCTGCCTTATCCTGAAAGGCTAACCCTGAGTAAAAATAACCCTCGAACAATGTTTGAATTTTTAGGGGAGCTGCAAAAATTGTTTGTCAAAATTCCCTTACTTCAAGCTATGAGGGATGTACCAATTTATACAAAAAAAATTAAATAATATTGCTCCAAAAATCCTGGAAATAAATCAAGGTACCTGCTCACCATTCATGTTATGGGGAAGTTGTCTGACATCATGCTGGGGAAGTCTATACCTATTAAATATGGGGATCCATGGAACTCAATCCTAACAGTAAAAATAAATAGGATTGATATCCCAAATGTACTGATAGATTTGGACGCCACAATAAATGTTATCACCTCTGAAACTATGCATACATTAGGTATTCAAAATCTCAAACCAACTCCTATTGTCTTATAATTGGCATACAGATCTATAGTGAGGCCAATAGGGAAGTTGGAAGACATCACTATTTTAGTCGACTCATGGCACTATCCCGTTGATCTCTTGGTATTACAAAAGCAGTCCCCAGCTGGTGGTCAACCTTTGATTTTAGGAAGGCCTTGGCTTGTAACTAAAAACACCTATATTGGGTGTCGGTTAGGAGACATGGTTATATCTAATGGGAAGGTCACAAAGAATATCGTTATTTATCCTCTTGCAGAACCAAGCCCATTAGGGAAACCATCATCTAGAAGAAAACCCCTACAAATAGAAGGATAAGAACCTGAAAACGAAGAACTTAGACTAGTACTTACCATTGGGTAGGCTCTTTATTTAAAAATAGAAACGAAGGATGAAACCATTAGCACTTTCATCAGCGATCCCCATTCCATTTCTGACTCAACTCGCCAAATCCTGGAATCTATAATGAGTTGTAATACACAGGAAACCATTGAACTAGAATATGAAATTGAAAATATACCTACAACCTCATCTCATAATAGTATCCCTATTGAAATCGAACTAGGGAAAATTTTGAACATTAACCTGAATCTTTCAACATCCCAGATTGAACAACTCCTAAAATTCCTTCGAGACCATAAGGAAGCCTTCGCCTGGGATTATAGAGATATGAAGGTGATCCCTGCCAATTTATGCACTCATCATATATACATTAAATAAAATTGTCAACCTGTGAGACAACCCCAGAGAAGAATGAACCGAGCCTTAAAGAACATTATCAAAGACGAGCTTCAAAAGTTACTGGATGTAGGATTTATTTACCCCATCTTGGAAAGTCAATGGGTGTCACCGCTAGTTATTGTTCCTAAAAATGATGTTAAGTGGCGGATGTCCATGGACGATAGGGAATTAAATAAATCAACTCAAAAGGATCATTTCCCTTTGCCATTCATTGACCAAGTCCTAGAACCTCCTTCCTGGACGGGTTCAGTGGGTGTAATCAAATCCAGATAGCCCCTGAGAATCAAGATAAAACCACCTTTACATGCCCTTGGGGAACTTTTTCATACCGAGTCCTCCCAGTTGGTCTTTGTAATGCGCCTGCAAAATTTCAGAGGGAAATATTGGGAATTTTTTCTGATCTAGTTGTTGACAGTGTTGAGATTTACATGGATGACTTTATTCCATATGGGGAATCATTTGAAGAAGGATTGGAAAAATTAGAAAAAGTACTCAAAATATGTGAACAAAACCATGTTTCTCTGAGTACAATCAAATATCACATGATGAGGGAAGAGGGAATAGTTCTGGGACACTTTCTCTCAGCTGTTGGAATTCGAGTTGATCCTTCCAAGGTAGAGGTAACATTACATTTTCCTGTGCCTAAGACACCCACACAGGTATGTAGTTTTATTGGTTGCGCTGGATATTATATAAGTTTTATAGAAAATTTCTCTAAAATAGCATCTCCACTCTTTCAACTGTTAACCAAAGAGGCTGAATTTCTATGGACAGATGACTGTGAAGTGGCTTTTGAAAATATCAAGGAATTGTCTGTGGAGCTCTGATTTTGCGATGTCTGGACTGGGAACTCCCATTCCATATCCATAATGATGCCTCTCAGATAGTAGGAGGGGTAGTTTTGGGACAACAAGAAGATAAGAAGCCATATGCAGTTTATTATGTTAGCAATAATTTGACTCCTGCTAAATTAAACTACACAGTAACTAAAAAAGAATTCATTGTTGTTATTTATGCCATCAATAAATTCTGGCATTACATTACTGGATATCCTACTGTTGTGCATACTAATCATGCATCAATCAGGTACTTGATGAATAAAGCTATCACCGTTGGCCGCATTACAAGGTGGTTACTATTGATTCAATAATTTGACATTACCATAGTAGACAAACTAGGGAAGGATAATGTAGTTGTTGATTTTTTGTCTAGACTAGATACTAGTGATGAAGGCACACCCATAGAAGGTATTTTTCTGAATGAACATATTTCTGCAATTTCTACTAATACTCCTTGGTATGTAAATATTGCTAATTATCTTATTGCAGGGAATGTGCCTCGCCATTTTTCATACAGGGAACAACAGAAGATTATTCATCATAGTGCCCTTTATTATTGGATAACATGATATCTTTTTCATACAGGGTTCAATTAGAAAATCCGACGTTGTGTAGGAGAGGATGACATCTATGATTTCCTAAAGGCTGCTCATGATGGCCCTTGTGGAGGGCATTTTGCAGATAAGCGGATAGGGCATAAGGTGCTACATATGGGATATTACTAGCCCTCCTTCTTCCAGGATGCAAGAGAATATGTCGGAAGGTGTGATAGTTTCCAACATATGGGTCAGCCTGGTCGATCAGATGAAATTCCATTACATCCCCAGGTAGTCCTTGAGCCTTTTGAAAAATGGGCTATTGATTTTGTTGGCCCTTTTAACCCATCTTCACATCAGAAAGTTCATATTTTGGTTTGCACGGATACGTAACAAAGTGGGTGGAATCCAAGGATGTTGTGAAAGCAACATAACAAGTTGTTTCAGACTTCCTATTTGAAGATATTTTTGCTCGATATGGTGCTCCGAGAGAGATTGTTTTAGATGGAGGAGTGAAATTCACATCACATATGATATAAAGGCTTATGAAGAAGTATGGATTCAAGCATAGGGTGACATATTAATACCATCCCCAGGAAAATGGTCAGGTGGAAAGCAAGAACAAGGTATTAGAAAATATTCTCACAAAGACTCTGGCAAGACATCGGCAAGATTGGGCTAAAAAAATTCCTGAAGCTCTTTGGGCATAAAGAATGACATGGCAGAATACAACATGGTTTTCACCACTTGAGTTTGTTTATGGGAAATCTCCATTGTTTCCAATAGAATTTGAGATTAGCATGCTCATAAAAACTCTTGAATTAGGACTATATCTGTGAGAAGCCCCGAAACATTGACTGGAATAGCTAAATGAACTGGATGAAATATGTTCAATGTTTGTTCAGAAAATTCCTACAACTCAGCAGCAGAGAACAAAATGACATGATAAATTTATCAAGAATAAGGTGTTTCACAGAGGGGATTGGGCATTACTCTATGATTCGTGTTTTAAGGATTTTAAAGGAAATATTTGTTCTCGTTGGATGGTACCTTATGAAGTTGATATGGTGTTTAATAATGAAACTATCATACTTGTCACAATTTACGATACACATGCTTCTTTCATAGTAAATGGACATTGTCTTAGATTGTATCACCGCCCAGCTTCCAAGGACGCCTTCATCAAACATGTCTCTAATAAATCTAGTTTGAAGGTTATTAGTGCAAATAATTCCTCCTTTGCACCCTTTAATTGATTTTAAAAAAAATCCATATATATAATATAAATAAAATATTGTTACTACTCAATTGTTTTTTTGCAGGAACTACTACTGGTATGAAATTCTGTGGAGATTGAAAATTTTCAAAGTACCCAGTGTTGTTACTCCTTTGATTCTGTTACTTCAGAAAATTTTCTAAGTGTCTAGTGATGTTACTCCTTTGGTATAGTTACTCCGTAAATTTTTCTAAGTACCTGGTGTTGTTACTCCGGAAAATTTTCTAAGTCTCCGATGTTGTTACTCTTTCGGTGTTGTTACTTCTACGGTGTTGTTACTTCGTAAAATTTTATAATTACTCAATGTTTTTACTCCTCTTATGCTGTTACTCCAGAAAATTTTATGTGTGTCTGGTGTTGTTACTCCCTCGGTGCTGTTACTCCATTAAATTTTCTAAGTCCCCGGTGTTGTTACTCCTCCAATGCTATTACTCTGGAAATTTTTCTAAGTGTCTAGTGTTGTTACTCCTTTGGTGTTGTTACTCCTCTGGTGCTGTTACTCTGTCAAATTTTTTAAGTACCACGTGTTGTTTCTCCTATGATGTTGTTACTCCAGAAAATTTTCTAAGTGTCCAGTGTTGTTACTCCTTCGGTGTTGTTACTCCTCCGGTGCTGTCACTTCGTAAAATTTTCTAAGTACCCGTGTTGTTACTCCTTCGAGGTTGGTACTCTACTGAGGTAAGTCTCCAGGTTTTTCCCCGATCAAATTTTGTGGATTGGATTTAATATTCCATTAAAATTACATTGACATGACCGTGGATGATAATCTATTAGTTGGGGGGAGGTGTTGTCATAATTGAAATGATGGTGTAATCAACTCATAATAATGATTTTCTGATGTTATCATCATAACCTGTGCCAATAAGTACATTCCATGATTCTTACCCCATTTAGAACAATTGTTAATATGCATTGGGACTAGAGATAAGTACGTTTTTTTAGTTAACTAGTACTTTCCAATTCGGAAAAATAATTACCATCATTATCCACCATTATTACCATAATCCACTATGATTTTTCCCATTTTCCAAAAAATCACCTACTGTATTTTACTATTACCACATTCCATTTTCTACCACTCTCTCACCGCAAGGATTACCTACCGATGCTCCCTCCAAATGATCCTCTGCTACTCCAAAGTGTTATTACTGAGCTATCACGGAATGGTTGGACTGGCTGTGAGACACAAACCAGAGAATAAAACTATGGCTTGCAACAATGTAGATGTATGGAAAATATTTTTATGGAATGTGTACTTTGACAGGTTGCAAGGATTAAGTGAAACTATCACAGCTGAATTCACATTGAAATTGGAGGGAAATCACTGCAGAGTGTAGGGTTTGGATATTTTTGTCACATAGGAGGTCATCTCAGTGGTCAGTGGACTACTACAGCAGGGGCATAAATGGTTCTCTTGGAATTCCCCTTTTCCATAATTCCAAAAAAAAAATTTAGAAGTTGGGGAAACAACAATTCATAAGGGAAGGGGATATGATCATAAATCCATGCCATATCCATGGGGTGAGGTGGCATATTTTTTGATAAGGTATATAACCTCTGAAGGGAAACTTACTACTCTGTTTAAATACAACTTCAAAATTTTGGCACACGTTCGGTTTCGCCAGGCACAAATTCATTTGTTGGATATGACTTCTTCTTATGGAAAAGTCTTCAACTGAAGTCACAATCTGCCCGCCACTCCCCGCAGGTATTAAAGGTCCTCACAAATCATGGGTTGATCTAGTTATTGGTAATGCATGTGCTGGATCAAATCCCTATGCCCTGGTTACAATTTCTTGAATTATCAGAGGAAGAACTTGAGGTCGTGATAAATGCAAGGGAGGAGGATGAAGCAGAAGAAATGGAGGTAGAGGAGGCCTTAGTCGATGCTGTCACACAAGAACCAGCATGCCTGTTGGTTCAGTAGGGGAAGAAGCAATGGAAAGATAAGAAAATACAATCGATGTTGTCACAAAAGAACCAGCATTGCCTATTGGTTCATTAGGGAAAGAAGAAATGGATATGGAGGATGAAGTCAACATTGTTCCATAAGAACCAACGTCGAATGATAATGCACAAAGAGGATCGTCACCAGTAAGGGGATTGATAAGTGGTGTTGTCACACAAGAACTAACACCTCTTATCCAAGAAATTTTGGATTCTGAAGCGAGAGGTGGTGTTACACAAGAACCACCACCACTAGCTCAAAAGAACCATGAAATTGTAGAAGGAACAGGTCCTGTGGTCGACAATGCTCCATAAGAACCAGTGTCGACTACTGGACAAGTAGATGATATAGAAGAAAGCTTGGACCAATCAACAAACAAGGAGGATGAGGAAAAAGAACCTGAAGCAACAGGCATGGTCAGGACATAAATTAAAGGAGATATTCCTCATTCCCCATTTCCTGCAACTTTACCAAAAGGGGAAAATAAATTTTGTTCCCCTTGGTGTTCGATGGAAGAAAGAGTGGTTCCCCCAATCCTATAGTTTTTTGGAACAATTTTGGATACAATGGTTGATACACTCACTCGAGATCCAGTGCTTGCTGATACATAGATAGAGCAAAATGGGAGTGTAAAGGTTGGTATTGAGATACGAGAACCTATGTTGAATAGCGATCAGGTTGAAGAAATGATGGTTGATGCCACCCCGTCAGGACTGCCAGAAGAAATTGGTCTTGCAGAAGCTAAGCTGCAAGGGGATAAAATAGTTCCAGGACCTTTAGGAGATGACCTTGTAATAGAGAAAATGCAAGGGGAGGGTGTCGAGGGCACTGTGCAAATGACTGTAGGAATTCGTAGGACAGAAAGAGAAAATGGAGAGGTTTCTCCCCAAGTGGAGGAAAAAATCAAAGAGGTCAGGGTGAAGAAGGAGATGGTCGACACATTTGTTGACAACAATCCACCAAATCCCGAACCAGTAACAGGACCAGTAGAAGAATTCGTTGTTAAAAAATAAATTATAGAATAATGTGAAAAAAGAAGACCCCCTGTTAAAGAAATGTACCATCTTCAATTTAAGGAAGCCATGCAATTAAAAATAGAAAATCGTAAATTAAGAAAAAGGGTATCGCGTTTACAGAAAATAATGAGGAGATACAAGCGAAAAGATTCAAAATCCAAGGTCGGGGCCATCGCGTTAGCAGAACATACATAGGACATTCCTACGACCTCTATTTCTGCATAGACTAAGCCTATTTAGTATCTGTTCAAGGCCCAAGAATTCTTTTTATCTACTGAAATTCAGAAATGGAATGTTGTTGTGGCCTGTCTCCAGCAGGAACAATTACTTTAAAGGCCCGTCAAGAAGAGATAAATAGAATCTATGAGCAGGCCGCATAGACCATCACTAGTTATATATACCAGATGGATAGAGAAAATAAAAATTGGGAGAAGCAACAGAAGAAGATAGATATTTTAGAAGAGTTGTTGCGACTATTGAAGGCTGCCAAAGAAGAAATGTTTACCTTGACACAACAGGTAATGGATTTCTGACCCCCTGCTCATATTTATGTGCTCTTTCTTCATGAGAAATATATTTTCTTTTGTATGGAGAGTATCCTTTATGAGATTAGTCATGAAATAGAAGACCTATACAGTTTCTACGCATTGTAATAATTCATGATTTCGTGAATCGTCATTTGATGTACAAACTGTACATGCATGAATATTTCTTAAGTGATGATCAAAAATTTAATCCAATTCCATTTGTGGGAGATATTTAGTTAAGAGCCTTTACTTCTTACGCAATCAATCAGGTTAAATGGAAGAAGTATTTTGACACATTTGAAGAAAATCAAGCCATGGAGCCACTTGTCCTTCGAAGGGAAAATGGTCATTCTGTGAATATTTATAACAAGCGCACCACCCTTTTAAAAATTGAGGGATGTAAAGCATAGATGTTGGCAACACAAAAATTGTGTACTAATTTATGCACAAAACAGGTGGTCACTTTTCAAGATGAGGCTCGGGACAACAAAATATGGATGTTGTCATCATCATCTATCAAAATCTGAGAACCTTTTGGGGCCCCTAATTTTGCATGAGAATTAGAGATGTTTCCATGTTATATTGTATGCATACACACTTGCGTGGTCCGGTAGATAGGTTTGAGGTTCAAATTTCCCATCAAATGGATGCCAGTAGATCAATACACTCTAGCTTACAATGTGAGCAATGATTGGTGGAAGCAAGTTCTTTTGAAAGACGGGTATAAACCCCCAGGGACAGAGACGACTGGGAAATATGACCTTGCTCAGCTTCAGACCGATCAGAGTCACTCCAATCCAGACTTGCGAAGGTGACAAGCTATATGAGGACACACAAAAAGACCAGTTGGGGGGAGATGTTGGGAGCTCAACTTGCACATATTTTCCTTCCATTCTATCCTATTTACTTTCTCCATTTGTACCATTAACATTCAATTCATGTTCTAAAGTGCACAGGTAAACCCCTTGTTATGTATTTATGGAGTATTTAGTCAATGAAGCATAGTCATGGGGATTATTACCTAAGCATTTTGCTAATTTAGCTATTTTTTTAGATTCAGTCGAATGACCACAGTCGCAATTCCAGGAAGATCTATTGAGCTGGAAGCACTGCAATGGTAGAACAACTTCAGATCCCTTCCTATGTTATCTTTTGCGTCTAGTTTTGTCTATCATAAAGAATGTGTAATTGTAGGCAATAGATGCCATGATTTCAGGAACTATCATTGTAATCATTTATATAAGAAAGGGTACGAAGTTGTGAATTGGGGGTTGGGTACTAAGAGAATTAAGATCTGTAATAGGACTTTTTGTTCAAGTTAATGCAATCCGTATTTTTGGTTCTTTCATGAGTTTGCGATTATACCACAACCCTGATAAGGGAATTGGGCCCACTCTCCTGACCAGGTGTTGTTTAACTTATGTGTGTGCTAGTTTCTTTACTGCATCATGTGTTTCTCTAATTGTTGTGATAGTTAATGTGATTGTTGTAATTATCAATTACTGTGGATGTATTCTTTGTTTTACAATTGATTGCTATTATCCCTTTATTGTTGTTACAGTGGTTTTTTGTTTTACATAGCTTATCGAATCTACAATCGATACAAAACTGTGTAATTTCATCTTCATATATTTTTCATGTTGGCCTTCCAATAACCAACGCATCCCAGATTGATAATTAATATGGGAAAGGGGTGAATAATATCATTCCCACTTGGAAACCAACAATACCCACAAGACATGCTTGTTGGGATTACCCCTCTCCATCTGGCCAATGGTTGAGGAGGCTTGGAGGGATGTGATACTTACCTCTTGGTGAGTCGGGTATCTCATCCAAGCTAGATTATGATGCAAGTTTTCTATGACAACATGACTCTTATGGGTCATTGTTGGGAATATTGGTAGGCAATAGGATGGGTTGAGTAGTAGCTCCCCTACATCACCTGTTTCTCGATAGGGGTTGAGTAGTAGCTCCCCTACATCAATTGTTGCTCAATATGGGTTGAGATGTAGCTCCCCCATTAAATTTCTGGGTAGTAGCCCAATGAAATTTATAGATAGTAGCCTGATGAAATTTCTAGGTAGTAGCCCGATGATATTACCAGGTAATAGACCGATGACATATTTCCAGGTAGTATCCCACTCAGTGATATTTCAGGTAGTAGCCCAATGGATAGAGGATGGTATCTTTTTCTCCCCAATGAGTCTTCTTATTTATATTCAAGAATGTTTCAAAAAATAGAGTAGATCATATTTGTACACATGATGACAAGATTACACATTGATCGATGGACAGGTTTAATAGGAGGAATTATCCCTAGTTGAGAGGGAGTGTTAAAATTGTGCAATTATGGTCAAATTCCACTTTGGACTACTCATTTGATGGATATGATGATGTAATTTATTTCCTCTTTTCGAGAGGACCAAAATCCACATAAAGATCACCTCGTTCGGACAAGCAGAAGTTGGTTTTTGATTTTATGCACCCACTCATGGATATTTGATCAGGTCGGCTTCACTCACATACACATTTGGATAGGTCGACCTCAACATCAAATGGACGTCATTGGACACCCTTAAAAGGCTGTAACTACAAGTGACCTATATGCTCATTTGGACATCACAAAATCAAGAATATCCTTCTCTTCAATATAATTTGGTTCAGTACATTAGCGAAGGAAAAGGTTATACATAGGTCTGAAGTCTCAAATCCAAAGCTCGCAAAAATTAGGGTTTATGTTTTGTACATTGGAACATAACTGGGAAATTTCATCCCTGAACGCACACATGCTATGGCCAAGGTAGCGTCCAGGAACTAAAGACACGCTCATGCTAACCTAAAGGGAGCGTCCAGGGGTTTGACCACAATTGAAAATCATCTGAAGTTCTCTAAAGTTATCTAAATTCTGAATCAAGTTATCTCTGATATATTCTTCCACTGTATACTATTTTTTAAAGTTGTTGGGTTGTATTATTGATCATATTGTATTGGGTTCATTGTACTCTTTGCTGAAAATTTTATGACAATATAATAGAAGAATAATTTCAAAGGGTTTTTCCCATAGTGGGTTTTTCCTTGGCCTTTGACCAAATCTCGCGTCTCTTGTTGTTGTGTTGAATGTATCCTTTGTCATTGCATTTATTGTTATATATTAAATTACTATTGATGAATGGAAAGATTAATTGTAATTGGAAATATTTCTAATTGAAGTTTGGAATTGGGCTAAAGTAATCGATACAACATAGAACAATCTAAAAATTAACAGTTTTTGTGGACCTCAAGCACTTGAATAAAATTCAAAAACCACCAAAACATTTACTAGACATCTTTCCTATCAGTTCTTTACTTTTGCATTAAATTTTAGTCTCATATTCATAAATATGGTAGGATTTCTTGCACAACATTATAGACATATCAATTAATGAACTCTAATTTTTGTATACACACACCTGATCAATTCCATTTGCTTTCATAGTTAAATCTCTCTTGCTTTATTGAAAATAAGTGTAGTATATCTTTATATTTCATATATTAGAAAATGAAATGTCTTTCATAACATAAATTGTGTTTAGCTTTTCGTAGAATAGAGTTCATAGAGTGAACTTCCTTTATCTTTCGTGGAATAGAATTTGATTGCTTTTATATGATAAAATTTCCTTTACCTTCTTTAGATTAGAATTTAAAAGCTTTGACAGAATACACTGTCTTTATTTTCTATATATTAGAATTTGAAAGTTTTCATAGTGTAAATTGTTTGATCACTTTTCTAGAGTTATTCTATTGCTTAAAGTAGATTCATTTCTTTTCTAGATTAGAAATTTATTACTATCTTAGAATAGTATATTTTTTCTTTCATAAAGTTTAAGTAGTTAATCTTTATTTCCTTTACTTTCACTAAATGTGTGTCTTGTCTATATAGACATCATCTCATAAGTAGAATTTCATTTCACTTCTTATAATTAGTTTTACATGCTTTGATCATTTATTGTTTTCAATAGAATGCAATTCTTCTTTAACATTGAAATTGAAAATTTAATCTCATAGCACATATAGTGTAGTGTACTTCATAAGTGTACAAACCTATATTGAAATTTTAATGTAAGTATTTAAAGCACAATTAAATTACCCAACATTTCCAACAAGACTTTGGTGTAGTTTTTTAGGGGTGCAATGAGAAGCATCCAAAAACTTGGGATGAAAATATGGTATATATACAACACTTTTATAACAGAGAAATCCACACTTTTAGTGGTAAATCCCCATTTGAGACTTGTTTTGGATATTTTCCAAATTCACCATTGGATATTGCATATGGAGACCAAGGAAGAGTGAGGGAGGATCTTACAAGGGATTCCTTTAAGTGAATAAAAATTGTTGAAAGATCAAGTAGGCACAAGAGAGGTTGTGGAAGTCAAAACAAAAGTATAATGCTATACGTGATAATCATATAAATAGAATTTATTCAAAGTAGGAGACAAAATATAGTTACAATTGAGAAAGGAGATACTATAGTATCCTAGTAATAAAATCAAGGCCTTAAAACATAGTCCCATTGAGATACTAGAAAAGGTCGGAGATAACATCCTTAGACTCATTCTACCACCATAC
This sequence comes from Pinus albicaulis, assembly GCA_034641835.2. Taxonomy (NCBI): domain Eukaryota; kingdom Viridiplantae; phylum Streptophyta; class Pinopsida; order Pinales; family Pinaceae; genus Pinus; species Pinus albicaulis. Next base: position 549,928,825 of record CM076574.1, read on the forward strand.
ATGTACAATCACACTATTTTTAATGTGGAAAATATAATACCCTATGTACATATCATGTTTTATTAGGAAGTTGAACATGTCTTACCTTCTATATAGGATTTAGCACAAGATGCTCAAGAAGATTTGGAAAAGGGTAAATTTTTTTTGAAGAGTTTTAGAACTACAAGTTAGGGGTAGCATGACCTTTGGGGGCTAGCTATATGGGAACTATGAACAAGACTCTAGAAGGTTCATGTTGTAACTCATATTTAGGGTTGAATGGTTCAAATTTAAACAATAGTAGGTTATCGAGATATGATATAACATGGTCACTCTGAGGAAAATGGGTTCCATGCTATTCGATATCATTTGTTTCCATGGATGAGAAATTAGTTGAGAGTGGGTGGAGATAGAGAGAGAGACATAATAGAGAGCGTTTGTGTATTTTATTAGTCCATGAGACATAGGTCTCACTTCTTTATACTTACATCCATTTCTATTCAGAGAGAGAGAGAGAGAGAGAGAGAGAGAGATAAATAACCTTAACTTCATGTTGGGTTTTCTCATGTGAGGATTTTTCCAGGTCATATCTTGTGTTATTATTGTTGAGAGTGGTTATATTCTATATATTCTCTATTTTACATATTTCAAGTTTTGTATGAATTAGCATAACATGGTTATTAACAAATCCATAAATCTAAGGAAAAATTAACCCCCATAATGTAGATTTTGGTTTTTCATTATATATTCATAGATTTATTGTGTCGTACTATCTAGGAGAATATCTATGACATTTTATGAATCGTATTGGTATTCAATATAGTTTCTTTGGGCATTTTATAATGGCATAATTCCCTAAGACTCACATATGATTCACAATACCAATTAATGACACTCATATTCCTAGTCAAAGGCCAAAATCCCTCATAAACTTCATGTATAGTGGTTTGAGCCCTCATTCATAGACATCAACCTAAAAATCATCATTTAGTGCCCACACCACTTGATTTCGTCCCTTGACCATTTTAAAACCCCAAGCACCTATTTGTGATGCATAAATCCTAATATTATTAATGGATTTATTATTATTATTATTGGTAAATTCTATTGTATAATATATAATTTTAAAAAAAATGTTAAGTCCATCAAAATTGGTAGCAAAAACAATATAATATTATATTTTAAGGTAATTCTATGACGAGGAACATCCTACAAAAACTTGTCCATCCTTGGCTCGATTGAAAGCAGTTTATCAAGGCATTAGTGAGGAGGTTGAATCAACATGTTTTGTAGGATCAAAGAAACCATGGAAGGTATGACCCCCAAGTATGAATCATGACCCCTATTCATTTGTCAATAATTGGGCTAATCAATATAATCTTCCATAGATACAACCATTTTCCCCCTAATGGCATAATCCCCAATAATTCCAATATCCCTCGCCATCGGTACAATGGCAAGTTGAACCAGTGAAAAATAAATCCTAGCTATTGAATTGGTGATGATCTCCCTTCCAAGACAACAATTTCCAACACCCCAACCACAATTACTTTCATTGCTTCCTTCACAAGCCTAACTATAGTATCGTGTGAATCCCCTAGTGAATGCTATAACAAGTGGTCCTACTCTTCGACCTCAATTTCCTATTAGAGTTGCATTAAATCCAAATAACAAAAAAGAAAAAGAAAGAGAAAAGGAAAGGAAAAAATAAAAAACAAAGACAATGAGAAAAGAGTACCATAAAACAAAATGCACAAATAATCACAAAAGATTGAACATTTTTCCTAAAATCACAAATCAATTAGTAATTTTCCTATTTTCACATAATTTTATAGTCTATATTTTATTAAAAAATATAAATTTAAATTAATTGTAAATTTTAAAAATATAACATAAATTAATTAATTTCATATTTATTATTATTTTGAAATATTTCAAAATCTACCATTTACATACAAATACAAAATAGAAAAAAAGAAAAGAGTAGAGTTTAATAATAATAAAATAATCAAGCTAAACAAAATTCTGCATAAAATCTAACTCAAAGATGACCCGAGTACAAGCAGTCCTTATGTCAAGTTTGAAAATTATGTAGATACGAATAGTTAACTTCAATTAACCAAAGTATAAGCAATCCTTATGTCAAGTTTGAAACTTAAAATAGACTAAATTATATAGATACGAATAGTTAACTTCAATTATTTTTATGAAAAAATTAAAAATGAATCGGAAGGGAAAAAATTATAGTAATGCTGGCCCATTATAACCATAATTTAGGATAACAACATATTAACAACAATAAGTGGGTCATTTCTCACACAACCATGTCATTGTGGGGCATGATTAATAGGATTTTATAGCTTTGTCATGGAGGTTTTATAATTAAGGTAATTTTTTATAAATTAGAAGTATGATTTTTTTGGAAGATAATAATTTTTTTTTAATTACAATGTTTATATTTTAATAAAATATCAAATTCAGAAAGGTTTCACTCATTTATAAAATACATATATTTCATTAAATGCATTCTAGAACAAACAATAAAATAAAATCAAAATATGAAATATACTTGTAAAGTTTAAGAAGTTTAAAATATTGGATTTAAGAAGTTTAAAATATTGGATTTTCTTATTTTTTATTATTATGGTAATTTTTGTTTCATATAATATATATATATTTTTAAAAAATTGTTAAGTTTATAAAAATAATATAATATTGTATTTTAAAATAATAAGATATAATGTGATATTTATATATAATAATAATAATATAATTTTATGAACTTGTGATTTTTTTGGAGGAAACACATGTTCTTAACCATTAGGCCCACTCAAGCTATATATAAAAGAGTTTATTTATTTTTATAAAAAAATTATTATATTATGAATAATTAAAATGATTTTGAAATCAAATAAATATAAAGTATACCAAATCATTTTTTTTTAATTTAAATTTTATAATATAATAAATCTTTATAATTTTATAACAAGTTATTATGTATAACATAATTAAAAATATTAGTGAAATTGAACATTTGATTTAGTAAAAAAGGAAATCAAGTAACTTTGACTTTTTAAGCCCTAGCCATTAAGTTAGTTAGGTCAAACCTAATTAAAAACTATCCATATCAATGTACTAAGCTTTTCATATCCATGTCTTGCATTTTTATGTCCAAAATTTAAAATTTAAATAGCTTTTTTTTTTATAAAACACATTGGTCATTAAACGTTATATGGCCAAAATACCCCTCATTTATGACTTATATTTGAGATTCCTTGGCATTAAGGTCTTAAGTAATTTTTTTTCATCTCTTAATCATTGGAAAGGCCCCAAGGTCTATATGTGGTGCATAAGACCATCTAATAATGATCAATTTCCCATACAGAATCTCATGTATGGTTGTTTGAGGGCTCATTCATGATCACCAAGACTAAGAAGGCTCATAAAAGGCCTAAGGCCCTTGCTTTACTCCCCCAACCACTATCAAGGCCTCGAGACTAGTTCACACTACACAATTCCTCCTAGCATTGCTTATATTCATAGTTAAAGTCAAATTATCCTCTACAAAGGTCATGTTTAGTGGTTTTATGCTTAGTCTAAGGTCATTAAGCTTGAGAAGCATCATTCAAGGGCCAAGACCCTTGATTTAATCCATTCATCGTTATTAAGCCCCCAATACCCTTCCAAGATTCACAATATTTCCTAATAATGCTTCTATTCCAAGTTAGAGGCTAAATAAATCCTATATAGGTCAATTTTTGTGGTTGAACGAATCATTGATGGAAATTGAGCACAAGAAGTATAATTTAGAGCCTAAGTCAATTTTTTTCATTCCCCAATCATTATAAAGGCCTAAAGACCTACCTATGTTTCATAATACCAACTAATGGTAATTGAATTCTTAGTCAAAGTAAAAACATCCCTTATAAAGGTCATGTGTGGTGATTGTAAGCCTCATTCATTTCCTCAAGCCTAGGAAGCATTTCTTAGAACATAAGACACTTGTTTTCATCCCCTAACCATTGTCAATGCCATGCTACTAGTTTTTGGCTTGCAATACCTCTTAATGACATTCATTTTCTTAGTTGAAGGCCAAATATTCCATATAAAGACCATGAGTTGTGGTTTAAGGCCCAATTCATGAATGTCAAGCTTGAAAAGGCTTCATTTAGGACCTAAGGTCCTTGATGTCATTCCTTGACCATTATAAAGGCCCCAATGTAGGTATGTAGTGAGAAATACCTCCCAACGACACTCATATTCTTAGTTAAAGTCCAAAAATGTCCTATAAAGGTCAAGATATTTTACAAATTTTTATCGCCTGCGAAGGCAAGTATGGTATCATCCTATTCTATCATGTTCAACTTTTAATGCATCTTCTGAAGGGGGAGGAGATACATTTTCCTTACCATCTCCTTAATAGTCTTAGAAAAATGGCCTTCAACATTCATAGGAACTCCAAAAATATTGATAGGGCCCTTTATCATTTTAGTCTAATTAAAATTCTTATCGAAGCATAATTGAAAGTCAAGGATGATAACTAGCGGGACTTCTTAATCATAAATCATTTATTTATTTTTCAGAGGAATACATTGTCCCAAAAAGAAAAGGGAAAAGAGGTATGGTTTTATCAAACCCTAACACTCAAAATGAGATCACAGAAAAAGAAGAACAACGAATTTAAGAGGTAGAGTCGGGAAGGAACTTACAAAGGATGTCTTAAGGGAAGAAAATTTGTTGAAAATATTAGGTAGATCTATCTAATGGTACAAGAGATGTTGCACAAGTCATAAGAAAAATATAATTTTATACATGATCATCATAAAAACATAATTTATTCAAAGTAGGAGACAAAATATAGTTACAATTGAGCCAAGAGAGACTATAGGGTCCTAGTAATAAAATCAAGACCCTATGATATGGTCCCATTGAGATACTAGAAAAGGTCAGAGATAACACCCATAGAATCATTCTACCACCATACATGAACATTCACTCAATTTTTAATGTGGAAAATCTAACGTTCTGTGTGCATACCATGTTCTATTAGGAAGAGGAACATGTCTTACCTCCTATAGAGGATTTAGTTGTACAAGATGCTCAAGAAGAGTTGGCAGAGGATACAATATTCTTGAAGAGTTTTAGAACAACAAGTTAAGGGTAGCATGACCTTTGGGGGATAGCCATATGAGAACTATGAATAAGACTCTAGAAATTTTAAGTTGTAACTCATATTTAGGGTTGAAGGGGTCAAATTTAAACACTAGTAGGTTATCGAACTACATTATAATAGGGTTACTATGAGGAAAATGGGTTCCATTCTATTTGAGATAATTTTTTCCATGGATGAGAAAATTATTTGTGTGTGTGTGTGTGTGAGAGAGAGAGATAATTAAGAGTATTTGTGTACTTTAGCAGCCCACAGGACATAGTTCTCACTTCTTTATACTTGCATCCATTTCTATTCAGAGAGAGATAGAGATAAATAACCTTAAATTCCTGTTTGGTTTACTAATGTAAGGATTTCCCAGGTGATATATTGTGTTATGATGGTTGAGAGTGATTATATTGTATATATATTCTCTATTTTACACATTTCATGTTTTGTACGAATTAGCATAACAAGGTAATTAAAAAATTCATAAATCTAAGGAAAAATTAACCCTCATAATCTATATTTTGTATTTTCATTATATATTCATAGATGTATTATGATGAAATATCCATGGGAATATCTATGACATGTTACGAATCATATTGGTATTAGAGCTAGTTTCTTTGGGCATAATTCCCTAAGACCCACACATGGATACCAATTAATGACACTCATATTCCTAGTCAAAGGCCAAAATCCTTCATAAACTTCATGTATTGTGGTTTGAGACCTCATACATATCCATCAACCTAAGAATCATCATTTACTACCCACAACTCTTGATTTCATCCCTTGGACATTTTAAAACCCCTACTTCCTATTTGTGATACATAAATCCTAATATTTTTAATGGATTTATTATTATTATTATTATTATTTGTAAATTCTACCATATAATATATATATATATTTTAAATTGTTAAGTACATCAAAATTGGAAGCAAAAAAAATATAATATTATATTTTAAATTTATACAATATAATAAAATACATACATACATACATACATATATATATATATACATATACATATACATATACATATACATATACATATACATATACATACACATATACATACACACACACACACATATATATATGAGGAATAACATCCTACAAAAACTTTCCCATCCTTACCCGGATTGAAAGCATTTTATCAAGGCACTAGTGAGGAGGTTGAATCAACATGTTTCATGGAATCAAAGAAGCCATGGCATCTACGGACCTCAAGTACGAATCGTGATCCCTCTCCATTTTTCTATACTTGGGATAACCAATATAATCTTCCACATACACAACCATTTTCTCCCCAGTGGGAGAATACCCAACAATTCCAGTATCCATCACGATGGGCACAATGGTAAGTTCAACCAGTGCAAAATCAACCATAGTAATTGAATTGGAGAAGTTCTCCCTTATAAGACAACAATTTCCAACACCCCAACTAAATTACTTTCATTTCTTCCTCCACAAGCCCAAATATAATATTTTTTGAATCCCCCAGTCAATGCTCCAATAAGTGGTTATATTTTTCGACCTCAATTACCTATTCAAGTTTCACTAAATCCAAATAAAAAAATGGTGCAGCAGGTTTAAAAAAACTTCCTAAACTATAGTATCATTCATGTTACGTGAAATAACATATAACTTACCTCTAGGAAGACACATCACTCAGAAAATCCACCAATTATTATAAAAGGAGTGGAGGAAAAAAATTTGCATCAAGAAAAAATAAAGAGTCATGATGAATAGGGAAACCCTAAATATGCATAATACCTAAGAGTAATGATGGAAACAACAACTCAATGTTTTTTTCTAATCTAGCAAATACTTCAGGTGTTAATCCCCCATATCTTGAATGGCTAGCAATAGTTAAAACAACCCACAAATTGAATTTGATCTGTTAGGAGAACTATAGAATCAATATGTTAAGATTCCATTGCTTCAAGTAATAAGGGACATGTCAATATACGATAATACTTTCTGAGACCTTCTCCTTAAGAAACATGGGATAAAACCTAAGGATCCACCCAGGGTTCATATTTTTGGAAAACTGTCTAGTTTGATATTAGGATAAAATACCCCTATGAAGTATGATGATCCTGCGACTCCAAATGTTATGGTTCAAAGTCAAAAGATAAGGTTTCCAAATGCAATGGTGGACCAAGGTCTAGAAATTAACATTATGACCAAAGAATCTTGGGAAATTCTAGGAGATCTGCCTCTTAGACCCATACTCACTATCCTTGAACTTTTTGAATGGTCCACCATCCAACCTCAGGTGGTTTTAGAAGATGTGGTTATCTATGTTCATTCCTGGGCCTACCTAGTGGATTTTGTTTTTCTTGATACACAATATTGTATTGATGGTCACCCTTTGATCTTAGGAAGGCCATGGTTGGATACAGTTGATGCCTATATTTAGGGTAGCACATGGAATATGACGATCTCGCATGGGTATTTTACAAATAATCTAGCTCTTTATCCCACTACAAAACCTACCACAGTGTGTGAAGACCCTATATGGGTCAATCTCAAAACCTAAAGGTGATCTTATTCAATTGGTTTTTACCATTGAAAAATCCCTAGAATTTATAACTGAAATAGAGGATAATATTATCAGTACTTTTATTAGTAACCCTTCCTCATTTTCACATCTTCAACATCTATTAATAGAAACAATTGTGGAATATAATGATGAAGATCCTTCTGATTTATAGGAAGAAGAGTAAATACCAACTATTATCATCCATAATAGTGTGCCCATTTTTTTATTTTTTTTTGGTAAGCTTGGCAGGACTACATCTTCATCATGTCCAATATATCACCCCGATCGGGGGGGGGGGGGGGATGAATCGGTTGACTTCACATCATGGAGTGCCTTAATAGAGCACACGATCACCATCTATCCAAAACCATGTGGACATAATAGTGTACCAATTTAGATTGAACCAATGAAAACATTAATTATTAATCCAAACTTAATCCCTGAGTAGAATGATAAACTATTACAAGTTTTGAAAAGGAAAAAGGAAGTCTTCACTTAGGACTACAAAGATATGGAGGGTGTACACCTTGATCTTTGTACACATCATATTTATATAAAAAGGGACTACACTCCCATCTCATAGCCACAAAGGAGAATGAATCCCACTTGTAGGGATGCTGTTAAATAAGAACTCTAAAAGCCATTGAATGTTAATTTTATTTATCCCATATCTGATACTGACTAGGTCTCGCCTCTCGTGATTGTCCCAAAAAAGTATGGTAAGCTACAAATATTGTATATTGTCATCCATTGATTAGGTCTTATATACACTATCTGGGGGGGGGGGGGGGGGGATTTATTCTCTTTCATTGATGGTTTTAAGGGGTAAAATCAGATTACTATCTCCATAGAAGGCCAAGACAAGACAACATTTACCTGCCCATGGAGCACTTTTGCATATCTTGTTCTAACTTTTGGTCTTTGCAACGCACCTCCCACCTTCCAATGAGTCATATTATGGATTTTTTTAATTTTATTAATGATGACCTTGAAATATATATGGACGATTTTATACCATATGTAACTAAGTTGATCAAGCATTTTTTAACCTAGAAAAAACACTCCAACAATGTATAATGGATTACCTTGCATTAAGTAAAGAAAAGTTCCATATTATGATGACATAAGGCATAGTGTTGGGACATCTTCTCTTAGCTAGTGGAATTTAGGTTTACCCAGCTAAAATTTAGATGATTCTGAGCTTACTATCCTCAAAGACGCAAAAAAAAGTACACATATTTTTCAGTAAGACTGGCTATTCTCATTGTTTCATTGAAAATTAATCTAAAATTTCTTTTGCTTTAGATGCATTACTGATGAAGGATGCAACATTTGTGTGGAATAATTATTGTCAGTATGATTTTGAAATTTTAATTAAGCTTGTGTCTATAACACCTCTACTACACATGCCTAATTGGAAATTTCCATTCCATATTTCCTCGGATGTCTTTGATACTTCCATGGGAGTTGTGCCTAGAAAAGAAGAGATAATAAATCATATGCCATATATTATGCCAACAAGAACTTGTCACTAACGTAATTGATCTATATGGTAATGGAGAAGGAATTTCTTGTTTCCATATTTGCAATTAACAAATTCAGGCATTATATAATTGGTTATTCCACTTTTCTGCACAAGGATCATTCCACCATTAGGTATATATATAATAAATGTGTTACTAGTGAACAACTTATTAGGTGTCTATTACTTATGCAAGAATTTTAGATTATAATTATTAATCAACCTGGTAAAGATAATGTATTAGCAGTTGTATAGAATGATTATAAATGCTGACAATTCTCTTGTGTAAGACAATTTTCCATATGAATACATGTTTGCAATATTTGTTCATACGCCCTGCTATACAAACATTGCAAACTATCTTATTGCATGGAAATTTCAAAGTGAAATGTCTCCAAAATAAATAATAAGTAAAGTACCAAGTTTTCATGGATAGATGGCTATCTCTTCTACACAAGAGTTGATCCAATAGTGTGAAGATGTGTTAGGGAAGATGAAAATCGTGACAACCTTAAATATTTTCATGAAAAACCCTATGATGGTCATTTTGCAGACAAAAAGACTTGTCATAAGGTGTTACACATAGGTTTTTATTGGCCTACCATATTTCAAGTAGCTAATAAATATGATAAAGGATGAGACAACTACTAGAGGATGGGCCAACCCATCTAGTCCAATGAGATTCCATTGCAGATGTAGCTAGTGATTGAACCATTTGAGAAATGGGCCCTCAATTTCATCAGCCCAATTAGCACTCCATCACATCAAAAATATTGTGTTGTGGTATGCATTGACTATGTGACCAAATGGGTCAAGGATAGAGCTTTGTCACATGCCACAGAACAAGTTGTCATTGAATTTCTTTATGAATATTGTTTTTTCTATTTTGGGATACCCGGAGAAATAGTCACAAATGATGGATCTGAGTTAACAGGTAACATAGTTCAAGAACTTCTTGAGAAAAATAAGGTTCGACATCAAGTCACTCATCCCTATCACCCAAAAGCAAACAAGCAACTTGAGAGCACTAATAAGGTAATGGAGAACGTTCTCACTAAAATAGTATCCAGGCACCTTCATGATTGGGTCGATTGACTTCCTAAATCCTTATGGGTTTACAAAAAAAAATGGATAAATATACTATAATTTTCCTCATTCGAGTTGGTATATGGGAAGTATCTGGGCTATTTCCAATATGGTTTGAATTAATCGACACACTGTGTACTATAGTGGAAGTTTTCTTTGATCTATCGATAACATTGAAGCATAAGCTAGAGAAACTATATGAGCTAGATGAAATCTGTTTGGTTGCATTAAAACAAACAAATATTTTCTAACAACAAAGGGTCAAAATGCATGATTAGATAATTAAAAATAATTTGTTCAAACTTGGGGATTGGGAACTTTTGACTTAAGGATTTTAAGGGGAACTTACGTATTAGATGGATGAGATCATATGAAATAGATATAGTATTTGATAACTGAATAGTCAAGATAGTATCCATTAATGCACATCACACCCATTTTCTTGTTAATGGGCATTAACTTTGTTTATATCATCATAATACCTCAAGCGATTCCTTTTTCAAACAAGTCGATGTTAGTCTTGGAGCATAAATTGTGCTTAGGAAAAGCAGTCCTCCATAACCATTTCAACATCTCCACCTTAATCTTCAAAAAAAGAAAAAAAATCCCAATTGTAAAAGCTTGTAGGAGTGTAGTTGGATAGAATATAGGTGAAAACGATCTTGTTGGCACTATATTCTGAGAATAAATAAAAAATGTGAGCCCTTGGTTGATTTTATATATAAAAAATATAATACCACGGTCATGACACACATATTCCAAGATGAATGATGGGAAAAACACTATAATGAGAATCACTTTTGGTTTATTAATGGTTAAGGAAATTTTCAAAGGCATCGGAAAAGAAAAAGTGGCATTAATTGGAATTTAATTATGAAAATAAAGGAAAACAGGAGAAAATGAAGGTGAAGAGACATAAATTTGCATGAGAGGTAAAATGAAGGGAAATGAAGAAAATAGAGGAATCAATGATAAAAATTAATATGAAAATAAATTGACATTCTTTTCTCATTCTTTGATCAGGATAAAAGAAGGAGAAGGAACAAGCACTTGGAAAAGCAAGGAAAGTAAAGTTAGCGCAAGAGGAAGCTTGGACAACTGCAAGTAAGGGTAGAGATTAGATGTGGATTGCAAGTAACAATGTGCATGTGTGATTTAGCATGCTTGGATTCAAATTCATGGTACATGAATTAGTTTATGGTTTATGTTTGTTGTCATTGGCATGGATATTTTCTTGGATTGACAATGGTTTCAGCCTTGCCTTTCCCTTTCCTAGATATCGATGGTGTTGTGGGTTTTCCCACTTGTTTTTCTTATTGGTGCTCAATTTCGGGTTGGAAAAAACGCTCAGGATGCCTTGGAACAACCTGGGTTGAGTTACTAGTCCTAGATCCTAGGTTGGGACAAACAATATGGAGCACTTAGTGGGATGAGTTACTAGTCCCTGAAGATAGGTTAGACAAATTATCTCAAGCCCTGAAAGGTTGTGGTTTTAATTAATAGTTCCTAGAGCCCTAGAAAACTTAGTTTGAGACCTATATGGTTGAGTGTAATATCCCAAAAAGGGGACTGCTCAGTAAGGCATGCATAAAAAATGCATTTTCAGAATTATATGCTACATAAAACTAAATCAACACTTGGATCCCTTATATAGGACAATATACAACCTAAATCCAAGAATAGGTCAGAAACAAATCAAACTAGGTGAGTAAATAGACCTCCCACACCTAAGATAGCTAAAAAAAGGCTAAAACCCCAAACACTGCAACACAGAATTTCTGCATAAAAGAGACCACACAGTCTAATGAGGGTTTGTACACATGAATAATAGAGACAAATAGATCTGATATTGTATTGAACAATATGGCTCGGAAAATGAGATCTAGTCTCCTTTATACAAAGCTAGAGAACCCAGGAAGGGTTTCTAGGAATACACCCTGAATACAAATGGTGATCTTCAGAAATAAGACTTAATAATCACTGAAAAGTGAAGCAAAGGAGTATAGAAGGATAGAATAATGTATATATGATGCATATCTCATCAAATATCTTCCCCCATGAAAGGATGAACCTCTCAATCACAGGAAAACTCCTTAAAAGAACCACAAGATCCACTGTAGAATATGCCTTCCAGAAATAACGCAATTCCATAATGGAATAACGCTGTAGGTGATGGAAATGTGTTGGCCTACTGCCAAAGATCTGAAATGAGCCCAATAACCCTCCAAAATAATCCTCCAATAGAAGGAAACCTCCCTCTTATGCAAAACCAACTTAGAAAGTGGGTTTCTCAACCCTCCACTGCAACACCCTGCAACTCAACACAACCTCCTGTAGAAACTGCGCTAAAAATAAAGACTGAATCTTGGCACCAATTCCAGAAGTGTGGAATGATATATCATGTCTCTCCCAAGAGCTACTCAAAGGGAAGAGAAGGAATTCCTAAACAGGGATACCTTAGTGCTAAAAAACACCATCAATCTTAGCTAAACAGTTGAAGAGAGAAAAAGTCTAAGCAGACATTAAAATATAATTCATAAGCTAACCTCAAATGGCTTCCATCCTCTTCCTTATAAACTAAGTGAGTCTTATGACCTTGGGTCCCACTCATTAGGGTTTCCACCATCACATAAACAATCTCCCTCCAAAACTGCATTGTACTTTCATTAGAGCCACTCCTCTAAAAATGCGTTGTTTGATTTGGTCAAGGTTGACCTCTTCAACCTGCTTTAGCCCTTTTCACACCTAAGGGTCTTCAATCCAGCTCACATATATTTTTCTAGGCTAAAACTCATTCATATTGAGCTACTTTTATTATTGATCCACTCCTCCTACATTTATGCTGTTGACTTGGTCAAACTTGACTTTGTCCACATGCATATGTCCCTTTCCACACATGAAAGTGCTAGATCTAGTTATTTTTATGATCCCTTTCCACATCAAGAAGGATTTTATTTCTATTTCTGAAATGTATGGGCCTCCTTACCCATTTATTCATCTCCTAAGTGCAAACAAAAAAATCAATATTTCAATTATCTATATGCTAATTTTGGAATATTACAGTCCTCCCCTCCCAAATGTTGTTTGTCCTCAAGAAACTTCAAGGATAAAACTGAAGAGCATCATCTTCTTCCCCTATAGAATCCTCATAAGATAAAATCCTCCAAGGATCAAGATGTTGTCTCATCAATATATCTGCAAGTTTCCCCTCCCAAGTATGCAAGTTAGCTTTTGGTGAGCATCCCAAATAATTATCATCATGTAACAGTAAAGTATCAATGGAGGAAAAAATGGGTGGTCTCAAGGCCTTCTTGAGGTAGGAGGTCTGATATATATTGGGATTTACCATCCCCATATGAATCTCCCATCCCCAAGCTATCATCCATATAAAATGAGTCACCTCTCGACATGGCAACTCCTGAAAATCCTCCTCCACCTTGAGCTCCTGCAAAGTAGGTGGGCTGAAAATATGAACATGGTACACATAGTAGCCTACCCCACACTGTACTCCTCTCCACTTATGATAAGTGTAGAGTATCTTCTGATCTTTGGCTGCAATAATATTTCCCTCAAGTTGCAAGATGAATACTAGACCTCCAAAGATCTCCTCTCCAACGTTATGAATCATGCTGGCCCAAACTGTCTCATATATGATGAGTTGGAAATCACCATCATATGGCATCCAATCAATCCCATGGCCCACTGCATAAGGAAGCAAGTGTTTTAATGTGGTGTTGCCATATCTCCTCCCATGCTCCCCTTGGAACATATATTGCAAAAAGTGTGGGAAATCTTCTTCCCCAAGGACACACCCCAACAATGTGTCTCTCTTCCAATCATGTTCCCCATAATGACAAAGAAAATATCAGAAAATGGAATCATGATTAGCATCATGCTGGCTTCCATATGTACCAAAGGATAAGGAGAATGGTCTCTCAAATGCAACCAGTGCAGTATTTCCCACTGCTACTTCAGAAAATAACATGGCAAGTTGTTTCTTAATAGATTTCTAGTTGTGTAAGTCACCACATCTACCACTAAATATTAAATGGCTGAGTGTATCAACTAAGCACACAATAAGTGATAGAACACTTGCCCAAAGTCATACCAAAGATGGTTGTCTCCATCATAATAGTTGGCCAAAATTTTCCCATGGAGCTCCATAAGAAGCTTGCCCCCTTGTACAACAATACACTGAATAGAAATGGTAAAAGAATGAAAATATTTTGTTAGATAATCAATAGATGCAAAAACAATATTCTTACCATGTGTTGAAAGTAAGATGATGCATGGATCCATGAATAAGTCCTCCATATTGGTTTGGCATACTCCCATGAAGAGGAATGAACCAGGTGCTGTATGAAGATCCTCCTTCTTATGCTTGGAAATCCAAGTCAAGAAGAACATATCACAGTAATAGATGTCTCCATCCACTACTCCATCATTCTCACCTCCTCCTTGTCCACCAAGTGCTTCCATATATTAATGATGTTCTTGTTCTTATGGGAAGCTTTATTGGGAGGATGGCACAAGAGTTGGAGGTGCCCATTGGGAGTATGATTCTCCATTCTTCATATGTTGCATGTTTCAGGAGAAACAATGGGCAAACCATGATTGCCACACTACATCTCTTGTCTTCATGTGGGGAGAGCCATTTGGAGAACTTGAGTTCTTGGGAGAGGCACTTCATGGATGTTTTGATTGGTGGGGTAACTTGGGACATTCTTGGAGACCATAATATTTCAGCCCAAGATCAGCAGCATCCCCATACATATCATAAATGGAGAGCAAAACAACATGGGTGGAAAAATATAATTTCTCCATACGGCCCCAATACATTGCATGAACCGGGGATTGAGGATTTCTTTGATGAGCTGCCTAGGATGGCTCATTTCATTTGGATGATAGCATGGGTATGGGAGTGTCTCATGGGCAATGAGATCCCCTATGTTTTTCATCTCTCCTACCTGGAGGAGGCCATTGGATAGCAAAAAATTTTCCACTTACACCTTCCACTTTCTCATGATGTGAACCATTTGGTTTCGCATACTTGGGAGGAACCATTGGGGGGACGATTTATTGCAAAGTATTTCGAGCAGTGGTGGGGACTATTGATGAGGAGGCCACAAGAGGAGGGGAGGAATTTTCTCCGCCTTTACAGTTGCTTGAGGACAAGCAACATTTTGGAGGGGAGGACTGTAATATTCCTAAAATTTAGCTTTTAGCTAAATGGAATATTATGGATCATTTTGTCACTAGGTAGGTGAATAAATAGGTGGGGAGGCCCATAAATATCATTAGCAGCAATAAAAACACTTCAAGTGTGAAAGTATACCTTCTAAGCATCCTAATAAAGCACCTTTGAGTATAAACAGGGGTTGGATCATGTTGAACAGGTCAACTTTGACCAAGTCAACAACGTTGTTATGGAGGAGTGGACATTAAATGAGGAATAACACAGTTTTGGAGGGAGATGGATTGCATGGAGGAAATGACCTAATTGAGTGGGGCCAAAGGCAAGGAAGATCATAATCTATATAAGGAAGAGGATGGCAGCCATATGGGGTTATGTTTTGGATTATTATTTTGTATGTGGTCTGTTTAGACTTCTTGCATTCTTCAGCTGTTTAGTTGAGATTGTTGTGTTGTTTAGCACCGGGTGTTCCTGAGCGAGAATACCACCTCTTTCATTGAGAGGCCTCTTGGAAGAGTATTTCATTTCATTTCCACATTCAATTTTTTAGACCAAGCTACATCTTTCTTCATCAGCGCAGTTTCTGCAGGATATTGTGTTGTGTTGCAGGGTGCAACAGTGGAGAATTAGATCAGGTGTCTTCAGAGCTAGTTTTTTAGTGGAGGAAGGTTTACATCCATTGGGATGCATGTAAATAAGCCCCTTGGGCTTATTTGACACATTTGGAAATAGGCCAAGGAGGATTTAACCCCTACAACGCAGTTTCAGTCCAAATCTGTGTTATTTTAGGGAGGAGTTGCAGGGGTAGTTGCAGTGGTTGTTTTGAGAGGTGATTTCTTCAGTGGAGGAGCCATTATTTCATCCAGAGGATGTATTGGAGGACATCTGTAGATCTATACATCAGCTTCAGCCATATCTTCTCATTTCAGTTGTTGCGGCATATCTTCAGCCCTAGGGCTGCAGCTTACATTGGCACATTGTGTGCATTTTCCGGAAACCCTCTTGGGCTATCTTGGAAAGTTGATCTAGTGCCTGGATCTGTATGTTTAGATTATATTAGGGTCTATATCAATAATTTTACATCATTCTGTCATATTCAACTATATTTATACCCAATATGACTGCGTTGTAGTTTCTCTCTGACATTTTGTATTATGACAACAGCTCATTTTTGGGAGTGATTGCTTATGGGAGGCTTGTTCCTTCATTGTATTTGATGTATGCCTCACTATTTTGTATTGATTTTCTGATATAATACATGATGTTATGACTCCATATTGGTCTCCAATTTTAATGATTTTATTTACACTACTATTTCCAGTTTTATGTTCATATATTGCTGCATTCCCCATTTGGGAATATTACAGTGGTATCAGAGCATAATCTTGGCTTAGCCTGTGCATTCAGCCAATATGTCACCATAAGGAGAAGCTTCTCACAAGAAGAGGAGATGTACATAAAAAACAAAGAAATGACTCCATTACTTGGAGGAAGGAAGGAAGAGAGGTTCTCAAAGATTCTTTTTCAAACTATGCAGAGCATTCATGAAGATATCAAGAAGATGAGAAGGGAGATGTGCAAGGAATCTCCAAAGGGGTTTGAATATGAAGCAAGACCTATATTTTTTCATGATGGGTGTGAGCATGCAACCACACATTATGATTCACAACACAGTCTTATGCCCAAATTTACTGTAAGAGAGATGGAGGGTGAAGATGTGCCAAAGAAGGGGACTCTTGGTGATTATTTGCAAGAGTATGAATCTCAATCTAAGAGGTTCAAATATCACCTTAAATCCAAGGTTTTTGAAAGATAAAGGAGGGAAGAAGCACAAAGAGCAAGCAGCATGATGTAAGTAGATTATTTCTATCTACTTTTGATGGTTCACCTAAATATTCAGCTAGGGCTTGGGTGGAGGAGCTACACACCTATTTGCAGCAACACAAAATTTCAGAGAATGAAGCCATCAAAGTAGCAGTGCTGCATTTTGAAGGTAAGGATTATTCTTGGTGGTTGTTTGAATATTTTTCATTAAAAAATGCAAATACATCTATTTATGCAAATTTCACTAGGAGAATAGTGGAAAGGTTTGAAGAAAAGCATTCTGAAACACCTTTGGTGGAGATAAACAAACCTAAACAAACAAAACCATTACATGGGTTGGAAGGATCTATAAACCCAAATACACTTCAGAAAACTATTGAAGAGGCTAACATCTTGCATAATACCTTGCTAGAGGCAAGGTCTCTATCTCATAATCCTAGAAAAGAGGGCATGGAGATCCCTTTTTCAAAAGAGGATCCTCTTATTAAAAGGTTGCCCATTCATATTGAAGAGGAAGAGAAGGTTGGAGGAAATAGCGCTGTCATATCCATAGCATATCTAGCACCTCATGTGGAGGAATATGGAGCACTTGCTCCAACAAGAGGAATTCTTGTATCTTCACAAGGAATTCCAAAGGATCTCATATGTGGATATCAAGGCACAATCCATGAACAACATGTGTCATTATTGATAGATTGTGAAACCTTGCAGATGAAAGGAGAAGGTAGGGAGGATGGCCAACATCATATGATTAGGAGCACACACCCCTATATATTTCAGAAGGTTGATGCACATAAGAGGTAGATTAATTCACATAGTAAGGGCAAGGACAAGGTTTTCCATTCATATATGTAGTCTACTCTTGATATTGATGTCTCATTGCATGGAGGCATTCCACCTGGGAGACCACCAAATCAGGAAATGATGAGTGATGCTTCAAAATGGGTTGCACCACTCATTTATCCCAGAGCAGTGAGGACCTTGGGAAGACTTGACACAGTGCTAAGAGCCTTGGGTAGACTCAAGGAGGAGGGAGACATTCTCCCATTTTCAGCATTACCCACTCTCACTACATATTCTGTGCTGACAAAAGTTGTTGCAGTGATGGAGGATGGCACCACCATGGTGCAAGGAGAGCACTCATTGGATTTGGAGAAATAGAGGGTACTTCCCTTGAGGAAGGAATCCTCCATATATTGGAGTAGATGGAAGCCACTCATGCTTACATTGGCCAAGATTAGGAGGTTCTTTTTGGATGGAAGCTTCTCATGGGACGCCAACTTCCAAAGGTCACCACTTATACTTGAGCATGATGGGAATGGAAGCACTTTGAAAGATGACTTTGGCATGAGGGATGTCATAGGAAAATACAACAACATGTGGGGGGCTTCACATTTCAGATCTTCAACGTTGTCTCTTAGGAGGATTGATCCATATTTGAGGTCTCAACATTTGGTAGAGTACTCCAAGGATATTGGTGCTTGCATGATTCTTGATGACCAAGAGGGAGATGATAGTTACATGGTTGATGATGGGGTCATCTATTCTTATGGCAGAGTCTTCTTGAATAGAGCTTCTGAGCTCAAGGAGAAGCGGCTACATGCAGCACATGTGGACTTCCTTTCCATGCACTTTGATGCATATCATTCCTTGATGGAGGAGTTCACTTGGGAGGGAATCCAGTAGGATTTATATCAGCATATGGAGAGATGCATAATAGCTCGGATGATGATGGAAAGGTTGTCACAACCACTTCCCTACTCATGGAGGGTGAGGGAGAGCTTTCAATTGAGCCATTTCAGCTCAATGACCAAAGTACATAGTAGAGAAGGTACATTTATGCATTATGATTTGTACTCCTTTACTTTTTATGATCAGCATATTGTACCAAGGAGGATCATTCCTTCTTGTATATTGTATTTTGATGTACTTGAGGCCATTTTCATCATTGATTTTGGCCATTCTATTGGTGGTTTGTGGGAGATGCCACATGACTCTTGGTGTGCACCGTTGGCACCAAATTTTACTTTCGTGATTCCATATTGTAGGATTATTGTGGCAGCAAAAAAATGGTTGAAAGGACACTTGTTATACTTTGTTTTGAGGCAGGCAAGGGATGCACTGTGCTGGTTCCACATGTGGGACTATCATCCACCTCCCAGTTGTCATATGGAAACTTATTTTTATTTTTTTTTCTTCCATATATTGATGATGTTCTTGTTCTTATGGGAAGCTTTGTTGGGAGGATGGCACAAGAGTTGGAGGTTCCCATTGGAAGTATGATTCTCCATACTTCATATGTTTCATGTTTCGGGAGAAACAATGGGAAAACCATGATTTCAACACTACATCTCTTGTCTTCATGTGGGGAGAGCATTTGGAGAACTTGAGTTCTTGGGAGAGGCACTTCATGGATGTTTTGATTGGTGGGGTAACTTGGGACATTCTTGGAGACCATAATATTTCAGCCCAAGATTAGTAGAAGCCCCATACATATCATAAATGGAGATATAAACAATATGGGTGGAAAAATCTAATCTCTCCATACAGCTCCAATACATTGCATGAACCGGGGATTGAGGATTTCTTTGATGAGCTGCCTAGGATGGCTTATTTCATTTGGATGATAGCATGGGTATGGAAGTCTATCATTAGGAATTAGATCCCCTATGTTTGTCATCACTCCTACATGGAGGAGGCCATTGGACAGCAAGAAGGTTTCCACTTACACCTTCCACTTTCTCATGATGTAAGCCATTTGGTTTTGCATACTTGGGAGGAACCATTGGGGGGTAGATTTATCGCAGAGTATTTTGAACAGTGGTGGTGACTATTGATGAGGAGGCCACAACAGGAGGAGGGGATGAATTTTTCTCCACCTTTACAATTTCTTGAGGACAAGCAACATTTTGGATGGGGGGACTGTAATATTCCAAAAATTTAGCTTTTAGCTAAATGGAATATTATAGATAATTTTGTCACTAGGTAGGTGAATAAATGGGTGGGGAGGCCCATAAATATCCTTAGCAACAATAAGAACACTTCAAGTGTGAAAGGAGACCTTCTAAGCATCCTAATAAAGCACCCTTGAGTATGAACAGGGGTTCGATCATGTTGAACAGGTCAACCTTGACCAAGTCAACAATGCTGTTATGAAGGAGTGGACATTAAATGAGGATGCAATTTTGGAGGGAGATGGATTTCATGGAGGAAATGACCTAATTGAGTGGGGCCAAAGGCAAGGAATATCATAATCTATACAAGGAAGAGGATGGTAGCCATATGGGGTTATGTTTTGGATTATTATTTTGTATGTGGTTTGTTTAGACTTCTTGCATTCTTTAGTTGTTTAGTTGAGATTGCTGTGCTGTTTAGCACCGGGTGTTCCCAAGAGGGAATCTCACCTCTTTCCTTAAGAGGCCTCTTGGAATAGTATTGCATTTCATTTCCACATTTAGGTTTTCAGACCAAGCTACAGATTTCTTCATCAGCGCAGTTTCTGCAGGATATTATGCTGTGTTGCAGGATGCAGCAGTGGAGAATTAGATTGGGTGTCTTCAGAGATATTTTTTTAGTGGAGGAAGGTTTCCATCAATTGGGAAGCCTATAAAGGAGCCCCTTGGGCTTATTTGACACATTTGGCATCAGACCAAGGACTATTTAACCCCTATAGCATAGTTTGAGTACAGATCTATGTTATTTTAGGGAGGAGTTGCAGGGGTAGTTGCAGTGGTTGTTTTGCGAGGTGATTTCTTTAGTGGAGGAGCCATTATTTCATCCAGAGGATCTATTGGAGGAGATATGTAGATATCTACATCAGCTTCAGCCATTTCTTCTCATTTCAGTTGTTGCAGCATATCTTCAGCCCTAGGGCTGCAGCTTACATTGGCACATTGTGTGCATTTTTTGGAAACCCTCTTGGGTTATCTTCGAAATTTGACCTAGTGCCCAAATATATATGTTTAGATTCTATTGGGGCCTATATCAGTACTTTTACATCATTGTATCATCTCCAGCTGTATTTATACCCAATATGACTGCATTGTAGTTTCTCTTCAGCATTTTGTATTGTGACAACAACTCATTTTTGGGAGTGATTGCTTATGGGAGGCTTGTTCCTTCATTGTATTTGATGTATGCATAACTATTTTGTATTTATTTGTTGATATAATACATGATGTTATGACTCCATATTGGTCTCCAATGTTAATGATTTGATTTACACTGCTATTTCTAGTTTTATGTTCATATATTGCTGCATTCCCCATTTGGGAATATTACAGATTGTTATGATGTTTTGATCAATTGTACTTTCCCTTAGGAATTTTGGGGTAGGTAACAGTGTATAGACTACATAAGAAACTAAATGAAATGTGTTGGATTGAGGGAATGTTGTTCCTAGTAATGAATCGAATCATTGATTGGTTGTACTTGTCCCGAGTAGATCTTGCTCACTGATTCCAAACTTGTGCATTTACTCAAACATTATAATGGTACATGGCCTTCATATTGACTTCTCTATAGATTTTACACAGTAAACATACTATCTCCCTGGATGGGGGCTGGAAAATGTCAATTTTGTACTCCTAATGTGATGCTGCTTTTTTTATGTTCAGTCTTCCAAGAGTTGGTCAGTGCATAGGGATGTTGTGGTTTTTTGAGTGATTCATTTGCTTTGTTTAAGGAGTGGTGAACATGGTATTAATGCTCTGGGGAGTGAAATCTTCCACTCCCTGTTGGATGAGAACAATTGATGTGTTGGAATATTTTAGTGCTTCATTCACAATAGGATTAACTCACAACAGGGAAGAAATTTGTGTTCCTTTGCCTCTCATCAGACTGTAAGTCCATGTTTTTTGTCTCCAGGATGGTTTATGTGGTATAAAAATTTGGATGTTTCATTCACATCCAGGTTGTGCTTCTTTTGTGTTCTGGCAGCAATGGCAGGGTGTTGTAGATTGTGGGTATAGGTTTTTTTAAAATGAGAATTCAATAAGATAAGACAATTTTATTAATGTCCAACGAATGAACATAAATAGGTCAATGGGTTAGAAAGATACAACCAGTACGAGTACAATGTGGGAGTGCAAACATAACTCCTAGAAAATTCCAAAGCTAAATCTAGGATAAAATGAAGTAAATAAGAATACAATAATAGAACAACCACATAAACATGTACATAATCAGATGATGTAGAAGGTTAAGTGAATAAGTCCAGGGTTGGAGGTAGATGAAGTGTTATAAGAATGGTACGCAATCCTTTGACTACAAGGACCATAGGCTTTGAGAAGAAGGTAATTAACTGTGCAAAGGAATAAACTCTGGTGAAGGACTCTTGAATCTTGCCAATAGTAGTAAATTAAAGCACATTGAGATTGGGCTACTTTGTTCTATTTTTTATGAAGCAGATAGGTCTCCTTTGGAATGTGCTGCCTAAAAATTAGAGAATACTGCATTGTAACGAATGGAGGAATTCTCTGTAAAAGTAGTGACTTTTTTTCTATTATTGATATTTGGGCAAGATCTGTAACAAATAGAGTTTAGAAGTAAATTTGACCTTACCATAACTGTCTTCCTCTTCCTCATCTCCCTCTTCTTTTCTACTTTCTCCAAAAAAACTTGAAGATTTGTTTCTTTCCCCATTTGAAAATTCCACTCAGTCTTTTGCCAATCTATTTCTAATCCACAATGTTATGAATCTTCTGTTCTTGTTTATGTATGATAAAAGTATAGGTTTTTTAGTTCTCATTAATTCTGAAATATTTTCTCAGGATTTTAGTGGAAGATTGGCTGAGCTATCAAAATATCCAGCTTTGACAGTTCATTGTAATAAATTTGTACATGGACATGATTCGTGATAGTATGCTTGACTAGGCTGATTGGCTGAACATAGTGTGCTTTCCTAGACTTTGTGATATGGATGAAACCATCGATGCATTTCCTGCATGATTCTTGTAATATAAGCTTGTCTAACACTTGGGGAGGAGGAAATGGGTAGATGATGAATTGTCAAAGAAATAGACATAATATTACAATCTTTATGGAAGAAATAAGAATCTTTCCCTCTCAATAACTGCTATGTTTTTTATGTGGTTCTATGTGAGTACTCTTTCAACAAGTAATGCATTCTGTTGAAGAAGCTATTTCTTTTGTCTTTGATATTAGTGGCTAATAGAGGTGTACTATTATGATGTTTTTATTAATCGTACTTTCGCTTAGGCATTTTTGGGTAGGTAAACTTGTATAGACTACATAAGAAGCTAAATGAAATGCGTTGGATTGAGGGAATGATGTTCCTGGTAATGAATTGAATCAATGATTGGTTGTACTTGTCCCCAGTAGATCTTTCTCACTGCTTCAAAACTTATGCATTTACTCAAACATTATAATGGTACATGGCATTCATATTGAATTCTCTATAGATTTTACATAGTCACCATACTATCTCTCTGGATGGGGGCTGGAAAATGTCAATTTTGTACTCCTGATGTGCTGTTGCTTTTATTTTGTGTTCAGTATTCCAGGAGTTGATCAGTGCATAGGGGTGTTGTGGTTGCTTGAGCGATTTCTTTGCTTTGTTGAAGGAGTGGTGAACATGGTATTGATGCTCTGGGGAGTGAAATCTACCACTCCTTGTTGGATGAGAACAATTGATGTGTTGCCAGATTGTAGTGCTTCATGCACAATAGGATTAACTCACAACAGGGAAGAAATTTGTGTTCCCTTGCCTCCTAGCAGACTATAAGTCCATGTTTTTTGTCTCCATGAGGGTTTATGTGGTAAAAATAGTTGGATGTTTCATTCACATCCAGGTTGTGCTTCTTTTGTGTTCTGGTAGCAATGGCAGGGTGGGAAAGGTAGATTGTGGGCATAGGATTTTTTAAAATGAGAATTCAATAAGATAAGAAAATTTTATTAATGTCCAACGAATGAACATAAATAAATCAATGGGTTAGAAGGATACAACTAGTACAAGTACAATGTGGGAGTGCAAACATAACTCCTAGAAAATTCCAAATCTAAATCTAGGATAAAATGAAGAAAATAAGAATACAATAATAAAACAACCACATAAACATGTATATAATTGGATGATGTAGAAGGTTAAGTGAATAAGTCTAGGGTTGGAGGTTTATGAAGTGTTATAAGAATGGTACGCAATACTTTGACTGCAAGGACCATAAGCTTTGAGAAGAAGGTAATTAACTATGCAAAGGAATAAACTCTGGTAAAGGACTCTTGAATCTTGCCAATAATAAAAAATTAAAGTACATTGAGATTGGGCTGCTTTGTTCTATTTTTTATGAAGTGGTTGGGTCTCCTTTGGAATGTGCTGCCTAAGACTTGGATAATGATGCATTGGAATGGCTGGAGGAATTCTCTATAAAATTTGTGACTTTTTTGTTGTTTTTATTGAGATCTAGGCAAGATCTGTAACAACTAGAGTTTAGAATTAAATATGACCTTACCATGATTGTCTTCCTCTTCCTCATGCCCCTCTTCTTTTCTTCTTTCTCCAAAAAAACCTGAAGAATTGTTGCTTTCCCCATTTGAAAATTCCCCTTAGTCTTCTACCAATCCATTTCTAGTCCACGATGTTATGAATCTTATCTTCTTGTTTATGTATGCTAAAAGTATAGGTTTTTTAGTTCTCATTAATTCTGCAATATTTTCTCAAGATTGTAGTGGAATATTGGCTCAGCCGTCAAAATATCCAGCTTTGACAGTTCATTGGATTATATTTGTATATGGGCATGATTCTTGATAGTATGCTTGACCAGGTTGATTGGGTGAACATAGTGTGCTTCCCAGACTTTGTGATCTGGATGAAACCATCCATGTATTTCCTGTAGAATTCTTGTAATAGAAGCTTGTCTAACACTTGGAGAGGAGGAAATGGGTAGATGATGAGTTGTCAAAGCAATAGACACAATATTACAATCTTTGTGGAAGAAATAAGCATCTTTCCCTCTCAATAGCTGATGTGTTTTTTCTGTGGTTATATGTGAGTACTATTTCAACAAGTAATGCATTTTGTTGAAGAATCTCTTTGTTTTGTCTTTGATATCAGTGGCTACTAGAGGTGGATTGTTATGATGTTTTTATCAATCGTAATTTTCCTTAGGAATTTTGGGGTAGGTAACAGTGTATAGACTACATAAGAAACTAAATGAAATGTGTTGGATTGAGGGAATGATGTTCTTGGTAATGATTTGAATCACTGATTGGTTGTACTTGTCCCCTATAGAGCTTGCTTACTACTTCGAAACTTCTGCATTTACTCAAACATTATAATCATACATGGCATTCATAATGACTTCTCTATAGATTTTACACAGTAACCATATTATATCTCTAGATGGGGGTTGGAAAATGTCAATTTTGTAATACTGATGCGTTGTTGCTTTAGTTTTATGTTCAGTCTTCTAGGAGTTGGTTAGTGCATAAGGATGTTGTGGTTGCTTGAGCGATTCCTTTGCTTTGTTGAAGGAGTGGTGAACATGGTATTGATGCTTTGGGGAGTGAAATCTTCCACTCCTTGTTGGATGAGAACAATTAATGTGTTGGAAAATTGTAGTGCTTCATGCACAATAGGATTAACTCACAACAGGGAATAAATTTTTGTTCCTTTGCCTCTCAGCAGATTGTAAGTCCATGTTTTCTGTCTCCAAGAGGGCTTATGTGGTAAAGGTAGATTGTTTTCTTCTATGTTCTGGCAAAAATGGCAAGGTCAGAAAGGTAGATTGTCGGCATAGGATTTTTTAAAATGAGAATTCAATAAGATAATTTAATTTAATTAATGTCCAATGGATGACCATAAATAGGTCAATGGGTCAGAAGGATACAACCAATACGAGTACAATGTGGGAGTGCAAACACAACTCCTAGAAAATTCCAAAGATAAATCTAGGATAAAATGAAGTAAATAAGAATACAATAATAGAATATCCACATAAACATGTATATAATCAGATGATCGAGAAGGTTAAGTGAATAAGTCCAGGGCTGGAGGTTGATGAATTTTTATAAGAATGACACACAATCCTTTTACTCCAAGGACCATAATCTTTGAGAATATTGTAATTAAATGTGCAAAGGAATAAACTCTGGTGAAGGAATCTTGAATCTTGCCAATACTAGCACATTAAAGCTCATTGAATATTTTTTACTTTCAGAGGTTTGGAAGTTAGGACTCTTGAATCCCTCGTTTCTTCTTCCTTTAGGGTTCTCGCAATTTGAAACTAAATAATTGGTTGGTCCATTGATGGACATGTGACATGCGTTTATTAGTTTGGACCCTCTTTTCTTAGGAGGGAGTTCACTTATTAAATCTCAATCTCTTAATCTCCTAGCGTTGAGAAGTTATATGATGGGGGTTACACTTTTGAACTTAAAGGTGTTGAGACAATAGCCTTATTTTTGTTTTGAAATCCCAAAAAATGCAAAAGGCTTTTGTGAGAAATTTTGCAAAGTTATGAAATACTTTGAAGTTTCCAAATGCCAAAAGGCTTTCAAGCCTAGATAATTTTGGGTTTTCGAGATTTGGTGAGATAGGTG
The DNA here is from genome assembly GCA_034641835.2 of Pinus albicaulis. Lineage (NCBI taxonomy): Eukaryota > Viridiplantae > Streptophyta > Pinopsida > Pinales > Pinaceae > Pinus > Pinus albicaulis. The sequence continues at coordinate 549,955,694 of CM076574.1, forward strand.
AGATATTCTCCAACGTTTTGAACCTTTGAAGTGATAAAACCTCAATCTTCAGGACTTGGGAATTTTGGGACTTTAGAAGGGGTACATCCTTAATAATGTATTGAATTTTGAAGTGACAAAACTTAATCTTTAGGACTTTGGAATTTTGGGACTTCACAAGGGTACATCCTCAATGAGGGAAGTGGCTTTCTAGTGTTCCAAGGGGTCGAATAATCAAGTTTTGGAGCTTGAGGATTTAGAGCCCCTTGAAGATTCATGTAGAAATGATGAAAAAATGGTATTTAATTTTGGGTGTTTGATGGAGTTCCCAATTAATTGAAAGTATGCCTTGGAGCTTTTGGAAGCATAAAAATGCAAGGAGGTGGGAATGGTGAAACAAAAAAATACTTGGGGACTTAAAAGCTTCCTATGAAAGTTGATGATTATGAATCGTCATAAATTTTGGAAGGATAAAAATTCAAGGAGAGGGAATGGTGAAACAACGAACTACTTGGGGCCTTAAAAGCTTCCTACGAAATTTGACGATCATGAATCGTCGTTGAACACTTTGGAAAGAATGTGACATGACCTTGGAGCGAAGACAATCTTCTTTGATGGTAGTTGTCCTTAAGGAGGCTTTGTTTATAACTTTAGATTTTTTTTTGAAATTTGTACAATTTCATATTTATCAATTCTTATTGTAGACAAGAACTAAATTAGGCACTCATGTAGAATGCTCAATGGGGAAGATAATCTTGGTTGTTGATAATTTTTGAAATTCCTACCTAATTTTAATTTTATTATTGTAATTAACTGCAGGGAGACTTTTTTGGGAAATTTGATTATATACTACGTGTTCTATGTAAATGAATGATTGTATTCATGTCATGTGTGTGCAGGAGTTCTTGATATGAAATGTGCACTCTCTTCAGGAATACAAAGGGAATGCAGAAAATTTTATTTTCTATCTTCTACTTGGAACACCCTATTCACATGCTCAATATACTCCAGGTGATCTCTTAGATTTTACTGGCATTGAAATATAGTACACTTGCTCTCTCTTCGTCTAAATTTAACACTATATGTTGTTGTGTAAGCAAGAGGTATTCTTTACACATTGCAGGATACTAATTTGCAATATGTTATGTCTTCTTCCTTCTGCTCTTGACATATGCAAAATACTTGAGCTCCTCCAAAAAAGTAGTAACTTGTGGTGGGATAGTGATAGTCACTCCTCATAGGCTAAGAGCACTTGAAAAACGCCAAGTATAGATTCATAATAGCCCAATGCTTAATTTTCCTATTATTTCAAAAAGTTACTAATGTATGCAGGATCTAAATCAATTTTTTGTTGATGAAGGTTGATTAAATACTGAGAGATAATCCTATGAGGATGTTATACATGGTTGGATATGGTTCCCTCTATCCAAAATTTATTCATCACAAAGCCTCTTCTTTTCCTTCCAAGGCTAATCATCCTCAACCCATTCCCCACAAAGCAGGCTTCCAATCTCTGTAAAACAGTGCACCAAATCCCAACATCTTGGTGGGAGCTGTGGTGGGAGGCCCAGACAACATGGATAGGTTTACTAATGTGAGAAACAATTATGTTCAATTTGAACCTTCTACCTACATTAATACACCCTTAGTGGGTTCCCTTGCTTATTTGGCCCATTTTACTAACTCTTAAATATCATATCTTCTTCTTATAAAAAAAAGAAGGAATTAATAATGCTTGGAGATAAGGGTTATAAGCAGCCCAATATCCTTTGCTATTGTTCACATGATTTCTGCAAGATCTCCAAATAAAATTAATGGAATGGAATTAAATTTATATCCCTTGCTATTTTTCACATGATTTCTGCAAGATCACCAAAATAAAATCAATGGAATGGAATTAAAACTTTTCAATCAAGACTTTGGTCATTAGTAATTTTTGCACATTCATTATATGATGCAACCAGTAATCTTACTCGTTGGCAATTTTTTGCAAGTTCATTATAATGTAGGTTGTGACATAATCATGAGTAACATGATAATGCATGAACACTGCATTAAGTAGTTGTAGCAGATTTGGACATATTCATGAGGAATACGTGACATTGCACTAACATTTAATTAAATGGTTGAAGGAGATTCATGCTTTCAGAACATTTTTGCGCCCTTCACGTTTAATATGGTTACACGAGATTTGTGACATATTCCACAACAATGTCGCATTTAAGTAGAAATCCATTAAATGGTTGAAGGACATTCATGGTTGATAGCTTTGACTGGAGGGTGTGACATCTTTCTCATATGGTGAAACATGTGACTGAGTTTTAGTGGAAAAATTGATATTCTCCTTCAAATCTAATGTTAAAATTTTTGAAAAAGGTAGTTTATCTTTTAACACCTTAGTATGTACATGTCAGTCTTGTATTAGAAAAAAACATTTTCTTTCTCCACATTTCTCATAAATTATGCACATTAAAATACTTTTCTCATGTTTTATAAGTTTCATTTTGATTTACTCCTTCTCTTGAATTAATTTATTTAGACAATTTTGGTTTCTTTCCTTCTTGGTTTAAACTAGCTCCTCCATATACCATTGTTGAATAAGGTATGTAGAGAAGAGGGTGGAGATAATATTGATTTTGATCACAGACAATCAATCTTTCCTACACAGCTACCCCCCCCCCCCCCCCAAAGCAATGGTACAGATTCTTGTCTCTTTTTGTTTTTTCTACTCTTGACCATATCACTCTGCACAATACATAAATTTAATATAGGAAAGGTTCTGGTGCAATACTGATGCATGATTGTACTATTTTTGGCATATTTGATTGCATTATTTTGGTGCTACAATCAACGATTGTGTATCATGTATGGTAATGTGTTTGGCCTGAATGCTTGTGATTACATTTTGGGATCTTTGCATTTTTAAGTAAAAAAAGATCAAAAATTTTGTTTGTTTTTATGAATTTATGTTTATTTTTTATCCAATGGAGATGATTGGTGACTTGGGTTCCTTTTAAGTAGGCTTCGGAATGTGGCCTTACCTAGTGATATACAACTTGCCTCTTGATGTTTTCTTCCCTTATAACTATGTCACATTATTCATACCATAGCAAAAAGTACTAGTGTAATATTGATGGGTGCTTGTACTATTTTTGGCATTTTTGAGTGCTTAATTTGGTGCTACAAACAGTTTGGATGTGTGTTACTTAGTTTGGCACAACTCATGAGTGTTTGAGATATTTTGTTTGGATTGAATACTTTTGATTACAGTTCGATGCTTCTAGATATGGATTATTTTCAAGTATTGAATTTACTTCAACATCAATTTAGAAATTGATAGAACCCTGTTGGTTGTTTCTTCATTTTTGTTTAACTATCTCTTGTAATATCTGGTAGATATTGATATCAATATATTTTTATCTATTGCAGGTCAATGAGATTGATTCTAGTGTAGCTCTGAAAATGTCTGGGTAGACTTTGGAGATGAAAAATTTACCATTAGTAGTTGGGAACATAAAGTACTGGTTATCAGAGATGGACAAATGAAGCTATCAACTGAAGTATTTTTTCTTCAATTGACCAATGACGTGAATGTGTTGCAAGGGAGAGTTCTTATATTTCTTTGGTAGCAATTATTTCTAACTAGTTACAAAACAACCCTAATACTATGCTAGTAAAATCACAATTTGAGACATTGATACGTGAATGATATCTGGAGTGGAGGAAGTTGTGGGAACTAGAGGAATATAGAGAGAGGTTCTCTCATGGGCACTTTAATTTGGAAACAATATTGCAGTCAAACATGTTTTATAAATGGCATTGAACCTCCACATATTTTTAAATTGTGGCAATTGTTTTAAGATTAGATTAGGATGCAGGGGCTCTGAATTGGTTTTTCTTGTAAAGATTATTTCCTTAACATTATTGATTATGCACATAAGTGTTAAGGCTCTTGTGTGATGTTCTAGTGATATTTCAGTATTGTTTGTAAAGACTTTGTTTTTCCTGTGAAAGTTGGCATCCCCTAAAAGTTAGACAAGAAGGTGGGTTGGAATTGTTCGCTGGCTCTAAGACTCAACAATATTATAATAATACGAAACATAATTATATGTTAGTAGAATGGTATTATAAAATGTGATATTTACATATTAATACTACTGTGTTTTTAAATAATAGACTTTATTAGACAATAATGTGGAAGTAAAATAAAATCTTTGTCAATGACAAACTGTTGAAATAATTATTTAGTCTCATATTCTACTTTATTTTTTGTGATCCTTTGAGCGGAAAGGCACCTTCTATTAAGAAAATTTGCCTCTGTGACATATCATGCTTGTAAGTTAATCATAAATTTTTAGATTGGTTTTACTTACTTTTGATGATGGGTACTTCCAATAAATGGAAATGTTTAGTTGGGTTCAGTGTTTATCCTCTTTATATAGGATTGAATTTTGATAATAGCGTTTTATGCCCTAAGTAGACATTTTTCACTGGTATGGAAACGCTTAATGGAGAAGGCTTGGTGTCATTCTTGTGAATGTGCATTGTAACTCTTTGTAAAAATATAGAATGTTTTAATTGTAATTGTCACTTCATTGATATATTTGCAGGGGCAGAGTGGTACCTGCAGCTCTTTAGGTGCAGGAGGATGAATGTGGAAGTGATGATGATGGTGGTCATCAAAGACCAGCACTGAAGAAGCGAAATAAGCATCTCCTCTAAATTTTGTTGCCTTTTTGGGTGCTTTTTGTTGGAAACGATCTATGTTTCTATCTATGCAATGTAATGCATATGGTAAGATAATCTCTAATTTAAGAAATCAGGTATATAAACTATATATACTCCTACAATCTAATGATCATGGATAAATATTTAAAATTTCAAACTGATGAATTTATTTTAGGAAAAAGGTTTTATAGATGCTTTTATTTGAGGCATAGTTGTGTGTTAATTTAGCATTCAGATTTCTTTGAAGAATTATTGTTTGTAAAATCTATGTATTTCTAACTATCTCTTAAGGTAAAATTTAGATACATTAAAGTTATAACATTATAGATTTTAATTTGCACTAATCTATCATAAAAAACTGGTAAAAGACAATATCTTATGTCAAAATCAATGCCATTTACTGTGTACAATGGGATTTCCACATTCGTGCTTTATCCAGATCTCGTTTGTTTTATATGCATTCTATATCATTGGTCAAGGCATGAATGCTTATAATATATTGAGCCCTAGTTTCTAACTATTCTCTCTTCAATTTCTTTGTAAATATTGAATACAATCTAATTGCATAAATTACAACTGGGGCAGAGTAATATCTTGGTATTAAAAGACACCATAAGCATTAATTGTTTCAAAGTATTATAGATGAATTTTAATATTACTTGATTTTCCATGCTTATGTGGAACATGGTTGAGAGAAGGAACTATAACAACAATGGATTTGCATGAAAGCTTTATAATTTTTTCAAACGTGAAAGTTGTGATGCGTTACTAAGTTTCTTAATTATTTTATAGATCATTACACATCAAACCAACTTTACTCCTTGACTGGCATTGCATTCAACATTGTGCACAAGTATGGTTTACATGTATCAGTCAAAAGTATGATTTTGTCTATATTTGATAATGCAAGTTGAATACATCATACAATACATAGGAGTGTTATGGCTATGAAGTTCAATATGAAATAATATATTGATTGCTACTATTACTATTATGTAAGGGGTGCTCTTCGAGTGGCCATTTATTAGCTATGTGAAGAAGGCTTTGTGGAATTTGTATTTACTGTAAGGTTATGCATAGCTGAGTTACGAAAAATTATGTAAAATTTGGTAGGAATTTTGGAGTATGTGTAATTCATAATGAGCTTGTCTTCTCTTCATTGATGACTTTTCAATGTGTGAGTTTTGACCTAAGCCATTGCATTATCAATGTGTCAAGGCTCAAAATTCGACTTATATGTCAACTACTTATGAAACACTATTACCAATGAAATAGGTAACCTGACCTCAAAACGGGAACTCTAGCCCAAAAAGACTCAAAAAAACATGAAAAAACACCCCAAAAACAAAAAAAAGTGTATTCCAGAATGCACTTGGTTTTTTTTGAAGGTCAAATTTCAACATTTTATAAAATTATGCTAAAAACAAAATTGTTTCTTGAAAAAAGGATTGAAAAAACACCCTCAAAACAAAACCAGTTGACACTACAATATCAAAAAAAAAAAAAAAAATTGTCATCTTTTTGACATTTTTAAAAATAAAAATAACATTTTTTAATTTTTAAAATTCAAACATTAAAAAAAAATCTAAAATTTAAGAAAAAAAATAAATTTAAAAAATAAAAACATTTTAAAGCTTAAAATTTAAAAATATATAGGAATAAAAAAATAAAAATAAAAACAAAATAAAAATATAAAAAATAAAAAATAAAAAATAAAATTAAAGATTAAAATTTCAAAATATATAGAAATAAAAAAATAAAAACAAAAACAAAATAAAAATATTAAATTAAAAAGAAAAACAAGTTAAAAAGAGAAAGAAATTATAAAAATAAAATATAGAAATTAAATTTAAAAAAGAAAAAGAAAATGTTTATTAAATTAAAAAAAAGAAATTCTAATTTTAAAATAAAAAATTAAATTTTAAGAAATATATTAAATTTTAATAAATTTAAAACTTAAAATTTTTTTTTTTAAAAAAAACACACATTATTGAAATTAAAAGTAAAAAAATGAAAAATTAATTAAAAATAGAAAATGAAAAAAAATAACAATAAAAATATTAAATTTAAAAAAATATATATTAAAAAAACAAATAGATTTTAAAAAATATATTAAATTTAAATTATAAAAAATAATACCCCTACTATTATATATATATATATATATATATATATATATATATATATTAAATTTTAATAAATAAATGAATAAGCAAATAAATTTTGAAGTAAAAATTGAATTTTAAATATAAAGGAAAAAAAAAACATTGTTAAAATAAAAAGTTACAAAACTTTAAAAATCAATTAAAATTGAAAAATTGAAAAAAATATATTAAATAAAAAATAAAATAAAAAACAAATTAATTTGAAAATATTAAGTTTAACTTTAAAAAAAATCTAATTTTAAATACAATTTTAATTGATATATATATATATATATATATATATATATATATATATATATATATATATATAATAAAAAATTTAAAAAAATATTAAATTCAAATGAATTAAAAAAAATACAAAATTTACTAAATTTTAAAAAATTAAATGAAAAAACTAAACATAAAATTTAATAATAAAAAAATATAAAAAAATCAATTAAATTAAAAAAAAAATACAAAATTTAATAAAAATTATTAACAAAATTTAGAAAAAAAAAAATTAAAAACAAAAAAAATTAAAAAAATTAAAAAAATACAAAAAAAAATTAAAACAAATTAAATTTCAAATATAAAAATTAAATTAAAAAAAAAGAACATTAATTTTTTTGAATTAAAAAAAAATCAAATTAAAAAAAATATATTAAAAATTAAAAAAATTAAAAAAAAGAATTTTTTGATCGTGGTGGTGCTGCCAATCGGCCTCCCGCCTAGGTGACGGCGGAGGCCGACCGCTAGGCGGGAGGCCGATTCCAGGAATCGCCCTAAGGCTGATTCCAGGAATCACCCTCCCATGGCGAGAGGCCGATTCTGGGAATCGCCCTGAGGCTGATTCCGGGAATTGCGGCCTCCCGCGGTGGGAGGGCGATTCTCGGAATCGGCCTCCCGCGGCAGGAGGGCGATTCCCGGAATCGGCCTCCCGCGGCGGGAGGGCGATTCCTGGAATTGGCCTCAGGGCGCAGGCTACCGGATAAGCCTCTGGCAGGAGGGCGGTCCCGGAATGCGGCCTGGAGGGTGATTCCGGAATCGACCTCCCGCGGTAGAAGGTGATTCACGGAATCGACCTCCCGGCCATGGGAGGCGATTCTGGGAATCGGCCTCCCGCCGTTGGAGCGATTCCGGAATCGACACCTCCCTTGATGGCGCGGGCCCAGCTGTTGGGTTTGACCAGAGAAGTGCCTCCCAGCCCACCCGGCCAATAGCCTCTCGCCACACAAAGTGGGAGGGTGGTCAGGAAAACCTCCCGCCCACCCGGCGGGCAACCTCCCACCCAGCCACCTGGGTGGGAGGCGGCGGCGGCGCAACCACGATCAAAAAATTCTTTTTTATTTTTTTATTTTTAATTTTCTATAATTTTTTTTTTTAATTTTGATTTTTTTATTTTTTTAAATTCAAAAAATTTAAAAATTTTTTTTTTTTTAATTCAAATTTTTTATTTTAAATTTAATTTGTTTTAATTTTTTTTGTTTTTTTTGTTTTTTAAATTTAATATTTTAGATTAATTATTTTTTAAAATTTAAAATTTATTCATTAAATTTATTAAATTTTAATTTAATTTAATTTTGTTTTTATCTTTTAGTTTTTTTGATTTTTCATTTTAGAGTATAAATTGCTTCTCATAAAAAAGCAGGTAAATTTATTGATATTTGTTTTTTGTATTTTGCGTGGTTTTTTTCATTTTTTTGTTTTTTGCGATAGTTTTTTATTATAATTCTTTTATTTTAATTTTCTTTTCAATTTTAAATTTTGTTTTTTTTTAATTTGTTTTTTTTTACTAGTTTTTTAAAATTTGTATTTTTGTTTTCTATTATTATTATTTTTTAATTTAAATTTTTAAATTTAATTTTTTCTTTTTTGTATTTTTTTTTTAATCTAAATTTTAATTTTGTAATTTAAATTATTTTTAAATTTTCTATTTAATTTTTTTTTTTAATTATAAGGATTTTTTTAATAAGTTAGAAAAAAATGTTTCTGATGTTTTTTTTTTTTAAATTTGTTTTGTTAATTTTAGTTTTTTTTCTTTAAATTATGTGTTTTTTTTTCAAATTTTGTCATTTCTTTCGATATAATTTTCAAATATTTTTGTTTTTTTTTTTGTTTTTTTAATTTTTTTTTGTTTAATTTTTTTATTTTTACGAGTTAATTTTGTTTTTTTTATGAGACGGACAAGTTATATATATATATATATATATATATATATATATATATATATATATATATATATATATATATATATATATATATATTATCTAAGTTTTGTGTTTTATTACCAACATGAAAATCACCACTCTAAAAAAAAAGATTGATGCTGCATCAATACGTTTCAAAATTAGCATGAAAATCACCGCTCTAAAAAAAAAAGTTGATGTTGCATCAATACGTTTCAAAATTAGCATGAAAATCACTAACATTTTAAAACAAATATTCATACTTCATAAATAAAAAATATTAGAGTGTCAAAAATGTGCTAAAAAAAAAAGGTGATTCTCAAGATTTAATTTTTCAAAATCTAAACGTGCTTATGTGCTACCAAAAAAAAGTAGGTAATAGTGTGGTTACCTATTTGATCGGTAACAGTGTTATGATCGTTCCTAGGAACATGAATCCTAATTTTTGTAGGTTTAAAATTTATCACAAGTTTTCTCTACTGTGGTCGAATTTGTGGAGATTATTTCAAAATTTATTGAAGGTACCATGGATATAAATTTCTTCTGAACTTTAAACACTATAACAAACTTTGATTCAAATTGTTGATCAATTCTCACTTGGTTAGGGTTATAGATGTTGATTAAATTTTGTGTGCATGCATGAGTTGGATGCAAATGCACAATGTTGTGTATCATTATTGTGATAAATATGGGATAGTGCAAAACATAGTTTTTAAGATTAGTCTGAGTTAACTCGTACCTAATTAACTTAGTCAAGTTGATTGTTGGTTGAACGGTTAATTTTTGGTTCAATGGACAGAATATCTTGCAGGCCCAAATACCAAAGGGAAAAATGGAGCCCATCATGGGGTTCTCTTTGTAATTCTCCACCACTGCTACCTTCCATGCTTCCTCAAACTCATCTCGAACCTCAATATTAGTGCTAGTGGTATCATGAGCAACAAAACTACGCTTAGAAGAACTAGAATGCGTTTTACAAGCTGCACGAAAAATACTTCCCTCACGAATCACCATGTGCCATGATTGGTCCTGGTGGTTTGCTTCCTTCAACTCCTAGTTCAACTACCATAACTTCATTGGAACCAACACCCTGAACTCTACTAGACAATGATTCACCATTTTGTACTAGTGATTCGCCATTTGTATTGGTGATTCACCATAATTTTACAAGATAATATAATCTCGTGATAGATTCACCAAAACAATTATATATACATATTATATTATTAATAAAATCGCCTTCCATTTTTCCTATGTATCATGGGGATTCACCCATTTATTATACATATAAATTTAGGGGGATTATTAAAATTTTCCCTCAACCCCATTTTCTAATGAGATAATGGATAATGTGGGTGGGTAGGAGGCCTACTCATTCACGGATGGTTTCTCAGGATACCACTAGATAATAATCACGCCAGAAGACAGAAGCAAGACAACCTTTGTGACAAAATGGGGATCCTTTTAGTACACCGTCAAGCCATTCAGTCTGAAGAATGCGCCAACTATCCTCTCGTGCGTGGTGGTAGCTGTGTTCAAAGAATACATCCACAAATTCTTGGAAGTATACTTTGATGACTGGACTTTATTCGGGTTATTGAAGAAGTATGTGTCGAGGCTTTGCCTGATGCTAGATACTTGTCAGCAGTATCAGATCTCGCTCAATCTGAAAAAGTGCATATTTTGTGTCCCATTTGGGATCTTTCTAGGTCATATTTTTTGTCAGCAAGGATTGATGGTGGATCCTGCGAAGATCGTTATTATTGTTAACATAGAATTTCCCACAAATGTAAAAGATTTGTGCTCAATTTTGGGAAATACAAGGTATTACTGGAAGATTATTCAAGGCTACACACTGATCGTTGCCCCCATGGAGAAGGTGTTGAAGAAGAATGCCTCATTTTTTTGGGATATGCACTACCAGAATAGCTTTGTATTGGTTAAGGATAAGATGGTCATTGCGCCCATATTGGTATTTCCAGACTGGACAAAGGAATTCCATGTACACGTCGATGCCTTTTGCATCGCGCTGGGATTTTTCTTACCGCAGCTAGGAGTGAGGGAGATTGACCACCCTATTGCATTTGCAAGTAGGAAAATGTCAAGTGCTGAGTGTAATTACTCAACCAAGGAGAGGGAAGGATTGGATATGGTCTATGCGGTATAGAAATTCCTCCACTATCTATTGGGAGGCCATTTTAAGATGTTTACTGACCAATCTTCTCTTAAGTACCTGGTAAACAAGCATGTATTGGGGAGGAAGATATGTAGGTGGTTACCGTTATTTTAGGAATATGACTTCGAAGTAATTCTGAAACCTGGGGATGAAGCACAGAGCACCGCCGTGCAGAGCATTGAAGTCATCATGCCTCTCAAGAGCTTTGTCGACGCATTGAAGGCCAAGATGAAGGCGACCATCCCGCAGTGACTCGGGACGAGTCATGAGATTGTGTTGGGGGCCTGTTGGAGCATGGCACTATGGGGTATCTTTTTGAATAATTTTGTCAATTTTTTGTTGCACGTGTTGTGTAGAAATGGTAAAATGGGATTTGGGGCGGGTCAAAGTCCCTTAATTATTGTAACGGGTAAAAGGGAAAAACTATGAGTCTCAAACCATGGTTTGAGACCATGGTATGTGCGTGCTTTGACAATAAATATGTATTGGTTGAGTCGAGTAAGGATATGATGATATATGTATGGTTGTTTGATTCTTGTTTTTATCTAAGTCTGGGTTTTTTTTTGGGTAGAAAGGCTCCTGCTAGCTGTGTGTACGAAGACCTACGTCCTGAGCTGTGTGTGGACTCTATTGTTGTGTGCACAAAAGATAGATTGTGCTGAATTACAGATCTCTTAATAAATAAAGAATTTTCGGTGAACCCAAATTCTTATGTGATTTACTGTTTAATTATATGTTATTTGATGTCAATCTAAAAATGTTTTGTTGATGCATATTTACTTCTGTTAATGGTTAATTACATCTATGTGCAAGTATTAGTCTATGTTAGATAAGTAGATGTGAATGAAGTATAATTAGCTACTGTGCATAAAATATATTGAAGTAATTTGTGACAATATGTGAAAGGATTAGATCTATTCACCATCAACCTTGGATGCGCAGATTTGTTATATTATCTGCAGTAATTCTGATTAAGCCTACCACATAAAAATCTCCCTCAGGGTGCAGAAACCTGGTTCCAGCACCCCCCCCCCATACAGCTTCAAGTGAGACGTTGGTCTACGCAAGCGGGTCACTTCCGAAAGGGCCAGTAGTTGGAGGTTTTTTTTGGTTGCATGATAACTCTGAACCTGGGTCAAGACCCCTCAAGCCAATGATCATATGGCCTAAGAAGCACTATTTAGGGTGTACATGAATTGGTTTCATACCCTAACCATTGTTAAGGCCTCAAAACCCATTCATAGTAGTAATACTAACTAATCATTCTCATATTCCTTGTGAAAGTAGAAATATCCCCTACATAGGTCATATTTGGTGGTTATAGGACTTGTTCTTGACCATTAAACCTAACAAAACTTATTTATATCCATAGTAATTTATTTTCATTTATGGACCATTATTAAGGCCCTAGTAACCATGTGTGGAATGTAAATAATCTACCTATATGTCATATTCCTAGAGGTAGGCTAAATATCCCTCATAGAGTTCATGTGAGGAGGTTTGAGGCCTCATTCATGACCAATCCCAAGAAACATCATACATGTCTTAATATCCTTGATTTCATCCCCATATTATTAACAATTATCAAGATCATAAGATTTATTTGTGGTGTGCAATACTTCTTAACGACATTCATATTCTTATTCAAAATCCAAAGATTCCCTATAAGGTCATGTTTGGTGGTTTCATTCCTCATCCATGGCCTTTAAACCCATAATCCTCATTCAGGGAGGAAATCACATATTTTCAACTGAAATCATTTTGAAGGATATGATATTGGTTTATTGTGCATGATTCCTCCTATTAACACTCATATTCAATATTTTAGTCCAAATATTCCCTCAAAAGGTTGTGTGGTGGTGGTTGTATGCCAAGTCCAAGTTTTGTGTGCTTTAAAAGCCTCCTTCAAGGTCTAATTTTTTTTCATACCTTGCCATTTTCAAGGTCCGAAGACTAATATATGGTGCAAAATAACAAAAAATGGCACTCTTATTCCGAATCAAATTTCAAAGATCAACTATAAAGATCATGTATGGTGGTTGGAGATGTCACTCATTTCCCTCAAATTCAAAATATCCCTTATATATGTCATGTTTGGTGGTTGTAGGCCTAGTTCATGGTCCCTGAGATGGATAAGCCTCATTTAAGTCCTAAGTCATTTTTTTACATCCTTGAACCATCATCAATTCCCTAAAACACACAATTGGTGCCCAATACCAATTAATGACATGCATATTCCTATTAAAAGGCCAAAATTCCTTATAAAGGACATGTATAGTGGTTTGAGCTGTCATTCATAGCCACCAACCTAAGATACATCATTTAGTGCCTACAACTCTTGATTTCATCCGTTGATCATTTAAAATACCTACTACCAATTTTTGATGAACAAATCCTAATATTATTAATGGATTTATTATTATTATTATTATTATTATTGAATTCTACTCTATAATATATAGAAAATATATAGACTTTTAATTCCATCAAAACTGGTAGTAAAAATAATACAATGTTGTATTATAAAATCATAAGATGTATTGAAATAAGATATATATATATATATATATATAAAGTTATTATGTTATGCATTGTTAAAAATATCATTGAAATTGAACACTTCGGTATAGTTAAGCAGGAAATATAATATTTTTGACATGTTAAGCTTGTACCATATACATCAATGTACCAAGCTTGTCATATTCATGTCTTGCATTTGTCATGTCCAAAATTTGAAATTTAAATAACACATGTGCATTGTAAAACACATTTGTGTTCATAATACATACATGATCCATTAATTAAATTGTCCTTTAAACATTATTTGGCCAAAAATACCCCTCCTTTATGACTTATACTTAATATTCCTTGGAAATAAGGTCTTAATTTATTTTATTTCATCCCCTAATCACAAGGAAGGAGCCAAGGTTTATATTTGGTGCATAAGATCACCTAATAGTAATCATTTTCCTGAGAGGAAAAATATCCCATAAAAATGTAATGTATGGTTGTTTTAGGGCTCAATCATGGTCATCAAGCCCAAGAAGGCTCATTCAGTGCCTAAGGCCCTTGTTTTACTCCCCCAAACATTTTCAAGGCCCTAAGACTAGTTCACATTGTTAACTTTCTCCTAGCATTACTTATATTCCTAGTTAAAGTAGAAGCATCCTCTACTAAGGTCATGTTTGATGGTTTTATGATTTAACCATGGTAATTGAGCTTGAGAAGAATCACTAAAGGGAAAAGGCCCTTGATTTCATCCATTCACCATTATTAAGCCCCAATACCCTTCCATGATACACAATACTTCCTAGCAATGATTATATTCCTCGTTAGAGGATAAAGAACTCCTATAGAGGTCAATTGTTGTGGTTTAAGGAATCATTGATGTAAATCGAGCCCAATAAGCCTCCTTTAGAGCCCAAGTCACTTGTTTTCATTCTCTATTCATTATAAAATCCTAATTACCTGCCTATGCTGCATAATACCTATTATTGATAATTTCATTCCTGATCAAAGTTTAAACATTCCCTATAAATGTCATGTGTTGTGGTTGTAAGCCCCATTCGTTTCCTCAAACCTATGAATCCTTACTGAGGACATAATCCACTTGTTTTCATCCCCTACCTATTGGAAAGTCAATGATACTAGTCCATGGTGTGCAATAACTCCTAATGACATTCATTTTCTTAGTGGAAAGGGGAAATATTGTATATTGAGGTCATTTGTTGTGGTTGGAGGCCAAATTAATGAATTTAAAGTTTGAGAAGCTTCATTTAGGACCTAAGGTCCTTAATTTCATTCCTTAACCATTATAAAGGGCCCAATATAGGTTTGTGGTCATAAATTCCTACTAACAACACTTATCTTCCTTATTGATGTCCAAAGATGTCCTATAAAGGTCACATTTTGTGGTTTGAAGCATCAACCATGGTCATCAATCCCAAGAAGCACCATTAAGGGAATAAAGCTATTGATTCCATCCTTTATTCATTCTCAAGGCCCTGATACATATCTATTCTGTGTAATACCATTTTACAATGATGATATGACAAATATCCCCTCCCAATGTCATGTGTGGTGGCTTAATGCGTATTCTAAGGTCATATAGCTTAAGAAGCACCATATAGGGCCTACATCACTTGGTTTCATCCCCTAGCTAATTTCAAGGCCTCAAGAGCCATTCAATGTTAATTTAAACTAATTAATCTCATATTCCCAATAAAATCCAAAATTTCCCTTATAGAGGTAATTTATAGTATATATAGTCCTTATTCATGCTTATTAAACTTACCAAAACTTTTTTATAGAATTTTTCATTTCTTTTCATATCTATACCATTATTAAGGCTCTAATAACCATGTGTAAGATGTAAAAACACCTAGTTGTGGCCATATTCCTAGAGGGAGGTTAATCATCCCTTATAAAGGTCATGTGAGGAGGTTTGAGGCTGCATTCATGGAACCCAATTCCAAGAAATATCATTCATCCCTTAATATCCCTAATTTCATACCCATATTAATGAGAATTGTCAATGCTCAAATATTGATTTATGGTGTTCAATACCTCTTAAAAGCACTCATATTCTTAGTCAAATGAAAATATACCCTATAAGGCCCTGTGAGGTGGTTTGATTCCTCATCCATGGGCTTCAAGCTCATAATCCTCATTCATGGCCTAAGTCACATATTTTCAACACTGACCATTTTGAAATATTTGAGATTAGTTCATTGTGCATGATACCTCGCATTAACACTCATATTCTCTATTGGAGTGCAAAGATTCACTCCAAAGGTTATGAGTGGTGCTGGTTGTAGGTCAAGTTCAATATCGTTTTGCTTTAGAATCCTCCTTCAAGGCCTAACTTTTTATCATCCTTAGTCATTTTCAAGGTCCAAAGAATCATCTATGGTGCACAAAACCAAATAATGGTGCTCTTATTCAAAGTAAAATTTCAAATATCGATTATAAACGCTATGTGTAATGGTTAGAGATCTCATTCATTTCCCATAATCCTAAAATGCCTCATTGCAGGTCAAAGCCACGTGTTTTCATTCTTATACCATTATCAAGGAGTTGAGACCCATGTATTATGCATTAAAACACCTAATAATAGACATGTTATTGATGCAAAGCCCCAAATATCCCATAAATAGGTCATGCAAAACATTTCTAGACTCTGTTCATGTTTGTCAAGCCAAAGAAGCAACATTAGGGTTAACGCCTTTACTTTCAACCCCAAACCACCATCAATGCCTAAATATTGTCGTATGGTGTCTAATACTTATTAACTAGACCCATATTCCAATTCAAAGTCAAAATATCCCCTACATATTGTAGGTTTTAACCCTGTATAGAAATTATCTACGAACGAATCTTTAAAACAAAAAATAAACAATAGCGATAGCATAAAACATAAAATAGATAAACACAAAGATTTTCCCCTGGATCCCAAATCGGGACGACCAACTTGATTTTTCATTATATTCCTTTTAGTGTTACAACACATATATATACATGCCGAAGCATACATAAACCCCAATCCATTAATCCTAGATTAGAACATAACTATAGTTCCCTTGACCAGATCTATAAAATACCAGGGGCCGAAAACCATCATGCCCCAAAACCATTTGCAATCCCATACACAAAACCATGGGCGGGTTTGCCCACTGGAAAATAAGAACCAAAAAAAAAAATTCCTGAGGCACTGCCCTAGATCTCGACAGGGGGTCTACCACCCCCCCTGTTACCCCCCCGCACGTGACTAGTCATGGAAAGAGTATAACACAAACCCAACACATATGTCATGTTTGGTGGTTGTAGGACTAGTTCATGGTCTCTAGATCGAGAAGCCTCATTTAGATCCTTAGTCATTTGTTTTGATAACCTCATTAACCACGCAACTCCCCTTCGCCTAGGCTAGCGACCCACAGACCCTAGGTGGGCTAAAACCGATTCCCACAATCGAGCTTGGCCCACGCTAGACCCATGGGGCTGAAATTTTTAATTTTTTTGTTTCAATTATTTTTGTTCAATTATTTTAGTGTTTTTTTTAATTATTTTTAATATGTATTTTTTTTTGTGTGTTTTTATTTATTCTTTTTTGTTTGTTTGTTTTTTTTAATTATCCAATTTGTTATTAATTATTTGTTTTTTTTTTTTTCTAATATATATAGTTTTATTTTTTATTTTTTTGGTTTGAATCTTTATCTTTTATAAAGTTGTTTTTTTTACATTCTTTATATTGATTTTTTTTTGTCATATATATGGGGTCATGTTTTTTATTTATTTTTAATGTTTTAATATATATTTTTATTTACTTATTATTTTTTAAAACTCATTTTGTTTTCTTAGTTTTTTTTTGGTTTTTGTTTTTTTCAATGATTTAATTTTTATTTTTCTTTTTTTTTTGTCATGTTTTCTATTTTTTTTTATGTTTTAATATATTTTTTTATTTACTTTTTATTATTTTTTCAAACCCTTTTTTTTAAACTTGTGTGTGTTTTAGTTTTTTTTTCAACGTTTTAAATTTATTTTTTTTCATCTTTTTAAATATTTTATGTTTTAATACATATTTTTATTTACTTTCTATAGTTTTTTATAATCTTTTTGTGATTTTGTTATAGCTTTTATTTTTTTCAATGTTTTAAATTTTGTTTTCTTTTGTCTTTTTTATTTTTATTTATTTATATATTTATTTATTATTTTACTTTATTGCTCCTCGACTAGCAATCTGATCTCATTATGTGTTATTTTGATAGTTGGTTTTCAATTTTTTGTTATAATGGATCAATTACGCTCCCACAATCTGTCGATTTCATGGTTGGTATTATAGTTTTCATTGTAATGAGTCAAGTTTGCCTACACTGTCTGTCAATTTGATGGTCTATTTTTAAATTATTGTTGTAATGTGTCAAGATGTCTTATGCTAAGATTTTAAAATCGTTATACTTTTAGCATTTAAAGAAGAAATTATTCTTAGTATATTGAATTTTTCATTCATGTGTTCATTTTAAAAGTTTTTTAAGTCATGAAATTTTTCCATAATGACATGGTTGAGATATGTTGAAAACTTAAGGTTTTTTGTAGTCATGATCTTTCATTTTAATTCCATGGTTGAAAATTTGTCAAAATATTAAGGTTTTTTTAGTCATGATATTTTATCTTTAATGTTATGGTTAAAAACAATTATAAGTGTTTTATCTTTAACACCATGGCTAAAAATTGTTGGAATTTTAAGGCTTTTTAGAGGCGTGATATTTTATCTTTAATGTCATACATGAAAATCATTGGAATTTCAAGGATTTTTGGAGTCATGATATTTTATCCTTAATGCCATTGCTAAAAAAATGTCGAAAATTTACCTCGAAAAAAAAAAGATGTTATTCCATCATCAACACTCTTCCTTTTCAGGGTGTTTTTTGCACCAAAAAAAATTGGCCTTTATTGGCTTTTACTTCCATTTTTTAAATTTGTTGAAAATTTACCCCCCCCCCCCCACCAAAAAAAAAGTTATTCCAACATCAACACTTTTCGTTTACGGACTATTTTTCATGTTTTTTCGGTGGTTTTTGGATAGAGTTTTCATTTTGAGTTTACAGATCCTGTTTGATATTTTACATTTTTCCAATTACAAGAGCAAGAGCCATGTGCACAACATCACAATTGCCTTTCATCTCCATAATGGGTTACTTTACTAGTTATATTTATTTTATGTTCCAAAAGGTGAGTGAGTATAATTAATAAGGGAGGCTCACTCTTTGAAGATCGTAGGGAAATTTGATGTATGGAAGGTAGTGGTGAAATTATAAAAGTATACTAGCCCAAGATATAACAGGTAGCATTCTTCATTGTACCAGCAATCCTAGTAACAAGAAATAGGGTCTATATCATCACTTGAATATACCTACTCATCATTGGGATAACATTTCCATGGACTATTCTAGAAGTTTACCAAAATCCAAGAAGGGACATGACTACCTATTTGTTTAAGTTGACAACTTCCAAAAGATGAGTGTTTTAATGCCCTATAAAAATGTCATTATTACAAAAGAAACAACAAATTTTTTCTTTGGATAGGAATCGATACCCTTTGCAATTGCAAGGAGCATAGCTTTAAGGACAGTCATAAGATTTCTTAGTTCATTTTGAACCACATTATGCGAGAATATGAAAACAAAGTTGAATAGGTCTACAACATTCCATAAACAAAGAGATGGGAAAATAGAGGTTTCTTATTGGGCCAAAGAATTAGCTTCCTTCCTACAACTTGTTACTTAGTTTTTCATTAATCTTCCACAAAACCCTTATAAATTGAATTCATCTTTGCATTATACAACTATTTTTGCATGAATAATTATCCATTAGGGCTATAGAAGATACAATATGTAAAATCATGTCATACTTCATAAATTTGTCTCAATTTGTAAAGATTACAAAAATTAACATTATTTACAACCTTGACAACATTTTTTAGTTGAATCCAAAGTTCAGATAGACTCTTTGGAGGAAAGGTCAGCTCAAGAATATTGACAAATGCCAAATCACTCCTAGATGGTATTCCACCTACTTGGAACAAGTAAAACTTCACTGGTTAATCACAATATCATAGTCAAACCTTTGGTCAACTATCAAATGGAACATGAATGAGACATATAAAGTACTTGGAAAAAAATTAAAATCTCGAGAAAGCATGATAAATCTCTAAGGTACGAAAAATTAACTATCGAATGATGATGTGTTTAATATTAAATATTTTTATGATTTTCTTCCTTGATATAGAATCATAGAAATTTGAATTTGAATAGAAATATTAGACTTAGCCGTCATTCACCGCTCAAGTTTCTAGGAATGAATTTCTCAAGTTGTTATTGTAAAAGGCACGGTATATATGATTCATTGGGAAGTGAAGAGAAATTCATTATCATCATATTTTATTTGGTTAATGTTGGCATTTTTGTGATCATGTATGCATTAGGTCCATTTAATAAATATTTTCCTATTGTACATTTGAACGATTTCAATTGTATATAGTGAAGAAGAAATATGATCTTGGCTTTCCTAATTTCCTATTTATTACTACTCTACTTGATCATATTTCTTCAACTTTCTTATCATGATCATGAAATCCATTAGTAGGTTCGAAACATTAATAATCCAAAAATTTCATGTGATGGATCTGGTAGAAAATCTCCAGCAAAACTTAGAATACAAAATCCTCAAATCTAAAATGCTTGCCCTGTATGGAAGGGAAATGGTTAATGAAGTTTGTACCTTTCAAAACATTTGGTTGTAGATAATGAAGAAGAAGTTTGATCTTCCTTTTCTCAATTTCCTATAGGTTACTACTCGACATGATCATATTTTGTCAAAATTTTGATCTTGAGGATGAACCCCATTAGTAGGTTCAAAACATTGATAATCCAAAAGTTTCATGTGACTGATCCAAAATAAAATCAAAACTTAGATCATAAAAGCGTAAAATATAAAATAAATTCCCTATATGGAAGGGAAATGGTTAATGCAGTTAGTACCTTTCAAAGATTTCAATTGCATATAGATAAGAAGTAATATGATCTTACCTTTCTTAGTTTCCTATTTATTACTATTTGGCATAAGAATATTTCTTGAACATTCTTTTCCTGATGATGAATCCCATTAGTATTTTATAAATATTGATAATCCAAAAATCACATGTGATGGATCTAGAAGAAAATCTCCAACAACACATAGATTGAAAAAGCCTAAAATATAAAATACCTTCCCTATATGGAAGGGAAATGGTTAATGAATTTCGTACCTTTGAACAAATTTTGTTGTATATAGTGAAGTATAAATTTAATCTTTTCTTTCTCAATTTCCTATTTATTACTACTCAAAATGATCATATTTCTTCAACATTCTTATCTTGATGATGAGCCCCATTAGTAGGTTCAGAAAATTTCTAATTGAAAATTTTCATCCAATGGATTTGAAATAAAATATACAACAAAAATTAGATCACAAAATACTCAAATCTAAAATGCTTTCCCCATGTGGAAGGGAAATGGTTAATGGAGTTTGTATCTTTGAATGATTTTGTTTGTAGATAGTGAAGAAGAAATCTGATATTGCCTTTCTTAATTTCCTATTTATTACAATTCGACATGGTCATATTTATTTAACATTCTTATCCTAATGATAAACCCCATTAGTAGGTTAGAAATTTTGATAATCCAAAATTTTCATGCAATGAGTCAAGAAGAAAATATCGAAAAAAATTCAGATTGAAAAACACAATTATAAAATATTTTCCCTATGGGGAAGGGAAATGGTTAAAAAATTTCATACCTTTGGATGATTTCAGTTGTGAATATTGAATAAGAAAGATGTGTGCTCTATCTAGACTTCATTTCATAAGTAAAATTTCATTTCACTTCTTAGAATAAGTTTTTCATCCTTCGATCATTTATTATTTTCAATAGAATATAACTCCTCTTTAACATTGAAATTGAAAAGGTAATATTCTAAGGCATATAATGTAGTGTACTTCATAAATTTATGGACCTGGATTGACATTTTAATGCAAGTACTTTAAAGCACAATTAAATTACACAACATTTTTGGCATTGTTTTCGAGAAGTATACATATGCATTCACTTCCAATTTCGAAATTTATTTTATTTACACAACTTTGTA
This sequence comes from Pinus albicaulis, assembly GCA_034641835.2. NCBI lineage: Eukaryota > Viridiplantae > Streptophyta > Pinopsida > Pinales > Pinaceae > Pinus > Pinus albicaulis. Next base: position 549,977,587 of record CM076574.1, read on the forward strand.
TAGGACAATTCGTAAGATGAGAGGTAGTGATGCAAGAGCATTAAGGTAGAGCCAACAATGTGACAAAGTTGGTCACATGTTGTGGCTTGGAAAGAGGGCTAGTAGTCCTAAGCATTTGAATACTTTGTTTTTCTTTGTTTTTAAAGTATTTTGTTTAAGTTTAATTTGGGCTAACTCAGCCAATGTAATTTTCATAATAAAAGAATGGTTAATTTAGGATTAGTTGAATAAGTTGAATAAACGGTTTTGGAAGCTGAATGACAGTTTCCCAACCAATGCGGATTTTGGAGAAGGATAAAATGAAACCAAATCCACCATTGTAGGGTTCTGCCATCCGTAGAGGGAAATAAGAGATAAAGAAGTGGAAGTGAATGTAAAAAACTAGCCGTTAGAGGGCTTGGCTTTGTTTTCCATTTTTCAGACTATCTAAGAGTTTTGTATTTTGATCGGGATATCTATCTTTTAAACAACATTTCTTTTCCAAATAATCTCTAAGTGTTTTGGTGCTTCATCGAACTCCATATTTTAAATTAATTCTTTGAATCTTTTATTGAAGTCAAATACTTGTATCTGAAATTGCTCCATGAGAAATCTTATCAGATTCGTAGGTGCAGAGAGGCCTTAGTTCTGTATTTTTTCTTTATTAAACTGCGTATTGTATTGACCGCAGAGAAAAATCTAATCGAACTTGGAGGTTTGACAAGGATCGTTGATACAAATTGATCAATGATGATAAACACCCATCGCAACCCAAACGTTGTCACACATTGCAAGGAATAGTGAACAAAGATAAGATTTCGCAAGGTAAAGGTTTTAGTGTGTGATGCGAATTGGTAGGGAGGAGAATTAGTGCAGGTCGTCTGATATTGTAGAAACCAATAGTGAGGATTGAGCACAGTGATCAAAAATCACAAAATATTGGAAATAACGTTAAGGGCCATCGCAAGGAAATTTAAAAATTTTGCGATGCGAAGTGCGGGAAGCCACGTGTAGACACGTCACAACATCGCATCGCGTGGAATTTAAATTTTAGTGCTTAACGTCTCATAGTTAAGTTGCGGAGGAGAATTAGCGTATGCCGTTGGATCCTACAGAAGCCAATGGTGGAGATTGAAGTGGTGATCACACATCGCAAAGTTTAGGTGTTAGCGCGGCGCAAAATCGCAAGTCGCGAAGAATAGAATTTAACGTGCTAAGTTAATTTGTATTTTGTGCAAAGTGCGATCACACATTGATTGGTCAAGAGCTGTGTGGGTCCCTCCGGAAGGAACCGCCGCGGGTTCACAATTTTGTGTTGGTTTGTGCGTTGATTTGCACTGTTGTAAAGTTTGTGTATGTCTATAAAATCCGTAGTTGATTCGTGAAGCGCATGTATGTGCCTAACCCCTGAGGTTAATCCCTATTATGAATAAAGAGGATCCATATTAAATCTTAAAGAACTCCCTTTCTGTAGCATTATTATGATGTATTGCAGCGGGTTGGCATCAATTGGTATCAGAGCATGTTTCTTCCTAAGTAAGGATGGAAGTAGGAAGAAGAGGTCGAGGAAGAGTTGAAGCAGGGAGAAGAGGTTGAGGAAGAGCTACAAGAGGAGCAGCAGATGAAGGGTTGCACAAAGAGATTAGGGTACTTCAGCACGTATGACAGCAGTAGAAGCAATAAGGCATAGGGACCCAGAAAATGAAGATGACAGTGAAGCTAAGGAGCCAGAGACACAACTAGATTTGCAAGAGAACGAGCCACCAGAACTCAGATTGTTGAGATATTTTTTGATGGCTAGCAGCAAGCCAAAACCAAAACTCTCCAATTATGATGGAATTTTATCCACGGAAGCACTACTGAACTGGATAAGTGAGTTGGATAAATACTTTGAATATGAGGAAATTAGTGAGGACAGAAAGATCAGGTTTGTCGTCACTAAGTTGAAAGGACATGTCGCACTATGGTGGTACAATGTGCAAGCAGAGAGGAGAAGACTGAAAAAACATTTTATTGAGAAATGGGATAGGATGATTGCAAAGATGAAGAGAAATTTCCTGCCCAAATATTACCAAATTTACCTTTACAGGCAAGTGCAGAACCTGAGACAGAGGACAATGACTATGAAGGAATAAATAAAAGAGTTCTATAAATTGAACTTCAGGGCTAGGTATGTTGAAGACACCCTTGAGAAGACAGGAATATTTGTAAATGGTCTCTAGATGGAAATCTTGGATGAGATAAATATTCTTTCCCCAAAAAATATAGAGGAGGCATACCAGTGTGCTTTGAATGCAGAAGAGAAGATTGCTAGGAAGCAGAATGCAAGAAGAGGACATGGTTTCGAAAGAGGAAGAGGACAGTCCTATGGCAGAGGTAGAACTACCGACAGTAATGAAGAAGGTAGAATTTAGAAGTCTTCTGGACAGACTGGGAAGGAAGGTAACACTAGAGGTGGAAGGCCATACAAGTGAGGAAGAGGTAATGGCAAAGATAGGGGAAATAACTACTAGTGTTACAGGTGTCACAAATGGGGACACAGGTCTTTTGAATGTCCTAAAAATGAACCAGCTAGACAGAGGGGAGCGTATGTTACTCAACCTGATGAAGCAGAGGTAGTGCCACAAGAAGTGGAGAATGTGCCTGAAACAGGAGAAGCCTTGGTTCTAAACAAGGTTTTGCTAAAACCAACCAAGGAAGTAGCTGACCTGACATAGAGGAAAGAATTGTTCTGGAATGTGTGTAAGTCGCATGGGAAATGTTGCAAATTGATCATAGATAGTGCAAGCACTGATAACCTGGTAGCCACTGAGATGGTGGAGAAATTGGGTTTGAAGAAGTGAAAACATTTGACTCCATATAAGGTGTCTTGGTTGCAGAAAGGGCACCAAATACTGGTTGATGAGCAATGTGAGGTGGAGTTTCACATTGGCAAGTACAAATACAAGGTAACTTGTGATATTGTGCCTATGGACGTGTGCCATATTCTGTTGGGAAGACCATGGAAATATGATATAAAGGTTGTCCATGATGGGGAGAAGAATTGTTACATATTTGTGAAGGATGGGATAAAGCATACGCTGGTACCCATGAAAGAAGAAGAGACTTCAAGAAATATTGGTACAAAGACATTATTGATAGGTGGGAAGGATTTTATGAAACAGATTGAAGAGAATGAAGTGAATTATGCAGTTTTGTGAAGGCCAAGAGTAGTATTAATGCATACAAAAAATATTGATTTGCCTATGGAAATACAAGACATGCTGCAAGAGTTTAGTGATATTGTGGTAGGTGATATACCAAATAAATTACCACCTAAGTGGAGCATTAGTCACCACATTGATTTTATTCCAGGAGAAAGTTTTCCAAATAAGGCTGCTTACCGGATGAGTTCGAAAGACAAGGAGGAAATCAAGAAGCAAGTGCAGGAATTACTGGATAAAGGACTGGTTCGAGAGAGTTTGAGCCCTTGTGATGTTCTGGCCATTTTAGCTCCCAAGAAAGGAGGTGAATGGAGGATGTGCACTGATTCTCAAGAAATAAACAAGATCACTATCAGGTATAGGTTTCCTTTACCGCAGATGGATGATATGATGGATTATCTGAGTGGAGTAGTGTACTTTTCAAAGATATATTTGAAGAGCGGCTATCACTAGATCAGGATTCGAGAAGGTGATGAATGGAAGATAACTTTCAAGACCAATGAAGGTTTGTAAAATTGGTTGGTCATGCCTTTTAGATTGAGCAATGAACCTAGCACATTCATGTGTTTGATGAATGAGATATTGAAGGAATTCATTGGTAAGTTTGTGATTGTATATCTGGACGATATACTTATTTTCAGCAAGATGGCGGAAGAAAATTTACAGAATGCCAAGTATGTGCTAGAAAAATTGTAGTAGAATAAGTTGTTAATGAATTTAAAAAAAAAAATCTTTTTGCAAGAAATAATTGATTTATCTAGGCTTTGTAATTTTTGAGAATGAATTGAAGATGGATCCAAAGAAGGTTGCAGCCATAATTAACTGGCCTTCTCCCAATATTTTGTTTGAAGTTAGAAGTTTTCATGGATTTGTGAGTTTCTACTCGAAATTTATTAAGAACTTCAGTGGTATTTTTGCACCTATGTTGGATACCAGTAAGAAGGAAAATATGCCTTTTCATTGGACAAAATCTGTTGAGAGGAATTTTCAGTTTTTAAAAAGAATATTATGGAAAAACCAATCCTAAAGTTGCCAGACTTCAACAAACTTTTCCAAGTTCATTGTGATGCCAGTGGGACAGCCAATTGTGCAGTACTCAGCCAAGAAGATAAGCCAGTAGCATACTTCAAAGAGAAGTTAAATGACAACAGGTAGAAGTATACGTATTATGAAAAAGAATTTTATGCAGTCGTCCAAGCGTTGAAGCATTGGAGACATTGTTTTTTGGCTAATGAGTTTTTTCTGTTTTTAGATAATTCTATGTTACAATATATTATGCAGCAACATAATATGAATCATAAACATGCGAAGTGGGTGGATTAATTGCAAAGTTTCACATTTTTTTTAAACATATCAGTGGTCAAGCCGACAAATTGGCAGATGCGTTGAGCAGGAGGAGTCTGATCTTTCAAGAAAGTGCAGTGCAAGTATTGGGATTTGAGCATCTCAAAGACTTGTATGAAGTGGATGTAGATTTTAAGGAAGCTTATGAAGCTTGCCAAAGCCCACTGTTGAGGAATAATAGTCCATGGTTGGATTATAACATACAGGAGGGGTTGTTGTTCAAAGGAGGACAGTTGTGTATTCCAGAAAGTTCTATGTGAGAGAATTTAATCCAGGAAAAGCACAGTGGAGGTTTGGCAGGACATTTTGGTATAGATAAGACCTTGGATCAGCTGAGCCACTTTTACTATTGGCCAAGAATGTGAAGGGATGTGCAGAGGTTCGTAATCATATGTAAAGTGTGTCAACATGCAAAGGGATGCAGTCAGAATGCAGGGTTGTATACACCCTTACCAATTCAAAATAGACCATGAGACTTAATCAGCTTGGACTTTGTCTTGGGTCTACCAAAGACACAAATGGGATTCGATTCCATCATGGTGGTGGTAGATCGTTTCACCAAAATGGAAAATTTCATTCCATGCCGAAAGATAAGTGATGCCACACATGTAGAACATTTGTTATTTACATAGATAGTCATAGTACATGGCTTTCTGAAGCCTCATCATCTTGGACATGGATTTAAAGTTCACAAGTCATTTCTGGCGAACATTGTGGAAGAAGTTAGACACCAATATAAATTTCAATTCTGATTACCATCCACGGTCAGCTGGGAAAACTAAAGTTGTGAACAAGAGTCTAGGAAATATACTAAGGAGTCTGGTTGGTGAAAATTCCAGGCATTGGGATCGTGTGCTTGCAAAAGCAGAGTTTTCTTACAATGACTCGCCCAACAGAAGCACAAGCAGAAGAAATTTCCAAATACTATATTGAATGCACCCACGTGGAGTATTTTAGTTGTGGGATTTGGGTCAGTTAGAACGTAGGAGTGCTGATGGCAAAGATTTCACAAAAGCAGTCAGCAATCTACATGAACAGGTCAAGTTGAAGCTACAAGACAATAGCCAAAAGTATAAACAACGAGCAGATTTGAAAATGCAGGAGGTACAATTTGAAGTAGTAGACTTGGTAATGGCACATTTGCGCAGGGAGAGGTTCCTAAGGGTGAATACAATGAATTAAAGATGAAAAATATCAGGCCTTGCATAATTCTTAGGAATTTTTCTGCAAATGCTTATGAGTTGAAATTGCCTTTGGGTGTAGGAATCTTGCCCATATTTAATGTCGCAGATATGTACCCATACACTGTTATTGATAAAGGAGAAATTTTATAGAGACGAACACGAGACACCCAGGATGAAGAGAAAGCATGGGTTAAACAAATGCCTCCAGCACAGCCTTGGGGAATTGAACAGATTTTGGACACAAAGGTGGTCAAGAAGACATGAAAAAAAAACTATCTAAAGTATCTGGTCAAATGGAAGGACCATCCTCTGGAGGATTGTTTTTGGTTGGACGTTGCCAAGATTCAAAGTGCATGACATTCTATTGAATAACTCCTAGACAGGAGCCATGAATTTCATTTACCCTAGGAGCCTGATGCAGGAGCATTAAGGTAGAGCCAGCAATGTGACAAAGTTGGTCACATGTTGTGGCTTGGAAAGAGGGCTAGAAGTCCTAAGAATTTGAATACTTTGTCTTTATTTGTTTTCAAAGTATTTTGTTTAAGTTTAATTTGGGCTAACTCACCCAATGTAATTTGCATAATAAAATAATGGTTAATTTAGGATTAGTTGAATAAACTATTTTGGAAACTGAATGAAAGTTTCTCAACCAAATGGGGATTTTGTAGAAGGATAAAATGAAACCAAATCCACCATTGTAGGGTTCTGCCATCCGTAGAGGGAAAGGAGAGATAAAGAAGCGGAAGTGAATGTAAAAAAACCAGCCGTTAGAGGGCTTGGCTATGTTTTCCATTTTCCTGATTATCTAAGAGTTTTGTATTTTGATCGGGATCTTTGTCTTTTAAACAAAAATTCTTTTCCAAAAAAATTATAAGTGTTTTGGTGCTTCATCTGACTCCCTATTTTAAATTAATTCTTTGAATCTTTTATTGAAGTCAAATACTTGTATCTAAAATCTCTCCACGAGAAATCTTATCGGATTCACAGGCACAGAGAGGCCTTAGTTCTGTATTTTTCCTTTGTTAAACTGCGTATTGTATTGACCGCCGAGCAAACCCCAACCAAACTTGGAGGTTTGACGAAGATCGTCGATACAAACTGATCAATGGAAATAAACGCCCATCGCAACCCAAACGTTGTCACACATCACAAGGAATAGTGAGCAAAGATAAGATTTCACAAGGTAAAGGTTTTAGTGTGCAATGCGAATTGGCACACAGGAGAATTAGCGCATGTCGTCAGATCTTGCAGAAACCAACGGTAAGGATTAAGCATAGTGATCGCAAATTGAAAAATATTGGAAATAACGTTAAGGTCCATCACAAGGAAAGTTAAAAAGTTAGCGATGCGAAGTGCAGGAAGCCTTGTGTCGACGTGGTGCAACATCGCATCGCGCAAAATTTAAATTTTAGTGCTTAACATCTCAGAGTTAAGTTGCAGGGGATAATTAGCATAGGATGTCAAATTCTGCAGAAGCCAAGGATGGATATTGAAGCAGTGACCACACATCGCAAAGTTTAGGTGTTAGCGCTAAGTACCGTCACGGGTTAAGTTTAAGATTCTGCGATGTGAAATGGAGGACACATGTCACTGTGTGCAAAATCACAAGTTGTAAGGAATAGAATTTAATGTGTTAAGTTAATTTATATTTTTTGTGAAGTGCAATTGCACGTTGATTGGTCAAGAGCTGTGTGGGTCCCTCCGGAAGTAACTCCCGCGGGTTCGCAGTTTTTTGTTGGTTTGTGTGTTGATTTCCATTGTTGTAAAGTCTATGTAGGGTTATAAAATCCATTGTTGATTCATGAAGTGTATGTATGTGCCTAACCCATGAGGTTAATCCCTATTAAAAATAAAGGAGATCCTTATTAAATCTTAAAGAACTCCCTTTCCACAGCGTTATTCTGATATATTGCAGCAGGTCTGCATCAGGTAGGAACCCATGCATCATGATTGTGGGGTTCTTACTAAATAAATTTGTTGAATTAAATCTCATTTTCATTCAAACTCATTCATAGATGCATAAAAATTAACATTCATTTTAGAATGCACGTATAGGGAAAGAGACCTATGGTTATATTTGTTATAGGGAGAATTTTGATTCCATCATCACTAATCACCCCCACTAGAAACCATGGTGCAATAAGAGCCACATCACCATCTATATCACGAGTTAAAACTTTTGTAGGTATAAGCAGACTTCCTAAGGTACAAAACGCTTAGATTATAGTGAGATAAGATCCAGCTTCTTCCACTTAAGCAATAATAGAAGAACCTATACCTCCGTCTGAGGAAATCATCTTTATTTATTCAATAAGGAAATAACACTTTGGATAAGAATTAGAAGTACCTATGGAATAAGAAGAAGGAAATTTATTTGGAGAACCATTAATAGAAGAACCGAAAGAAAAAAATCGAGTTGAAGAACCTTATTACCATAGCTCACATAGTTTAATGGTAGAAGGTGAAGTGGAAATATTTCGTCCTCTAAATGGACATGAAACAGTAATAGAAGGAAGTTGAGGAGGGGAAGATATACCAGCACTTGGAGATGGTAGAGGATGAAGAATACCTCCTCTTGGTAGTGGAAGAGGTGGTATAGGAATAGGAAATTATGGAGATGATAACAATAAAGAACATCCTTATCGATTTTTCATTCAATATATTGAAAATAATGTTAGTATGAAGAACATCTCCGCATCGGTACTTCCGAACTTCCATGGTATGATATCAAAAGACATGGAAACTTTTTTCTTTGAATTTGAAGTATTGTGTAGATCTTATGATTACTTAATTTATGCTCAAAAGTTGATATCGGTTCCAACCACACTAAAACATGGAGCTCTTAAATGTTTTATGGGTATGGTTACTAACTCTATAAGATCACGGGATGATATGAGGAGATTGTATCTAGAAAAATATAAAGACTATTGTATACATCAATACCTTAAAGAGGAAATATTTAAATTAATTCTAAAAGAAGATGAGAGCCTTGAAGATCTGGTAGAAATATTTGTATATAATGTGAAAATGAAAAAAAATTCATAATCTAAGATATGATGCACTAAAGACCCTCTTACTTAAAGTAATTAGAGATGAGTGGATTGGCCTTCTTAACCTAATGTATAAAATGTATGTGTCTGAATTATCATTTGAAGAAATTTGAGATTTTTTCAAGCATATGTCAAGAGGAAAAACAAAGTATAGAAAAAGTCATAGATATCCAGCTATTGCGAGAGTAAGTAAATATACATCAAGATCAGTAATTCAAGCTGAACTTGGAGAATTTATTGATAATTTTAAAACACACATTATTGGTAATATTACTGAACAAATTGATATTTTAAGAATAAAAAATAAGAAAAAAACTAAAATATTGCTTTGTCTATAGTTTTCCCTATATATAGAAAGAAACATGCATTAGGAGAATGTCCACTTGATAATATTGAAGATAGTGGAGTGATTCAAACATTAGAAGTTTTATTATTTTATCCTGAAAGGTCTTGGAAATATCCAACTATGATGCAAGATCCAAATTTATAATTTCAATATTATTCACAACCACCTCAAAATAGTTGAAACACACACCTACCTTGGAAAACCTAGCCACCTCAATCTCAAAAACCATCTTGGTCACAAGGTTTGAAAGGGTCCCATGGTATAAATCCACAATATCCTCATTTTTTCCCTCAATATCCTCAATACCATTCTCAATACTATTCTCCATCACCACAACCTACACTGCCTCAATTTCACCCACAGTCTACTACTAGTAAACCTATCCCAATACCATTCTCAATACTATGCTCCATCACCACAATTGTAATATTCCCAAATGGGAAAAGCAAGAATATAGAACAAAATGCTTGAAATAGCAGTGTAAACATCACATCGATACATGAAACCAATATGGAGCCTTATTATTCATTGTAATAGCAACAAACATGTACAAAAATAATGAGCACAAATCATATAACATGAATCAACAAGCCTCCAATAGATAAATCCCTCAATATTGAGGTGCTCCCAGTATATCAAAATGTCGGAGACACTACTATAGCATAGTCAGAAGAGCACTACTACATCAAATGAGTACACAAAAGATAAAGGGCTGATATATGCCTCAAAAGATACAAAAAGTGAATATCAAGGCTCTATACAACCTCCAACGAAGAACCCAAGAGGGTTTCTCGGAAAAACACCCAATAATACAATATGACCTGCAGCCCTAGGGATGAAAGTATGTTGCAACAAAGTAACTGAAGATTTATGGTTGAAGCTGATATGAAAATAAGGATGCTCTCCTCCAACAGATCCTCGGGATGAAAGGCTAGCCCCTTCACTAAAGAAACCACTCCCAAAATCACCCACGCAACTACCCCTGCAACTCCTTCCTAGAATAACGCAGATCCATAATGATACTATGTTGTAGGAGATAAAAACACTCTAGCCTAGTGCCAAATATATCAATGATGCTCAAGGTCCTACCTTACTAGCCTCCCAATAGAAATAAACCTTCCTCCAATGAGATCTAGCTCATAAATCACCCAAATAAACCCTTTACAACTTCTGCCTTGCAACACAACACAACCTCAACAGGAACTGCGTTGTACCATAAGACTGAAGTTTGGCCTAATGCCTGAATGTGGAAATATAGTGAAATACTCTTCCTAAGTGGACCCTATAAATTCCCAAAGGATAGAGGTGGGATTCCCGCTCAGGAACACCCTGTGCTAAACAACACTGCAATCTTAGCTAAATAGCTTAAGAGAGAAACAAGTCTAAAAAAACCATAAATATAAAATATCATAACATAACATAATGATCTATGGCTGCCATCCTCTTCCTTATAAGTGGTGAGCTTCCTCACACTTGGCCCCACTCATTAAAGCCACTATCTCCATGCATGAGATCTCCCTCCAAAAATGTTTTGTCCCTAAATAAATGTCCACTCCTCCATAACAATGTTATTGATTTGGTCAAACTTGACCTAGTCTTTGTGCTATAGCCCCTTTTCACACACAAGGGTGCTTAATTAAGCTACGAATATGTCCTCCTTTCACATTAGGAGTGATTTTGTTCCTACTAAGGAGATTTATGGGTCTCCATACCCTCTTATTCATCAAACAGATAAGAAAAAACAAAAATTAATATTCCAACTAGCTCATGGCTAATTGGGAATATTACAGTCCTCCCCACCCAAATGTTGCTTTTCCTCAAGCAACTGTAAAGGTGAGTGTTGCAACCCTTTTCCTCCTCCATTGGTGACACATCCATGTGATACACCCTCCTCATAAGCCAAGTGTCTCCCAATCAATCCCTCCGTGACATGCTTCTCCCAAGTTCTCATGAGATGCAAATGACTCATCCCACAAGGAAGAAAAAAACCCAATGAAGTAATCATGGTTTTCCCAATGATCTCCCTAAAACATGAAGCAGAAGAAACATGGATAAACTCTCTCCCAAAGGGCATGCTTAATCCTCCCATCCTTCCTCCATTCATTCCCATAATAAGAATAAGTACATCATCAAAGTATGGGATCAAAACCAAGTACACATAGGCTACCATATGCAATAATGGAAGTGGATCATAGTCCCACTTGTGGAACCAACGCAATATATCTCCTGAATGCATCAAATAATGATATGGTAAGTAGTTTCCCCACCACTTACTTGCTGCCATAGTCTACTCAAAATTTTTGAGAAGGTGGGAAATTTTTGGTGGCTTTGGAGTGCACCTTGAATGATATATCATCTCCCTATATCCTCCTAGGGAGTGGCCATGCTCAACAATGTTTATGGCCCCAAGTTGGCCATGAATTTTATAAGGAAAAGTGATCCTACTTGGAGCAATGGCCTGCACATATATGGTAAAGGAATGCAAATAATCATCAAGTAAATCATTATGCACATAAACATGATCCTTACCATAAACCCTGCTCATACAAATGGAGTGGCTCATAGATAGATCCTCTCTCATTCCAAAAGAGGAAAGAGGTGGTTGTGATAACTCATTCGAAGATTTATGTATGTCCTCCATCTCCACATGGTCCATGTATCTCCTCAAATGCTAATATATCTCCTCTTCAAAGCCTTCCCAAGTATATCCCTCCATGATAGTGTGGTATGCTCTCATGGAATAAGTATGGTTGAAGAGAAAATATTCATGTGCTTCATGTAGTAACTTCTCCTTGAGCTTGGAAGCTCTATATAAGAATATCCTACCATGATAGTAGATGACCTCATCTCTGACTGAATACCCCACCTCTAATAGTTGGTCATCAAGTATCATGCAAGTAAAAATATCCTTGGAATAATCCACCAACAGCTGGGATTTACAATATGGATCTATCCTCCAAAGTGACAGCGCTAATGATTTGTCATGTAAAAGATATTTCATGTGTTTTCCCCCCTCCTTGACATCTCCTATGCCAAAGTCACATATTGGAAGGTTGCTATCCTTCCTCTACTGCTCCCTTCTCAGCACAAGATCTGAGATGAGAGTGGGTAATGATGATGTTGGGAGGATGCCTCCCTCCTCCTTGAGTCTATCCAAGACTCTCAACACTATATCATGACCGCCCAATCTCCCACTCCTCCTGGATCTATGAGTGGTGCACCATGACGTGAGACATTTCTCACCAACTCTTGATTTCTCACAAAAAAGAAATGTCTCATAAGCCAAATTCATGTGAATAATAGATGGGATTGTTAGGTCGTTTCTTCCACTACGCAAATACATATCTATTTTATGTATGGAAGTTATTTTTTAGGGATATGTGTGCATTCCCTTAATCATCTGGCTTTTGCTGCTTTTTCTATCCACCCATTCCATCTGCAAAGTCTCCCAATCTGTGGTGACCTTCCCCAAAGTAATCAACCACTGCACACCCAATATCACATTGGTGTCAAGTATGTCAACCAAAAATAAGTGATCAGTCAATGTATATGCCCCCATGGTGATAGATAAATATGGAACATAATGCATGCACCGCATAGTTCTAGCCCCTGGGACCAAAATAGAAAATCCCTCAAAATCATCAGTGGGTATTGCCCTCCTCTGCACTAGTTGGGCATCAATAAAATTGTGGGTAGCCCCACTGTCAATCAAAACTGAAACTCTCTGATCTAAGATGGAACCTCAAACCCTCAAGGTAAAATACTTGGGTACTCCTCTCAATGATGCAAGAACGCCTCCAATTGGAGAAAATTCCCCATTCCCACCTCGTGGTGGTGGTGGATCATCTCCTGCTATTCCAGCTCTATGACCTCCTTCTGGTTCTTCTTCTTCTTCCTCCTCATCATCTGAGAAGACCTCTATATAGTGTGCCTTCTCTGCTGCACATCTATGTCTGGGTGCTCATGATTCTTGGCATGTGAAGCAAAGCTTCCTCCTCCTCAAATCTCTTCAGAAATCATCATTAAGGGGTACTTTGCTTTGGCTCTCTTTTGAAAAAGGAGCCTTCTCATCTTTTCCCTTTGATGGAAAAGTGGGCTTTTGCTGAAATGTTGCCTTTGATTTTGGCAAGGAATCTTGTAGATCTCTAGCCCTTTCAATGACATGTTGAAGGGTATTGGGCTTGGTAGACTTAACCAACCCATGAAGAGGTTCTGCTAACCCACCAATAAAAATATAAACCATCTTACTGCAGATAAATCAGGAACCATAACAGAAAGTTTTAGAAATTCATAAATATAAGTTTTTGGATTACTTGATTGTTTGAGCTTTGCTAGCCCCATGAAAGGTTCCTCCGGATCTCTTTGATCAAACCTCTCCATCAACCTCCTTGTGAACTCTAAATATGCAGTCACATTGACATGACCCAATGTAGAAAAGCCATGAAACAACCAATCATGTACCTCACTCTCAAGGTGTAGCGCTGCTATCTTGATGGTCTCCATCTCCGGTACTTGGTTTAGCTGGAATTAGATGTCTAGCTTCTCTACCCATGATTTGGCAGTGAATTTTGATGTCACATCAAAGTTGGGTAAGAAAAATATGCCCATAGTCTGGTGTAGATCATGATTCTGTATGAATCCTCCACCTCTATTGTGATGCCAGGGTCTCCTATTGTCCTTGATCTGGAAAAATTATTGAAAACTCAAATGATCCTTGAATCTCTGAGATTGAGACTCATACTCCATGAAATAGTATTCAAGATTTTCTTGTTCTTGAAACCCTCCATTTCCCACTGCTAAGAATGTAGGCATTGTAGAGCATTGGGAAACATGTTGCTACTTCATTAGTTGATCACTCCAGTGATGAGAAATGCTGGAGCCTTCACCATGTAGAAACCCTTTAGGGGATTCCTTGTGTCTGTTGATCCTCATCTCCTTTATTTCTCTAGCAATGTCTTGCATAGTTTGAAGAAGAAGCTTAGGAAACTCCTTCTCCTCATCTCCTCCTGATAAATGGGTTTTACCCTTGTCTTCTTTATCATCTGTATATTCATACTTCCGGTTTATTCTGAGATACCTCCTCTCTCTATATTTGAGAAGATCTCCTTCTTATGATGGCATATTGGCTTAAGATGCACAGGCTGAGCCAAGATTATGTTATGATACCACTATAATATTCCCAAATGGGAAAAGTAGGAAAATAGAACAAAATGCTTGAAATAGCAGTGGAAACATCACATCAATACATGAGACCAATATGGAGCCTTCTTATTCATTATAACAACAGCAAATATGTACAAAAAAAATGGGCACAAATCATACAACATGAATCAACAAGCCTCCAATAGATAAATCCCTTAATATTGAGATGTTGCTACTATATCAAAATGTCGGAGACACTGTTACAGTCCGGTAATAAGAGCACTACTACAAAAAATGAGTACACAAAAGGTAAAGGTCTTATATATGCCTAAAAATATACAAAAAATGAATATCAAGTCTCTATACAACCTCCAACAAAGAACCCAAGAGGGTTTCCGGCAAAAACACCCAATAATACAATATGAGTTGCAGCCCTAGGGGTGAAAGTATGTTGCAACAAAGTAACTGAAGAGTTATGTTTGAAGCTAATATGAAAATAAGGATGCTCTCCTCCAATGGATCCTCTAGATGAAAGGCTGGCCCCTTCAATGAAGAAATCACTCTCCAAATCACCCACTGCAACTACCCTTGCAACTCATCCCTAGAATAACGTAGATCCAGACTAATACTGCCCTGTATAGGATAAAAACATTGTGGCCTAGTTCCAGATATATCAATGATGCTCAAGGGCCTACCTTATTAGCCTCCAAATAGAAATAAACCTTCCTCCAATGAGATCTAGCTCAGAAATCACCTAAATCAACCCTCCATAACTTCTTCCCTACAACACAACACAACCTCAACAGGAACTACACTGTACCATAAGACTAAAGGTTGGCCTGATGCCTGAATGTGGAAATATAGTGCAATACTCTTCCTGAGTGGACACTAGAAGTTCCCAAAGGATAGAGGTGAGATTCCCGCTCGAGAACACCATAAGATAAACAACACTGCAATCTTAGTTAAACAGATGAAGAGAGCAACAAGTATAAATAGACCATAAATCTAAAATATCATATCATAACATAATGATCTATGGCTGCCATCCTCTTCCTTATATAAGTGGTGAGCTTCCTCACCCTTGGCCCCACTTATTAAAGCCACTATCTCCATGAATGAGATCTCCCTCCAAAACTGCGTCATCCCTCAATAAATGTCAACTCCTCCATAACAACGTTGTTGATTTGGTCAAAGTTGACCCAGTATTCATGCTCCAATTCCTTTTCACACACAAGGGTACTTAATTAAGTTGCTAAGATGTCCACCTTTCACATTAGGAGTGATTTGACTCCTACTAAGGAGATTTATGGGTCTCCATACCCTCTTATTCATCAAACAAAGAAGCAAAAACAAAAATTAATATTTCAACTAGCTCATGGCTAATTGGGAATATTACAACAATCTACACTACATAAATTTCACCCACATTTTATGACAAGTAAACCTCTCACATTACCATCATTTAGTTACCTCAAAGACTGAATCAACTACGTTCAAAACCACTTCGAAACCCCAACAATAAAGTACTTCATCAACCCACTTACACATCTAAAGTGAAAAATTTCCAAACTTACATGACAAATCCCTTAGATTTAACTGATGTCCATCTTATATCTAGGAGAGTTTTGCAAAATAAAAGGATGGGCCTGTTGTCATTAAAGAACATAGAGAAGATGAAATCCATGAAAAGAAAGAGACTCCTCAAAAAGAATAAGTTCCTGACAAGATAAATGACAATGAAATAACACAAACTCCTACTATGCCTTTAGTAGAGAAACCCTCTATATCCTTACCAAACCCTCCTTTTGCAGAGAGATTTCAAATAAATAAAGATGTACATAAAAAATTGTTTTTTTCCAAATTATGACATGTTAAATGAGTTAAAGAATTTTTGCATTAAAATTCCTTTACTTCAAGTAATAAAGGATATTATAATTCTTGTAAAAATAATAAAGGAGTTGTGTATTAAAAGATCCAGTAGAAAAAGAAAAAAAATACAAAAAGTTCAACTCATTGGAAAAGTTTGATAACTTATGATTGGAAAAACTACAATTGAAAATACTTAGATCCAGGAAGTCCCATTATAAAAATCCACATCAATAATGTTGAAATCCCAAACACATTAATCATAATGTGGACTAATTATGATTAACTAATATTCAATATACTCGTACTATATTATAGTTACCTGACATATCTACTATCAAACCAAAGGGTATATTAGAAGATGTACTCGTATCCTTAGAGTCTTGGGAATATATAGTTTATTTTGTGATTTCGTATCCTTATATGGATGACCAAAAAATAATATAGGAGGTCATCCATTAATACTACGTAGGCCTTGGTTATCCACAAATGATGAATTTTTTAGTTGTATATTTGGTGACATTATTATTTCTAATGAAAATTCAATGCAAAAGCTTACATTATATCCTACAACAGGAGCAATAACTGAATTAGGAAATAAAAGAATGGATTGATGATGATGAATGCGATTGTGAATATATTCAATTGATTTTAACTATCTCACAAGCAATGACAATTACATAAAATGATGGGTAAAATAAATTCATGAATCTTATGAATAATTGTCATTTATCTCAAAATTTTCAACAAAATTATTGTGTTCACATGTTAGAAAAAATTTCAAGAAAATTGCATTATTGAATATTTTTCATCACAAAAATCTAAGCTATTATTAAATTCAATGGAGAACTTTGGAAATACTCATATAGAAATTATTTTATCAAAAACATTAAATATCATTATTAACTTGGAAGAGTTTCATAATGAACAATTGATTAATATATGGAAAAAACATTCATTTGCATTTACATGTGAATATACAAACATGAAAGTAATCAATCAAAATAATTGCATGCATCATATATATATATATATATATATATATATATATATATATATATATATAGAGAGAGAGAGAGAGAGAGAGAGAGAGAGAGAGAGAGAGATAGATATATATATATATAATGAATGCAATTATTTTTATTGATTCAGTAAGTCAACCTCAGAAAAGGATGAATCCGATATGAGGGAGGGTTTTAAAGAAGAATTACGAAAATTGCTAAATGTAATCATGATCTATCCAATTTCAAATAGCCAATGTGTTTCACCATTGGCTAGTGTGTCAAAGAAGATTGGAAAGTGGGGAGTTTGTATGAGTTACAAAAAATTGAGTAAAGAAACTTTAAAAAAGACCATTTTCTAGTACCTTTCATTGATCAAGTTCTAGATACATGGGTAGGGAAAAAATACTTTTCTTTTCATGATGGATTCAATGGATATAATCAGTTTCAAATAGCACTGAAGGTAAAAATAAGACAAATTTCATATTAGAATTACTTGGTTTAATCCAATAACTAATAGTATAATTACTTTTTTCTTTTATTACTATAGGAATTTAATATTACCATTTTGTATTTCCTTTCTAACATGCAAAATCATAATACTCTAATCCATGTAGTAGATAAATTTTTTAATAAAAATATTTTGGAAATATCTACTAAATCTCCTTGATTTGATCATCTAAGGTAACTCGATCGGTAACAATGCATATTAGTTAATTTATTGTATAATCGGAGATATATGAATGCATTTACCATTTTTCAAAGAAAATCTCAAAGAGGCTTACTCTAAATAAGCCTCACATTGAATTAATGATGAAAAAGAAAAATTCATATCCCACATTATGTTAGTCCATAAATACTAATATCTTTATCCCATTCAAAGACATAAATACAAAAATATCAAATCATAATCTATGATATTTCATCGAGCCATTATATAATAATTATATAAATGAGAAATCCTATTAACATATGTCACCACCATATATTCTTCTCATTACTCAATAACAATTGAATCCATAATAATATACCACCCTTCCTAACCATTTTTCCATGTCATTTCATAATATCATGTTACCATCACTAAAATTCCCTCTAACAACTACTTGAAGTAAGTTTACTTAACAATAGTCTAAAACATAATGATAGTGATCTCTTATCTATGCAGGAAGAGATTATCAAGGAGCTAAAAGAGGAAATAATTGAACTAGAAGTTTTAGAAAAACATTTGAAAAATAATAACGAAATCATCAAAGAACATAACCATAAAATTCTTAAGCAAATGCATTACTAGCATCATATAACTCAAAGCTCAAGAAGATCAACAAAACACTTCACCAGAAAATTAAATATGTTAATGAAAAATCCACAATGGCTAGTTTCTATGAAGAAGAAAGGTGTCAAGAGTAACTTGGATATACTAATCCAATCCTCTAAGATTATTCTCGAAAGCTCATATTATAGTGGCTAGTTTCTATGAAGAAGGAAGGTGTCAAGAGTAACTTGGAGATACTAATCCAATCCTCTAAGATTATTCTCGAAAGCTCATATTATAACAATTTTAAAAATTGTGCTGCCAACTTACATGCAAACCTGCAACATCCTAAAAGTAGGGGAATGTTGGGCCCAAGAAAAATTACATTGGTTAATCGCAATAACATAGTAAAACATTTGGTAAACTATCAAATGAGGCATGAACCACAATACATCCATACTAATGGGAAGCAAACTAAAATCTCCAGAGAGCATGATAAATATTCATGGAATGAGAAATCAACAACTGAATGATGATGTGTTTAATATTAAATATTTCTATAACTAGCTTCCTTGATAATGAATCATAAAAAATATAATTAATATTTTTGTTATATTTTGTTCTTATAAATATTAATCGAGGTTTTTAGTTATGTTTATTATGTTTTCTAGTAAAATTGATAAAATTCTAAAAGATGATTAACATGATATAAGAAACATCTCTCTCTCTCTCTCTCTCTCTCTCTCTCTATATATATATATATATATATATATATATATATATATATATATATATATATTACATACACAAAGTTTAAAACAAGATTAACACACTTTCCAATTATTTACACAAATTAAGTTGTCAAAGCATTTTCAAAATTATAACCACCACTATCAATTAGATAACATATAATTAGGGTAGTCAGTAGACATTAATAGACATCATAATACATTTGATCGTGAAAAAATTTAGTGCACAAATGGAGTTTATCACAATACTATGAGTTATCAACATCACATTAAAAAAATACAAAACTCACTATATTGTATATTTTATAAAAATTAAATACCTACCATCTATCTATTAATTATTTGCGACAAAACATATTTTAAAATAAACACTCTAGTTTATCTCATCAAAATAAAACATATTGTTCTGCCTCGTTACTTTGGCCAAACATATTTTCACCATTGTATTCAAAATAAAGAAATCCTCCTGATAAATGGGTTTTACCCTTGTCTTCTTTATCATCTGTATAGTCATACTTCCGGTTTCTTTTGAGATACCTCCTCTCTCTATCTTTGAGAATATCTCCTTCTTATGATGGCATATTGGCTTAAGATGCATAGGCTGAGCCAAGATTATCTTATGATACCACTATAATATTCCCAAATGGGAAAAGTAAGAATATAGAACAAAATGCTTGAAATAGCAGTGTAAATATCACATCAATACATGAGACCAATATGGAGCCTTCTTATTCATTATAGCAACAGAAAACATGTACAAAAATAATGGGCACAAATCATATAACATGAATCAACAAGCCTCCAATAGACAAATCCATCAATATTGAGATGTTGCTACTATATCAAAATGTCGGAGACACTGTTACAGCACGGTCATAAGAGCACTACTACAACAAATGAGTACACAAAAGGTAAAGGTCTGATATATGCCTCAAAAGATACAACAAATGAATATCAAGTCTCTATACAATCTCCAACAAAGAACCCAAGAGGGATCCAGGAAAAAACACCCAATAATACAATATGAGTTGCAGCCCTAGGGGTGAAAGTATGTTGCAACAAAGTAACTAAAGAGTTATGGTTGAAGCTAATATGAAAATAAGGATGCTCTCCTCCAATGGATCCTCCTTTGGAAATACTCCTATAGAAATTAGTTTAGCAAAAACATTAAATATCATTATTAACCTGGAAGAGTTTCATAATGAACAATTGATTAATATATTACAAAAACATTCATTTGCATTTACATAGGAATATACAGACATGAAAGTAATCAATCAAAATAATTGCATGCATCATATATATATATATATATATATATATATATGATAAATGCAATTATTTTTATTGATTCAGTAAGTCAACCTCAGAAAAGGATGAATCCGATATGAGGGAGGGTTTTAAAGAAGAATTACGAAAATTTCTAAATGTAATCATTATCTATCCAATTTCAAATAGCCAATGTGTTTCACCATTGGCTAGTGTGTCAAGGAAGATTGGAAAGTGGGGATTTTGTATGAGTTACAAAAAATTGAGTAAAGAAACTTTAAAAAATACCATTTTCTAGTACCTTTCATTGATCAAGTTCTAGATACATTGGCAGGGAAAAAATACTTTTCTTTTCATGATGGATTCAATGGATATAATCAACTTCAAATAGCACCTGAAGGTAAAGATAAGACAAATTTCATATTAGAATTACTTGGTTTAATCCAATAACTAATAGTATAATTACTTGGTTTCTTTTATTACTATAGGAATTTAATATTACCATTTTGTATTTCCTTTCTAACATGAAAAATCATAATACTCTAATCCATGTAGTAGATAACTTTTTTAATAAAAATATTTTGGAAATATCTACTAAATCTCCTTGATTTGATCATCTAAGGTAACCTGATCAGTAACAATGCATATTAGTTAATTTATTGTATAATCTAGGATATATGGATGCATTTACCATTTTTCAAATAAAATCTCAAAGATGCTTACTCTAAATAAGTCTCACGTTGAATTAATGATGAAAAAGAAAAATTCATATCCCACATTATGTTAGTCCCTAAATACTAATATCTTTATCCCATTCAAAGACATAAATACAAAAATATCAAATCATAATCTATGATATTTCATCGAGCCATTATATAATAATTATATAAATGAGAAATCCTATTAACATATGTCACCACCATATAGTCTTGTCATTACTTAATAACACTTGAATCCATAATAATATACCACCCTTCCCAACCATTTTTCCATGTCATTTCATAATATCATGTTACCATCACTAAAATTCCCTCTAACAGCTACTTGAAGTAAGTTTACTTAACAAAAGTCTAAAACATAATGATAGTGATCTCTTATCTATGGAGGAAGAGATTATCAAGGAACTAAAAGAGGAAATAATTGAACTAGAAGTTTTAGAAAAACATGTGAAAAATAATAATGAAATCATCAAAGAACATAACCATAAAATTCTTAAGCAAATTTATTACTAGTGTCATAGAACTCAAAGCTTAAGAAGAGAAACAAAACACTTCACCATAAAATTAAATATGTTAATGAAAAATCCACAATGGCTAGTTTCTATGAAGAAGAAAGGTGTCAAGAGTAACTTGGATATACTAATCCAATCCTCTAAGATTATTCTCGAAAGCTCATATTATAGTGGCTAGTTTCTATGAAGAAGGAAGGTGTCAAGAGTAACTTGGATATACTAATCCAATCCTCTAATATTATTCTCGAAAGCTCATATTATAACAATTTTGAAAATTGTGCTGCCAACCTACATGCAAACCTGCAACATCCTAAAAGTAGAGGAATGTTGGGCCCAAGAAAAATTACATTGGTTAATCGCAATAACATAATAAAACATTTGGTAAACTATCAAATGAGGCATGAACCATAATACATCCATACTAATGGGAAGCAGACTAAAATCTCCGGAGAGCATGATAAATATTCATGGAATGAGAAATCAAAAACTGAATGATGATGTGTTTAATATTAAATATTTCTATAACTAGCTTCTCTGATAATGAATCATAAAAAATATAATTAATATTTTTGTTATATTTTGTTCTTATAAATATTAATAGAGGTTTTTAGTTATGTTTATTATGTTTTTTTTAGTAAGATTGATAAAATTCTAAAAGGTGATTAACATGATATAAGAAACATCTCTCTCTCTCTCTCTCTCTCTCTCTCTCTCTCTCTATATATATATATATATATATATATATATATATATTACATACACAAAGTTTAAAACAAGATTAACACACTTTCCAATTATTTACAAAAATTAAGTTGTCAAAGCATTTTCAAAATTATAACCACCACTATCAATTAGATAACATATAATTACATCAATAATATAGTTCATCCTGAAAAAATTTAGTGCACAAATGGAGTTTATCACAATACCATAGTTATCAATATCACATAAAAAAAATACAAAACTCACTATATTGTATATTTTATAAAAAATAAATACCTACCATCTATCTATTAATTATTTTCTACAAAACCTATTTTAAAATAAACACTCTAATTTATCTCATCAAAATAAAACATATTGTTCTGTGAAGCTTTAAAGGCCTCGTTACTTTGGCCAAACATATTTTCACCACTGTATTCAAAATAAAGAAATCCATCTTCATCTTTGTGCTCTTCGTACACACTTGACATTACAGCAACTGCATGCAAATATATATAACCCATAGCTATCATTAGCGAGCCATAACAATCATGATCCACTAACACGGAGGAACACCAATTAAAATGCCAAACTTCAAGATTTTGGTGAAATGAGAGACTAACAAAGCAATTCATTTTGAAACCAGACTATGTACTAAAACATTAAGACACAGATCAATTTGTTTGAAATTACCAGTGGATGGCAGCACATTGTTCACAAAAATAAAGAGTGCCTTCTTTGAACTCAGATTTATTTTTGTTCGCACCATATACACAAATTGCCCAATAGTAAAATCAGCTAGGAAGAGATATCTGAAATCCAACATTGTGAGTCATTTAACTTTATCCATCTGGATTGAATCATTTCATCAAGCTAACAACACTTTCAAAAGTTTTTTTATTTTATAAATATCATTGAAAACAGAATAGAGAGACACAACCAATTATGTTTCTAATATGACTCAAAGAGACACAACCAGTTAAAAAAAAAACTACTTTAAATCGGACTCAAAGATGACCCAACCAAGAAAAAAGAGTTAAAAAAAAAACTCTGATAATCACTTGGTTTTTCACTATGAAATCGGATTGTCAATACAGAACTCTCCCTCCCACCTTGCACTACAGCCGAGCAATCGTTTTGTCGAGTTTACGAAGAGATGAATTCAATTAACTATTTATATGGAAATATTGAAAACGAATCACACTTTCAAAAAAAAAAAAAAAATAGTAATGTCGGCCGACCAGTAGTGAGTTGCCCAACGAAGAGATTAACCATGTCATTGTGGGGTGTATTATTAGATTTATTTGAAAGGTGTTTGGAGTCTACTGCAAGTAATAGATATGTGTAATGAAATATTGCATAATGATGTAAAATGGAGATTTAATGGACATTCCATTTTAGGATTATGGTTTTTTAAAGGTTTAATTTATAAAAAATTGTAATTTTTAATATATTATTATTTCATATTTGTTTAAATTATAATATATAATTTTAATAAAATATTAAAGTTGAAAAAACCTCAAGGAACAATTTAATTGGTGATAAAAGTAATATAAAATATGTGAAAAAGAGATTCAAGGTTCAATTATATGTGAAACATGTTATATATAGCAAAATTAATTCTATAAATTTATGTAATTTTGTAAAAACTTATTATATTATGAGTATTTAAAAATATTTTGAAATCAAATATATATATAATTTACAAAATCAATTTTATAAATCTTTGTAATTTTATAACAATTTATTATGTTATGCATGGTTAAAAATATCATTGAAATTGATCACTTTAATATAGTTAAGGACAAAATTTAGTGACTTTGATTTTTTAAGCCCTAATCATTAAGTTCATTAAGCCAAACCTAATTAAGAACCACTTACATCAATGTACCAAGCTTGTCATATTCATGTCTTGCATTTATCATGTCTAAAATTTGAAATTTAAATAAACCATATGCATTGTAAAACAAATTTATGTTCATAACACATACACATTCCACTAAATAATATAGGCCTTTAAACATTATTTCACTAAAAATAGCCCGCCTTTATGATTTAGTCTTAAGACTCCTTGCCATTAAGGTCTTAAGCTATTTTTTTCATCATGTAATCATTGGAAAGGCCCCAAGGTCTATATGTGGTGCATAAGACAACCTAAAACCAATCAATTTCCTAACAGGAGGCCAAATATCCCATATAAAATCACATGTATCGTTGTTTGATGGCTCATTCACAATCATCATTCCCATGAAGGCTCATTCAAGGCCTAAGGGCCTTCTTTTACTCCCTCAACCACTATCAAGGAAGTGAGACTAGTTCACATTGCACAATTCCTCCTAGCATTGCTTTTATTCATAGTTAAATTCATAGTATCTTCTACAAAGGTCATGTTTGGTGGTTTGATGTGTATACCATGGCCATTGACCTTGAAAAGCATCATTCAATATCCAAGGCCCTTGATTTCATCCATTCACAATTATTAATCCCCCAATACCCTTCCATGATGGACAATACTTCATAACAATGCTTATATTCCAAGTTAAAGGATACAAAACTCTTATATAGGTAAATTTTTGTGGTTAAAGGAATCATTGATGGAAATTGAGCACAAGAAGTCTCATTGAGAGCCCAAGCCACCTGTTTTCAAACTCTATTCATTATAAAGTCCTAAAGACCTACCTATGTTTCATAATTTCAACTAATGGTAATGGCATTCCTAGTCAAAGTCCAAACATCCCCTATAATGATCATGTGTGGTGGTTGTAAGCCTCATTCATTTTGTCAATCCCAAGAAGCCTTGCTTAGGACCAAGGAAAAGTTTAGGGGTGAATTTTAACCCAAGGGAAAATTTTAAAGGGTTTTAGAATTTGGAGGGGAAATTTTTTTATCCAAAACCCCTTTTGTATCTTTTGTATAGTTAGGCCTAAAATTAAATTTAAAAATTAATTAATTAGATGTTGGATTCACTAAAAAAAATAAGGTCGCATAAACCATTAAACGTTGGATTTGCCTCCCAATTTTCTAGTTTGGAGTGCTTATAAGTTGCATTCGCCCCGATTTACTGGCTCAGAGGGGCATTGAAATGACATTCGCCCCCAATGTTTACTAGCTTGGGGCATGGAGGTGATTGGAATGGAAACACTAAATTTTGGGCTTGGAGGTGATTGGAATGGAAACGCTGAGCTTGGATGAATTGATGTCGAGATTCCTTCCTTATGTGCAGGGAGTGTTGGCTCGAGGGGACCTGACCCAAGTTCAGAGGTGAAGGTTTGCCAAAAAATCCCTATACTACTGGCCCTTTCCGCAGTGATCTGCTTGCGTAGGTTAAAGTCTCACCCAAAGCAGTATGGGAGGGTGCTAGAACTAGGTTTCTGCACCCTGTGAGAGGGCAGGTAATTCAAGCAGAGATGCGTTCAACTTCACAAATATTAGATTGCATATTATATAACCCATATCTATCAGTCCCTTCGCATCCACGTGCGCAATACCATATATAATCACAATAAATAACAGATACAGGACAATAAAGCAACCATCACAGCTATTCTTGCATAAATTCTAATAAACAGATTCAGATCAATTGTTAACGCAACATAAGTACTTAACATAGTTACTGGCAGAGCTCAATATAGTCTTATGCATAACATAACAGATCCAGATCGCAGTATAAACAAATAACACAAGTACTTTTGCAGCTTAAATCAATGACTTGGAGAATACATAAGCAGATATCACAGATTCATATTCAGATATTCCAACAGCTTTCTGCATTCATTAATCCTTCAGATCCTTTTACAATACCCAAAACCCAACCTACGCACAGAGCAGCAGGGTCCACACACACCAGGACTAAGGATCTCTGCACACACAGCTAGTAGGAATCCTTTCCCCCAAAACCCACAACAGATCTACCAATTCGCGATTCGCACCAATCTTAGTTTTATGTCTGCCTTACAACTCAAAAAAAGGTTCAATTACTTATACTACGTTAGCCTACGCAATCAATGGTCCGCAAACCATGGTTTGCAGAATCTTGGTCTACCCTTGACCCACTTACAATGCATTAGGGGCTTTGACCCACCCCAAAACCCCTGCGTTAGACTAAATATAATAAAAAATATACAAAAATGGACCATATTCACAACTTTTGTAGGAGACCCTGTTCCAACAGGCCCCCAACACAATCTTGTTACTTGTCCTAAGTCACTGTGGTGGTGGGGTCTCCACCTGCACGCACAGTGCATTGACAGTTGCGACCAACGGAGGCAGCACTTCTTGACTCCGAGCAGCAATGCTCTGTGCAATATCTACAAGCTTCTGCAATGTCAGCCCCTTTTTCATAGACATGACACGCTCCAGTGTCTGGTTTAGTCGCTTTACAACACCATCAACATCCTCTGAGAGCTGGAGGGTTGCAACAGCCCAAGGCTTCAAACGTTCTCCGATAACATGCTTCTTATGGCAGAGTCCCTCGATCTCACCTTGGAAGGTGTTGTTGGTCCACAATCGTGCCAAACATTGTGCAGGGACCAAGGTAGGTAATGTAGCATCGATCTTCTCGAAAGCTTCCTCCTTCTGTCACAAGTCCTGATTGATTTTCCAGAGGACCAGATCGCGCTGGACCTTGGTTCAAAGCTGCATGGAGTCCTCGAGTAACTAGGTGCCTTGAGAAATCTATCCTATAATGGTGTTGGTAGCCTCGGTCACTAGCGTAGCGCACTGGGCTCGTACCTTTGGGGGTGTTTCGGGCTGTAGTTTGGCCTGTAAGTTAGAGATTTTCTGCTCCAACTGTGTCTTAATGACCTGCATTTTTTGTCCTAGAATCCTTCAATGCTGCGACCAATCCTTCCACTTTAGCTCAGGGGGTGGCTCTGACTGGGATTTTTTCTATAACCTCTGTGCAAAGCTGGTGGATTAGACTTTCGAGATCTGCTTGTTGCGCGACAACAAAGAGTACCTCTGTGTTCTACTATGCGATGGTATGTTCGGCCATACCAAGTTGGTGGTGTACTTGCTGGTCTCGATGGTGAATCTCCTTAAACACTATGGTGTGGAGACCCTACAATGTTGCGTGGGGTAACTTGGCAAGATTCAGCTGCACCCCTGCACCTGCTTGGAGTTGGATCTCCTGGTCTAGTGAACTGATCACAAGGGCGGAACTAGGTAAGGGACAGAGATGGCTTTCTTCCGTGGCTAGTGTTGTACTGCTAGATGCCAAGGGAATTCATCCCTGAACCACGCTGGTCTGTATCGTGTCTGTCTTTAGCTGCAAGGTTCGACGCTCTTCCTAGATGGCGTTGATCGCAGCCTTCTGGTGTTCCTCTAAAGCGACCCATTTTTCTTCTGTGGCCAGTGTGACGACATTTGCGTTTTGTTCGAGATCTCCATCCGTCAACATAACCGTCTCATCTCATTCCTTCCGCTGGGCGCGCTGCTTCTTTCAGGGTTCCTTGACAGGCTCGTCTGTTCGCTTCGTACCTCCGACGTTCACTTCCTCCGTGCCTAGCTATGAATCGACCTGGGTCTCAGCCTCGGTGTTCTTCATGGTGGTCTTCTTTGGCTGTGTGTCCTTTTTCATGGTTGCGCCTGATTCTTTCCCTGTGCTTCCAATCTCCTTGCTGATAACAGGTGGGGGTACCTACGTCATGCTAGTACCAGCGGTGCCCCTTGCGCTGGTTTTGAAGCCTATCTTCTAGGCAGGAGGCCATAGCTCAATCACATTGTTAATTTCCTCGTTTGCTACCATATAATAAAGTGATGTCCAGGTTTTATCCTTGTGGTTGTGGATTTGAATGTTGTTCGTGGTAACCTAGATTGCTGCAATATTCTTGTATTTTTCATATAATTTGGGGGAAAGCCGAGGTCGAGAATTGATGGCTGCGGCCACTCTACTCTGGAATAGGACCCAAAAGACTTGGTTATATTCTATACGCTGCGCGTCCTTCGAATCCCACAAATGGGCATACCGTGCCCCTTCACACATATCTAGACGGAGCTCAAGGAGGACCGACTCCGCAGGGGTTTCCTAGGAAACAAGGGCTATAAGAAATAGTAGCCAAGCATAGCAGAAGGCTTTTCCCTACTCCTGCGATTCACGAATGTTGGCTAAGAACTCGTCACATAAGTATTGGGCCCAATTGAGGCAAACCCCCTTCGCACACTGACCAACTAGCCGAATGACATAGGCAGGGACAGTTGCAACCTGACACTTCCATATTAGCTTGCAAGCTAGTAATATGGTACCCATCTACGTAGTCGGGTCACTGATGGATTTTATGATTAAGCCCCATGTATTCCTTTCCACATGGTAGGTCTTACGCACATATTTAACGATTTCCCCTTCATATTTCTTGCCCACATGCTTAAGAGGGTGTGGCCCATTCATGGGAAGGCCCGTGATTCTATGAACCAATGCAGCATCTATGGGGACCCTATCTCGAATCCACAGGCAACCATTGTGAATTAGGGTGAGCAGTTGTCAGGCCAGCTGATCTGTGACGTTGTAATGGAAAAAGTGAGGCATACGCAGCAGGTTCAAGAGCCCGGATCCAGCCAATTCACTTAGCCAGCGCTGAGGAACGACTGTGACCCCATCGTCCGCGTAAATTATGTCAAAGTACAGCGTGGGGGTCAGCTCAGGGAAGGCTTCATAATTTGCCAAGTCATGATCGTCGAATTTAACCTCATGGAGCTTTCTGCAGGGGTCACTCAGGATAGGGACTTCTCCCGGGGTTAGCGGCTTCTGTAGATAGGTAACTAGGCCATCAAGGTTATTTGGTGTGCACGTCAAGGGCCTACGCGGGTGGATGAAGGGAGGTAACTAGTTGATTGGATTGGCAGGTAGGGCTTCCTCCTGCGCAGCCTGAGCCTGAGGCGTTGCTCGTGGGGACTTGGCATGCCTTGGGGAGGTCCTAGTCTTCCCAAAAGCCCATTTTGCAACTTTTGGGGGCTTCCCTAAGCCCTGTACTTGCTATTTTCCCTTCCTCGTGACCGACGTTGAGGGAACTTCCTCATCCTTAGACCCGATCTCCATTACTTCCTCAACTTCTGGGGCAGTAGATGCCGAGGGCTCAGTTGGGTTAGTGGTTGTCATCCTCGCGCGAAAAATGAATCCAAACTCTGGGTGGCTACTATCATCAGGGGGAGGTTGATCCAACATGAGGAGGACAGTGCAGGCCTGAAAAATCTTACATCTCAAGCTCGCACAAGATAAAGAGGATAAGTACAAGTTATGAAAGTGAGACAGAACTCTTGTTTGTGCTATCCAGCCCTTTTTATATCACCTACGGGCATCCAACGATAGGGTAATCTTGACCTGAAACTTACCATCAGGTAAACGGTAAAAAATCCTCAAAATATTCCCCATTAAATGCCAGCGACCTGCTCCTTTAACAGTAACTTTTTCTTTTTACCAGATGTTATTGTGCCAATGGCTAGTTTTCGCACCTCCTGTGTGCTTGGCATTCCTGCTATGCTTGGTTTAAACACCTACACCTCCTGCGCATCTTCCCCCAACACAGGCTTAAGCCTTAAGTACTTCAAACCCAAAGATATGTTTGCTTAGCATGTGTCATCCCAACAGAACCGGGCTGCCTTCGTAAGAAAATATTTCAGAGGTGCTATGATCACTGCATATCTCCAAAAAAAAATTCTGTAATAATGTACGTGGCTGAGAAGTGAGTGCAGCTGCCCCTTTGTTGTGAGAGCTGGCGGATATATAATATTCGCATCCCCAATTTTAGCCAACATGGGGTGCGTCTCAATGTTATCCGTTCACAGCCCGAGTGGTCCGGTAACCATGTGTGCCCTATTCAATTCTAAGTCAGGACCCTCTCGTGGATCATTCTTACCTTCTCTTGGGGCTAGGCTGTAGTATTTGATCATTCTTGGTGTCCGTGGCTCCCAATTGGATATTTCAGGTGCGACACACAAGTGCGATTCACCCCATACTATAGTGTCAATGTCCTGTAGAGCTGTGTCAAGCACCTATGTCCTGCCTATTAATACAAATGTTCCTAGAAATTCATCCTTCAAAGTCTCCTAGTGGCAGGTGCGCTGATGGAGCTCTGCATCTAAGTACCATGCAGTGGGAAGTGGTCCCAGGGCATGAATAAGCAGATGAACCCACTCTTGGGCAGTTCTGTCGCACCATTGTGCTATCCAAGGGAACATATATTCGAATGGATCTTTGGATCCAAGGAACGTTTTGATTCACATGTCAGCGGGGGCCTCAAATCGTAGGATCATCATATTCCAACACTCCTCCCAATCTTGGAATGCCTACTCATGTGTTACCCACCATTGCATAGGTGATCCATGCATGGCCAGCTTACAGGCCCATAGTCGTTTTTCTTGGGGAACCTCGGCTTCAAATGCCTACAAAAAGTCCCTAACATTACTAGAACCATCGAAATAAGGTAGATCTCTTACCTCTGAGGAGATGCAGCAGAAGTTCTTCATGATCTAAAGACATCACAGCGCAGAGATATCATGTAACCAATTTTTTCAATTCTCTATCTCCCCATCAGATTTGGAGAAACATTCACTGTCCTTTTCCCAGCAGAGTACCCCCTCCGTCATGGGATTGATCCAATCTTCATCTCGTACAGTCAACTTATAGATGTGATCCAGATCCTCTTCATCACGCACTGGTTCTGTGTATCGTTCGCCTTCTGCCGAGTCTAATGTTACTATTACCCTTATACCATTATTCTCGAATACCATGCTTCTCTTCTTTAGGTTAATGATGCCTCCCATATCAATGGCCCAATCCAAACCTAGAAGCGCAGGGTAGGGGTCTGCATCTTCGGCAATCTAAATTACGTCAAAGTTAGTCTGAACCTTAACCCCTGCGATATCCACCAAAATATTCGATAATCTTCCCAATGGTATGATATTCTGTTGATTGGCCATACGCAGCTAGATAGTGGACCATTCCAACTTAGGTTCCCCCATTTGTTGCCAATTCTGTTTAGGTAATACATTCGCATTTGACCCTAGGTCCAAAATAACCAGATCCATCTCGTAATCACTAAGCTGCGTAGTCAAACGCATCTCCCTACTACTGTGTTTCTTATACCTATGGAGTTTGTATATGTCCTTGAATTCCGGAGGGAGGATAGGTCATGTTGCGCAGCTATCTATAAATTCCTGAATATTTTCCACAACCCTTGGGTTGTGCAGCAGCTTCATACATGCCTATAAAAAGGGTTTGAATTCCTCGTCTTCTTTGAGATCTTCAGGCGGTTGCGAAGTAGATGCCTCTGCCTCCGCAAAGTCTTTACGAGCTGGGACAAATGTTTCTTTCTCCTTTTTTAGATCCAAACCTTCATGTTTGATAACTGTTGTTCAAATCAGAGGCTCAGTTGCAGTTTTCTCCCCAGGCCCCCTGGTGGGCATCCCACTACATGTTGCAACATTCACGCTTGGATCTTTGTCTCGTAGTTCGGCCTTAACCCTCTGCAAATTCTGTGTAGATGTTAGTTTCTTTTCCTGCATCTTCACTATCAAGACTGGACAGTCTTCAATCACATGGTCTAGCTTCCTGCAATACTGGTAGGAATGTCTTGTAGGATTTGTACAGTCCCTAGCAAAGTGCCCTACCTCTCCACAGTTATAACAGATTAGTTTCCCTCTTCCCCGACATGTGCTCCCACCTCTTCTGCCTCCCCTGCCTCTTGCTGGGGAGCCCCATGTGCTCGAGAGGGATCTGGGTGAGGATGGATCTGACTACACCCTATAGAGATTCCCTCGATTGATCATCAAATCATACGTCCGGCAGTTCTGTTCATCATTTCCTACCGACCTACAAAACCTGCACCATTGATGTTCTACTTCTGGGACATATGCAACAAGGTGGGGACAGTGGTTTGTGTCATGCAGCCCTGTAACGCGGCAATCATCGCACCATAGTACCGACCCACTTGGTCCTACAACTTCCCTAGGGCGCAACTGACTAGGTCCCTGACCTGCATGTAGTCTGTTAATAGCGGGTAGTTATCCTTGGTGTGACCATTCGTCTTGCATCATATGCACCATCTTTCAGGGCTAGCCTTTGCGCCTCGCTCCTTTCGCAAGTTCTGGATCTCCATGTGCATCGCCTCTAGTTGTCCTTGGATCTGATGAACACCTAGCTGAGTATCATCTCTGGGCGCAGCTTCTAACTTCATAGCGACCTCCAGGGATTTTTTTGGTGATTCGAAAGTTTGGTGACCCATAGGTACACGCAGGTGAGGCAGAAACATAGCAATGAACCATTTTGTGTGTTGTTTGTCATCGTACTGAAATCCTCCTTCTCTGATCACCTTTTGAAATCATTGATTGGCCTCCCACACAGATTCAGAAGGCACTTGCTTGAAATCCTTTAGATCGACCACTATTTGAGAATAGGACTTACGCTTCTTGAACTGTTGTTTCAAGGCATTCTTGATCTCGTCAATGGTTGAGTTTGCATGATGTCTGATGTATGCCATGTACCAATATAAAGCTCTTCCTTAGAAGGCAAGCGACAATTATGCCCTCTTCACCGCATCACTAGCTACGTTCTGTGCAGTCCATATCGATTCTGCAACAAACCAAAACCACTCCATGTCTTCATCTCCCACACCCTTAAAGGTATGCAACTTCATGTGCGCAACCATGTCGTCTTCTGGTGGTGGAGGTGTAGGTGAATTCTTACCCCTACACTGGTTTGAAAGTGGTGTGGCTAGAGGACTCTGTGCAGCTGCTTCTCTTATTGGGCTGTAGACAGATCTACCTCCTTCTTGGTTGGTCCGATAGTATTTGACACTTCGTGTCACACTTCCATCTAGATCAGAGGTCATTAATTTGGTGTGGCTACACATATTAATTTTTTCGAATAGTAATATCTTAATCAACAATGTTAAAGTCTTCAGAAACTTACCCCTAAATCCTTTGAAGAATCTTTGCTCTGCTTCAGAGTAGGAGACGAACTGATTGATGGAAAATTCTTTCACGAATCCTCCTAGCATGTCGTCCACCTAGTGGTCTACTATGTGAGTGATGGTGTTATCAGCCTTCTCTAATTTTTGGATCAATTCTAGGGTCCACTGTGTGACCTGCTCGTCCTTCCAACACTTCTGAAATTTGACCAACCTTGTGAGCCACTCCTAGAGCTCGATCGCAATGGTTAGAAAGAATTTCTCATAGATCTCCGTGAAAATATGATTATTTTTCCACTCTTCGGTGGTCAACCTCTTACTGTGGTTTTCTTTTACTGTGAATTCCTAAACTTGTTGTTCGAGCCATTCTTCAATTTATTTTCTTTCAGGTTTCAAATACGGCCTTGGCATTACTCGATCCCTCTCTCAAAATGCTCCTTGTCCTCGCAACAGAACCATTTGTTGGCTCGACAGGTCCTAACCCAGGTTCGGAGGTTAAATTTTGCCAACAAACCCCTATACTACTAGCCCTTTTGGCAGTGACCTGCTTGCACAGGTCAAATTCTCACCCGAAGCAGTATGGGAGGGTGCTAGAACCAGGTTTCCACACCCTGGGAGAAGGCAGGTAAGTCAGGCAGAGCTGTGTTCAACTTCAAAAATATCAGATCGCATATTACAGAACCCAGATCTATCATTCCCTTCGCATCCACGTGCGCAATACCATATATAATCACAATAAATAACAGATACAAGACAATAAAGAAACTATCGCAACTATTCTTGAATAAAGTCTAATAAATAGATTCAGATCAATTGTCAACACAACATAAGTACTTAACACAGTTACTAGAGGAGCTCAATATAGTCTTATGCATAATGTAACAGATCTAGATCGTAATATAAACAAGTAGCACAAGTACTTTCGCAGCTTAAATCAATGACTTAGAGCATACATAAGCAGATATCACAGATTCATATTCAGATATTCCAACAACCTTCCGCATTCATTAATCCTTCTGATCCTTTTACAATACCCAAAACCCAACCTGCGCACACAGAAAAAAGTCCGCACACAGCAGGACTGAGGATCTCCACACACACAGCCAGCAGGAGTCCTTTCCCCAAAAACCCACAATAGATCTACCAATTTGTGATTCACACCAATCTTAGTTTTATGTATGCCTTACAACTCAAAAAAGGTTCAATTACTTATATTACTTTAGCCTACACATCCAATGGTCTGCAAATCGTGGTTTACAGACTCTTGGTCTACGCTTGACCCACTTACAATGCATTAGGGGCTTTGACCCACCCCAAAACCCCTGTGTAGACTAAATATAATAAAAAATATACAAAAATGGACCAGATTCGTAGCTTTTGTAGGAGACCCTGTTCCAACAAGGAGGTCAACAGTTATTTTTTGATGGTATCTGATTTGCATGCTTCATTAAATCATCAACTTGGAGGTGATTGGAATGGCAAAGAATAGAGAATTTGCGCGAGACTGCCAAAGCAATATTCATGACCCCTCGAATAGAGATGGAAGAGCTATAAATGTCCTCTTATCACGAACGAGTTTCCATATCAGCCAATCGCTTTCTTTCGAGGATAACTACTAAAAAGGGTTAGTAGGTTTCAAACTCTCCCTTTCCAAGCTCAGATCCTTACCGATCTTCCTTACCTATTTGACGGATAAATTCCTTCATTCAATAGTCAGTAGGGCTCTGCGATCCATCCTAGTGAATGAATTAAATCTTAGCCATATTTATTTACTACATCTTTAACTACAACTTATGAACAGAGATTGAACTTAACTACTAGTCCTTATAGTCTTTGCAGTCATTATCGCACTACAGACAGGCACTAGTTAGAATTCTCATTTCACCAGATTTAACAGCTAAGAAATTTTGGTAGGAAAGCGTATTTTCCTGGCTTTGGTTAAGCACAGACGTCGGATGATGAGGGAAACTTAAATTTTTTATATAAATTAGTCAGTCCCCTTGGGTAATTTCACAAGTGAATGCTTTAAAGTGAAGGAGTGTGCGAGTCTAACAGTGCTGGTGCTCTGCGGGTGAGTGTTGAATGCTTATTGACTATGTTGTAATTCCCAAGTGGATTCGATCAAATCTATCCCTCCAAGCAAGGGTTTCTTCGTATACTAGTGTTGGTATTTTTTTGCTGCAACCTTGTTCAATAATAATAAATCACTTAGGTTCGAAGTCGATTTGGTTGTCACTAAAGGAATTTCCCTTGAAACCTTTTTCTCCTGTGATTGGTATATCTCCTGCTTTAGTTGTTCTAGTCTACTTGTATCATTAATGATAATATATGAGGGTCCTAGTGTCTTTGATTTCATGAAGAGTGGCTAGTGTAGTATTTATGAGGGACTCCCTTGATCAGAGTAGATCCTCATAACATCGGTTGGTTAGCCCCTCATAACATCGGTTGGTTAGCCAGTTGATCACAATTAATAAAGAGTAGTTCATTGTAATTGAAGAAATGACATCACTGCGTCCTCCTTCCCTTCCTGCCAATGGGGTTGAAACTCAGCTGACTCGCATTGCCAATGAGATCATGAAACTTCTACACAGAAGGTATTTCAGACTACTATTCATCATACTTCACTATTGTTACATTACATGACAATAAAATTAATAAATAAAAAATAAATAACTACGTATATACATAACAATGTATACAAAAATAAACTAGTGCAGATCCATCTTAAACCAAAATCTGCACCCACAATGCCTAGAGAAAAAAACCATTGTAGGTCCATCTTAAACCTGGATCTGCACACAAAGAGATCAAATTTATTTTTCCCTTGTTTGTAGGAGATGCCCTTCAGGGCTGCAAACTCCTAGTGAAGGTTTCCAGAGATTATATAGCAAGAATTCCATTTCATTTGAGAAATTTTTGGACATTCCGACTTGAATGATAGTGCTCCCATAACTATGCCACAAATCCCAAAAGCATCCTGGGTGTTGTTCATATGAGAGGCTATCTTTACCCTATCCTGGATAAAGACATGGCGGATTCTTATTTTATCATTCTTACAATCCATGTGCTTTCTAAATTTGTTCCTTGAGTATATCAGTCATCCAAGGTCCTCTATTATCACTATTGAGGGTGCAAGTATCCCAAATTTTAAGCAAGCAATTGAATCCATTCTTTCCTCCTTTATTTTCCCCACATAAATTAAGGGAGGATATATTACAGCTTGTTGCAAACAATGCTATCTAAGATAGTAATCCTATTTAGTAGATCCTTATGCATCCAATTTTGAAGCTTCTTCTTTGATTACTCATACAAGCTTTGAAGCTATCAAATTTGTCCTTTGAGTAGAGATATCACTTAAAACAAGTCCACCCTTATATCTCCCAAGGGTGAAAATATCATGACTTAAGCGTTTGTTGCAAAATTTAATTGAAATGCCTATACATTACAGAATTAAATCTATTGGTTACTGACTTCCAAGTAAAATTCCAAATTATTTAAGTCATCAACAAAGCATAAATTCAATAATTGTTTGTCTAGGAAGAAAGATATCTTTTCTTTTCCATGTAGTTGTGCAACGTCTAGGTAGTTTCCTTGCCTGTAAGAAGTAGAACAGATAAAAATGTGGTAAGTGGGCATACCTATACAATATGAACTCAGTAACAACAATATGAAATACACAAATACAAGAAAGCAAGCAAAGGAGAAAGTATGCAAGTAGAAGAGGGTATTGTCAAATTCGTAAAAGTTTTCCAAATAAGATAATAGGATAAGATAAGTTTATTAATGTGAAACAAATGACCAAAAATAATTCCGTGGAATTTTTAAGTACATTAGTGTTCATACAATGTTGGAGTAGAATGGCTATTTCGATAAAAGTAGAAGCATATCTAATCCAATAGATCTAAGATACAAAACTAGATTGTAGATCCAAGAGAATCATTGGTTGCAAGAACATATAAAAATGCAGCAAATGGGAATTCTTCTTGATATGGACATGATATTAACAATGCCAAATACTCCCATACAAGTAAGTGAATTTCCCTTGAAGATAGTTATCTTATTGCCTAGTGGTAGATTCCTATACATCCAATTATGAAGGTTACTATCAAATCTATTCAACAACCACCATTATTGTTTAAGTTAAAGATATGAATACCAAAGGGAATGCCCAAAATTCAAGTACTTGATAGTTTTTGTTGGTATATCTTTCTAGCTATTCCAAGTACTCATGGTGAGTGATGGGGATTATATATATATATATATATATATATATATATATATATATATATATATATATATATATATATTCCTCACGGCTATTGGTATACTTGTGGTACAAAGAGATGTAAATAAACATAGATCATGATTATGGGAAACTTGAAGAATGGCACACAAATTTTTATTTTAAAAATAGGCAAAGAAAGTGTGGATGTGCATATAAATTACCTAAACCACTGGGAATTATGAAAAAGACCTATCCACTAGGATTTGATACCAATTTATATGAACATTGTGACAACAATGAAAAATACTCAGATACAAGTCCGGTAATAAGGGAGGAAGCATGCAAAACATAAGAGGAGTACTCAAGATTGTATTTAGATACATAGTAGTATGAAATTGGTGGAACACAATCATGTTTGATCAAGTTTCTTATGTATATGACTATAAAATACATTTTTAGATGAGTGATAAATTTAGACCAAGTCACCCTTAAAAGTCACAAGTTAAGTTGAATAAAGTACAATAGTAGATAAAATAGACATATAATACACTTTTGTTGAGGCATTATAAAAGAGGCCCTCGATTGCTTTGCAAGAGAAGATTCTAAATCCTAACCATGTTAGAATTTGTAGAATGATGTTCCCACTCTATTATGTCATAATGATCGATGTTGTAGATAAAATAAATTTATCTACAACATCAATATCCATTAACAATTGAGAGGCATTAGAAATTTAGAAGTGGTTAATTAATTATGGTTTTTCAAGATTGAATGTAAATTGATTCACACCTCAAGCCTTTATTTGATATTTTTTTTCTTGCACACCTAGCAATGTGGCCCACTTGGTGTATTTGTGTAAGAAAACTCTTAAAAATCCTTAACTCCTAGTCAAGCTCATGAAATATTACTTGCAATGATT
Source organism: Pinus albicaulis (assembly GCA_034641835.2). NCBI lineage: Eukaryota > Viridiplantae > Streptophyta > Pinopsida > Pinales > Pinaceae > Pinus > Pinus albicaulis. The sequence continues at coordinate 550,015,953 of CM076574.1, forward strand.
CCAAATTGTTTTGAGAATTGTTCATCTAGGAAGATTAAAGGAATTTGCACCTATGCTTATATCATAAATCATTAGGGACTTGGATGTTGTGTATATGTGAAGTTGTTTCTAGCCTATGCTTGACAACTACCTCATAAGGAGCCTCTCCTTCATTTTTCATTGCAAGCCATTTAGTTGCTAAAACCATCCTTGGAGCATGGTTGTTATTTAGCCCAAGTCATCCATCTTCTCTATGGAGGGTGTAAATGTCACTAGTAACTGACTAGTTGCCTTCTTCCTCACCTTTATCATGGAAAATGAAAGAGGATAGATTTCAACTTCTTATAACCAATTCATCAAGGGAAATATAAGTAAAATGACATTTCCAAATGCTTGAATCTTGCTTAATATGTTAAAACATAAGAAACTAGTGAACCTTCATGAAGCTAACAAAATAGTATAAGATAGGAAAAGGAAAAATACATGAGAAGAAATGAAGCTAAGAGTGAGAATTCCAAAAAAAGGAACACATCTATTGGAATTGACACTAGAGGCTGCAACCAAAGAAAAAGGAGGGGATACTCCCATAAATCCTCAATCATTGTAAAGGTCCTAATGCATTATTTAATGAAGAAATTTGGAGAATAGCCAAGTCTATTTCATGTATCATGGGTGGGATCCTAGTGTGTGTGAAAATTTTAAGACCCCCATCATTCCTAACAATCAAGGCTTCAAACAAGAATATTTGATTTGATCATTGGTTGCTTGAAGCATCTACATTGGCTTGTCTCTAGTTCTAAGATGTCCTTGCATTGCACTGTGTGTTGGTCCCGTGACATCCAACTCGAGGTGTTATAAGGGAATTACTTGGTCTCGCGTGTTAGACTCTCACATACCCAACACTTGGTATTTGGTTCTCAACAATTATTAACTGAATGAATACACAAATACATTCTTAGCACATAAAATATTGCAGAAGAAAAAATCTCGATCTGAATCACATACAAAAACAATTTTTTTCCCAATAAGCAGTTCTTCATTAATAAATTAATCACAAACTTACTTTGGCTCCTTTCCTGAGATAATGGATTAGTTGAGGAAATACAAAATTGATCACCAACCTCGCTACACTCTCTCAGAACCAACACACGCTCACTAAGAAGCCTCTCCCAATCATGTGTTGTTGTTACGTCTCATCTCCTCACCTTAGGCTTACCTTTATAACTTTACATTGAGCCAAAACCATAATCCTAACCCTAAACCTAACCTAAAAGTGATGGATAGACAATATTAGATCTTGCCTTACATGAGGTTGACGACTAAGATTAAAAATTAATCACTAAAGTAAATAATTTATTTTATCAAAGTTTTTTTTTTAGCTTAACAAGACAACATATAATTATCTGCTTTTTCCTAAGTAACTTAGGCTAAGTTACATCAATAAATATTCTAAGGGGAAATATGGGCGACTTCTACACACTTAGACACAAGGCCTGTGCAGAAGGTACTTGCCTGAGCTACAAACTTCAAAGCGTTGAGATACCAGGCTACGACCCCCACGTAGCATCCCCCCCTCCATGCATCCTTGGGTTGTGTCCATACATCCCCCCATTTTTTCCAACTTCAGTATTCTAGATTTTGATGAATTCAATCTTCTGGAGTAGAATGAATACTTATTCTTATGGCCATCTCATAGATAATAACCATAAGCCAAAGAGAGCCCACAAGGCATGAAACAAAAAAGACATGTATTTTAGCACCAAAAACAAAAACCACAGGTATGAATATATGAAATGTGCATCTTTTGAGTCACTGTATGGTGGGGATACATGAATTATATATCTATTTATGCTTGAGTGTGTATAAGTTGGTTTATAAAGACATCAACCTTAAAAATTGTATAGTGGAAAACTATAGGTGCAAGAACCACCTATTCTAATTAATATTTGATCTTGGAGAACATTCTCACCATATATATTTATATATAATATTTTGATGGAGAGGTGTTTTTCAAAGGATTATTAAAGTTATTGTAATACTTTGTTGTTATGTTTAAATCTTTCAAGTGTTATTACGTGATTCAGAGATATGAATTAATTTAATGGAAATTTTTATATATTTTACATTTGAATGATGTTCTTTGTTTTATATATGATGAATCATGATGTTATTGTTTTATGTATAATAATTTATTTTCTGTTTTTGTCTTGTCACAAAATTTTAATAAAAAAAATCTTGATGGATTTTGTGAACATTATACTTATTTTACTTTGAATGCTACTTACAAATCTAGTAATTCTCAACCCTTTGAAACTATTTATGAAGGTTTCTAGATCGATTTGAAATTTTACTTCTGGAATATACAATGAGATGTCAAAAGCTAATCCTAGGCAGAAACCATCAAGGAAAATGGATGTATTATCATACTTTCAAAAGCCTCAATCCAAGAATACACATTTTCTTCATGCTTGAAGCTCCTTTGAAAAATTTGTTACTGAGAGAGATGTTAAATCTTGTGAAAATGCATCTGATATCCATATTATGGATGAAAGAATAGGTTCCTCAAGTGATTAGGGTGAGATAAATGTAGTTCAACAGAAATTAGTGATGAAAATGTTAAATATTCTTCCTTGGAAGGTGACACAAACCTTTCACGGAAAAGGAAAAAAGGCTAGTGGATCATAGGGAGACAATTTCAAGATGATTGGGTCTCAAGTTTTCCATTTATTGAAGAAATACCTCCTACAAATGCGAATGAGGTTTTATGAGAAGTTAGACGTATTATGTGTAGTTGTAAAAGTTGCAAGGTAGTGAAATTTCTAATGAAGCTAGAGACAATACGAAAGCATGAAAGAAAGGTATATGAAAAGAAAATTGTAAATGGTAAAGATAAATATTTTTACAAATGGAAATATTTTGAGGAATTTCAACATATCCAATGTGTGGAAGAATACAAAAAATACTTAATAAATAAGAGGAAACTTGAGGCAAGTGTAGGAACCATCATATCTCTATTTGAAAAGACGATGGAAAGAAGTTTTCTATCCAAGATGATACATTGAGCATTGTATTTCACATCTTATGTAAAGTTCGTCCTATGACAGGTTATCCAGATCATATGAAATTTCTATCTTTTCTTCACATGCCAAACTTTCCATCTTCTCATTGGTTAGTAACCAGTGGTTGGAAATGGGCAAGATATCTAGCTCAAGTAGAAAATGATGATTTGAAACAGGAGATTGCAAATGCTTGATTTTTGGCATTGTCTTTGGATGAGGTTACGCTATAGATAATACTTCAAGGATCTACATGAGAATTTATATGGTTAATGACCATATTAGGCATTCCTATCCACTTGGGATTAAAAAGATGTGAGAGACTTCTACAACTGGAAATATTTATGAACTTGTTCTTAATAGTTTTAAGGAAAGTGGTATGGGTCATTTAATGATTGCAAAAAAGTTGGTATGTGTTGGAGCAGATGGAACATCGATAATGCAAGGACAAAGGAATGGCCTTTGTGTTAGACTACAACTATCATCTTCGCCATATATGCATAATATTCTTTGTATGGCTCATAGGATGAATCTTGCATTTAAAATAGTAAGCAAGTTTCCACCAATTTCAAAAGTTGAAGATCTTGTATGTGAGACTCATGCATACTTTTCTCGTAGTCCCAAACGATATTTAGGGTTTCCACAATTTGCAGATGGTATTATGGATGGAAAAAAACTATTAAAATATGTTGATACAAGATGGATCTCATTAAATGGAATATCTCAAAGACTATTTAGTGAGTTCAAATCTTTGATAGGGTTGATGTATGAAAATCGCTACAATGTTGACAAAGCTCAAGATATTCTTTTTTGACTAACTGATATAGAGACATTATTGGCATTGGGTGGAATTATTCCTATGCTACATGAAATGAAAGTCCTCATGAAAATGTCTCAGAATCGCACAATGTATATTTTCAAATATACAAATGCGAGAAATTCAACATTCCTTGCATTGGATAATTTGTATATGATGGAAGACTCTTTTACTGGTCCAGAGTTTACACGTTGGACTAAGATCATCAATATAGAAAATACTGAAATTGTTTTAACGTTTGATGAAAAAGGGATACTATGTATCGCAATGTGTGGTTATATGGTTCCCTTTCATTATATTAGTAAGACGAGACAAATCACCAAATATTTCCCCGTGTCAAGAGATGAACTTGATAATATTGTGATTTCAGTTAAATAGAATTGGATAGAAATTGAAATATCACTATCATCAAAGATAAGAGAACAATTTCCTCGAGATGAATTTTTGGAGGCCATGTGTGTGGTATACCCTCAATATTGGAACAATTGTCAATGTCCAATAAATTTAAAATTCTATTTTCAAAATAGATTAAAATGTTTAGTAAACCAATTTTGCAAAAAAAGTCTCGATACATTGAGAACAGATTGAAGGTATTTTAGATTCATCAAAATTGTATCAACAAGGTGGAAGCTTTACTTGAACAATGTGGAATAAATATCCTTTTTTGGAGAATCCTAATGAAAATGGTGCTATAACAAGATTATGGACTACTTTAAGTGCTAGCCAATACCTGCAAGAAAACATATCAAAATATTTCAAATTAGCATATTTGTGTCAAACCGTGATTTTGGGATCAGTGGAGGATGAGAGAATGTTTAGTGCACTATAATTCTTGAAGTCAAAGTTGAGGAACAAGCTTGATAAACATGTGGATACATATTTAAGATTATATGTAACAAATTATTACGTTAACAATTTTACATATGAAAGATCACTAGCGCTTTGGCAATCAGATTTTGATAGAAGGGGAGAAAACAATATAACAAATTTATCTAATGAACTTGATACAAAACATAATGTTTTGGAGGCTCATAATGACAGTTCATTTGGAGAATATCATGCTCACAATGTAGAAAATGAGGACCAAGATGAGAACTGCGAAATTGAAATACCCTAGGACTCTTATTTTGGTATACATGTTTCGTTGATCATGCAAGATTACTATATGTCAAATTCAGGTAAAAATGGGTGCTATATTTTTTATCTTTCATTGTAACATTGCAGCTACATTTCTTTGATGTGTGTTATTTTAAGATTTATGTTTCTTATTTAATCCTTACATTATTTGTTTCTTATTTTTGACAGGAAATGAAGCGATATTTTATTAGGCTAGGACCTATTTCTTTTCACATAGATAGTGTCTGATTAGTTTTAAATGATAAATAAAAAATTTAACAAGACTAACACAAAGCATCAATGGGCTCATTCAAGTAAATGAAACTAACTTGATGTCTAGCTCTGATATCTTGGAAAAATTTAATGGTTTATATGTTGCTTGAGTTTGGGGATTTTTTTTGAGTTTCAAGTTTTATATTTTATTGGAAAATAATATTGATATTTGGAAAAGGTGTGATTTTATATTGGTACTGGAAATTAAGTTGGGTTTGATCTTTGACTGGAAATGAAGTCAGATTTGATGAATTTGGGACCTATTTCTTTTCACATAGATAATGTCCTAGTATTAAATGATAAATAACTAATTTAAGAAGTCTAACTCTAAGCAACAATGGGTTTATTCAAGTACATGAAATTTTGTTGATGTCTAGCTCTAATATCTCAGAAAATTTTAGTGGTTTGTTTGTTTCTTGTGTTTAGAGGAGTTTGTTGAGTTTGAAATTTTTGGTTTCTTTTGATCAAATATTTTTTTAGTCCCTTGAATTCTTATGGTTCTCATATCATGCATAGATCGATAGATGTAGTTTTATTATTGTTGTTGTTGTTGTTTTATTTATATATTTGGTGGTTTGAGGAAAGATATTTCATTTCCTTTCACTTTGTGGCATGATTTCGACATCTTCACGTTTTATAATATAGTAAAATATTTTTCTTATTATAGATTTTTCTTGGAAAAGAATTATTGATATTTGGAAAGTGAAATAAGCCCTGGGTAGCTAAGCAAAGAGAAAAACGGTCTATGTACAAGGTTCCTACGCATTCATCGTAGGAGACCTATTGGCATGAGATCAATATTCCTTCATTCATTGTAGGAGACATATTGGCATGAGTTTGACATTCATTTTATGCAATTACACTTTTGATTCCAAGGCAGAGTTGAGTTCGCTGACCTGGGAAGAATAGTGGCAGTTGATCATAATGCTAAGGAGATTAGAATTTTGGTTTCACCAACAGCTGACCATGCCACCAATGTTGGTGGAACCAAAGGTCCTTGCTAATTTCCTTCCATAATGTTTTATGATATTTTTTGTTCTTGTGTGTGGTTAAAGAAGTGCAACTTACCTCATGTTTCAATCGTGTTAATGTCATCCATATGCCTTGCAAATTTGGGTTTGATATGCATCTTGAAGTTGAGAACTCAATCAGTGCATCATTACCCTCAATTGTACTCTCTTTCAAACCTCACAATTTTCAAATCCTCTCCATCCATGAGATGTGCCAATCAAAATTGATGTTTCACTGGTGAGAGAAAACCCTCAAATGGAAAAGTGGAATTTTCCATCCGATTAATGATCTTGAATGTAAATGAGACAAAGAACAAGTCCACCTTCTACTGCAACTTTTAACTGCCCTATTGATCTCTTTTTTTGTGAGGTTGGATAGGTATTTGAAGGGGCATGAGTGTGAAGTGAAAAATCCATACACTAGAATATTTACCACCCAAGCTTGGTTCGATTTTTAGGCAAGGTGGGTAGACTTACTAGGTGCTCAGAAGACTATGATATTTGTAAGTTGAAGACCTCTGTTGTAAGATAAATGAATCTAAGGGTAATGACCTTAACTTGAATAGATAGTAGAATGCAAGATTAAAATAGTTGTGTAGTCTCTTAAATTACTGTAGTTGCAAGTTGAATCTGGTTGGTTCTAATGATAACATGGAGCAAAAATTTCTTGTTGTAGGCCATCTCATGCATTTTATACTCATATATTTCCACTCCTGAGTCTTATGTAAGGGTATGTACAGTTCTTGTGCTTTGTTGCATTTGTGTGCTCTCAAGTTAAAACAGAAGGGTGTTAACAATAATTTGGTGACTTAAACATGTTCTAAAATGTGATGGATTAATTTAATTCTATTATGCATATTGGAAAAATATTCTAACAAATATGGGTTTGAACTTTGATGCCCATTACACACCCCTTACAACTTGGACAATAACTTTTACATGGGTTAAAACCTATTGTTTTTACGAGTAAAATATGCATGAATTTAGCAGTTGTGAGTAGCCACGTTTTCCTAGTGAAAATATTGGATGTGGCCATTACATAACTTACTGAGTTATCCAACACCTTGTGTAGGAAATTTTGCAGAAAATGATGTCTATGGTGTGATACATACACTCTCTGGAAATGGTCTGTATTTGACAGTTAACCTTATCAATGAGAGAACTGAATGAAAGTTTGAATATATACAAACATCTTTGTGATTTTTAAACCTTCTAAACTCACAATTCTTTTTTTTGTACATATATTTTTATGCTAATTTAGATATGTGGGGAGAGATAAAGGGACATATTTTTAAGACAAAGTGATTATTATGATGAAGGAAAACTAGCTAAGCTACATGAATTACTTGATAAAATAAATATTGTGGATTCGATCTACAAGGGAGCTTATTTTACATCCTTGAAAGTTGGTGCATTATTATCAAACTTCCAAGGTTATAGAGAAGCAGCATTCCCGAGAGAGCTGGAGGAAAATCATGACATATGGCAAGAGAGACTTGCAAAATATAGGGATGAAACTGGTAATATTTGAGTGCAAGCCTCTTTGGGAGATCCTTCTATGAAGACATCAACTTATTATGATGCTTTTCAGATTTCTCAGGGTGAAACCGAGGTTGTTTTGGGAAGTATGGAAGGTAGAAGTGGTGGAGAATTACAAAGAGAACCCCATGGTGGGCTTCATTTCACCCTTTGTTATTTGGGCCTACAAGATCTACTGCCCATTGAAAAAGTTTGCAAGTCTTTGCATGCTACAATGGAAGATGATCCTCAGCTGTGGAAAACTATACATGTGGAGTATCCTCTAAGTGAAAGGTTCACTGATGATGCCCTCTTAAAACTTGTTGAAAAGTCTCAAGATTAGTTATGAAAATTGACTTTAGTGGACTGCCTAAAAATTACAGATGATGGACTAAAGCAAGTATTGGACATCAGTCCAAATCTACAAAGGTTGGTGTCTGTCTTTGTTGGTTTCTGATTTTGAGAAATTACAGAAAGATCAATTTTTTGTTGCACTTGGAATTTTGAAGATAACATTATATTTACTTTCTAAATGTAGATTTTCTGCATTTTGGCATGATTAGCAATGTCAAACAGTTAGATTCAGTTAATGTAATTGCATGGGTTTCGTGAAATGTAATTGTGCTTCCCATAAAATGTTTTCAAACATGTTTACTAAATGGATGTGTTTACATGTGAATTTAACCCATAGACTCCTTTAAATAAAATGATAAAAGGATAGTAACTTAAGATATTAGAAGCTTATTTTTTGAAGGAATTGTAGGTATAATTTGTCCCAAAATGTTGAAACCTTTAAGGGAGGCACTCGTGCGACTCTTCCATTTGGTATTCCATGTTCTTATGTGTTTCAAATTTCTCTCGTTTCTTGATTTGCATTATATTATTTCACACACTGGTGGATTCTCCTCAACTTTCCTAACATATCTTAATTTTAATTAGATATCTGGAAACATGGGAAGGTAATGTGTTTCTTTGAAAATGATGTTGCATGGAAGGTACTGATTGTAGGTTGTTCTCTTATTTAGTTTGTCCATTCTTTTCAACACCATATTGAGCATTGATTATGGAATTTTCTTTTTTTTATCAAGTGTATTAGGTTTTCGTCATGCAATTATATTGTTATCTTACACTTGCTCAAGTTAAGCTCATTAATTCAGAAGTTTTGTGCAAAATATCATTTTCTCTTGGCACCTCCTACTCTACCCTTGACTATATGTGGTGCACTTGTTTCTGAGCTTTGTATTTATGTTTTCTAGGCTGCACAAGGTTGATTGTTGATGAAATTGTAAAAAATGTCAAAGAACACAGAGAATGCATCATGCACAGATTGAAGCAGCTGAGAATTAGTGGTATTTTTGGGATAAAAATATAGCACCCTGAGAAGTTGAATTACCATTTTTATGATGGTTTACAGCAGAAGTCCCAGTCAGTAAAACCATGGTTTTATCCTAATGGTAAATATTATTCACTTTCATATGATGATGACAGTACAATTGATATTGAAGCTTGCCCTAGATGTGGGAATGCAAGGCATGTTTATGACTGCACCAATGAAAGTTTCTAAAAGAAAAAAGACCAAACAGTTAGAGAGTGTCAAGATTTTACATTTTTTATTGCACGTTGTGATGAGTCTAGAAGGTGTATTGATGGTAGTGAATATGAAGAAACATTTTGTCTCGATATGCCCTGTGTTGACTACATGCAGGCTTCTTAACTACCAAGAATCAAAAGAGATCGCCTGTGGTAAATACACATTATCAGAATTTTAGCTTTACTTTAAGCTTCAGTGATTTTGGGCTATTACTTTCTTGTAATTTGGGCCCAAAATTGATTTTTTTGAGCCTATCTCAGGGAGCTGTTGATGACAAAGAAAAAAAATCATTATCTTTGTGTGTGTTGAGGTGTACATATTAGGTTTCCTTATTTTTAGTTTCAAAGGTATATCGAGGACAACAAATATAAAGAAATGTTATTTCAATTTTCATGAGAAGAAGCCAAAAGCAGTTTTTCCTTTGGGAGATTTTGGAGAATGTTGGCTGATAGTTTAGGCCCAGTGATATTACAATTTTTGTTTTCAGCACTTGTTCATGAGAAGGCTACTCAACAGTAGGGTTTTATGTGGCCTGGATGTATATATTAGTAGACAATAGTTGTAAATTACCTACATTTATCAATTTGAAAAAAAATATTGTACAGGAAAATAACCTTCTTGGATTTCTAAAGAGAGAAGAAGTGTCTACCTCCAAATATTGTGGTGTGTTTGGTGGGTTGTGCTATGTGAGGAATAAACACAACCAGAAAGGTGGTTTTTCTGTCATAATTGAGTGTTGTTTATGGCAATCTCAAGACTAGGATCATATTACTCTGGTACAACATGATGATTGACTCATATTTTCTGGGCAACTAGAATAAATAATGATGTACATGATTAACCCATTCAACCACAAACATCAAGTGTAATGTATGTCAAAAAATCTTCATTTGTATTTATATTGTAAAAATGTGAATTCTTTTGTACATATTTGGTTAGCCATCAAATTGAGCAATTGGGAAAAAAAAATTGCAGCCATATAATATTTTTGTGTTTGAGCCAGCTAGAATGTCATATCCAGATATCTAATTTTTACACTTAGCTACCAAGTTGTTATATTGGTTTCTAGTCTGTCTTTTGAATTTTGATATTTTGATGCCAGGTTAAGGGAAATTCAAGCTATAGTGAAAATGCTTGTAAAGTGTGAAGTTTCTTGGTATGCAGACAATAGTTTATGTTGTTGGTTACTTGTATTTTTAAGATTTGTGTCAGGGGTAGTGGAAGACAAGATTACTCAAGAAATAAGTGTATGTCTAAGGTGTGATAAGCAGCACATAATTTTTCTTAAAGTAAACAAAGAAGATTATTTGAGAGTTTAAACTTATGTGATAATGATAAACTTCTTTGGAGTAATATGGATAAGGATGTTATTATTTCCGAACTAGCATGAATTGTCTATAGGTGGAACTTGTTGAAGAATTTAATTAAATAATGAAATCCTTGGATTTTGTTTTGTGTATGCATTTTTCCTTATTATGATAATCAAATTGATATTGATAACAGAAATATGAAGAAATGTTGTTTCATTTTGAATGAGAGGTATCTGAAATAAAATAAAATAAAAGATAAAAAATAAAAAAATCATGTGAGAGTTTTGGGGGTGGGAGGGGGGAGAATGTTAGCTGTGAATTTGGGCCCTGTGATATGTATTACAAACAATTCATGCCTTTGGCACTTATTCATGAGAATTTTACTAACAGTAAAGCTGCATATTACCCATCTATATAATAGAGTTGCCAACATTTGCTAATTGGGTACATTTATTAAATTCATCCATTAAATAATGTATAGGAAGATACTAGCATTATGGACCTATATAAATAGTGACTATAGGTGATATGAAATGATTTCTAGTTATTGATGTGCTAGTATCATATCAGATATCAATTTCTCTTTGCTTAGTTTTACTTATTCTTCATAGGTTTGTTTATGAGCATGTGATTGTAAAATCAGTGTACTTGGTGGAATTATGTGTTTGTCATAAGCTTAGAAAGCATAAATTTAAATGACTGAACATAAGAAATTATAAACACATCAAACACACATAACATATCTTAACACACAAAATTTTGATAAAGGATTTCACCCCTCATGAGCTACATCTCCTTGGTCCAGCTTCATAGTGTGGGCCTTTGTATTAGCTTCAAGTGTGCTCAAATTGATATTAAAAGCTTCAATTCCTCTTGGAACCTATTCCAATGAGTTTAAAACATCATAATATCCCAGAAATGACTATTTTATTTCTGAATTTGGACTCTGGATGCTCTGGCAATGGCCCCAACTCCTGGTGGCCCTAGCCTTCAAAAATCTTCAAATGCACTAAAACACCTCTAGATGACCTTTTCTGCCTCTGAAACCTACTTCATTGAGTTCCCAGCATGTCAATTAGCCTATATGGCCTCTTCCTGAGCTATGTTTGGGCGAAAATTGAATGAGTTATGACCAAAATTGTCCTTCCCCCAATTTCACTACTAAATTTGGGGAGATTACCAGTTAATTTTCCAAAAATGGAAAATCTTCTAGTTTTGGCACACTCCCTAAACTTCCTCTAGGATTATTGTGGATTAATTAAGTTAAGAGGGCTTAAATGGATGGATAAACATGGATATAAGGCTAAGCACCATTAACACTAATCTTAAGGATAAACATGGTTAACCCACGTATTAACATTTAACTAATCAATTTTTTTAATAACTATGTCGTTAAGCCTTTTAGCACCTAGTCTTCAACAAACGGTTTCATGGGAAGGGGCTGGACCCCTCCAGCCCCCAACTCTGGCACAACATTAATTCAAATTTATGCGGACTCCCTCTATGGTTAAGAGACATCATATAGAAGAACTGGTAAATGGCATGGGCGGTAAGCGGAAGGTCAGGGGTTCGAGCCCAACCTCCCGCAATATATTTTTCTAAACACGACTCTAGTCGACCTGCCATATTTGTCACTACGGCTTTATGTATCCTTGCTCCAATTAATAGTTAGCTCCACCTCTAGAATTAGCTAAGATCTATCATAGTTAGTTGAATTTCCAACTGTAGTGTTCTCCAACCATTAGTAGTACCACCTCCACACTTAGATAGGTCTGATGACCTATAGTTTCAAACCATAGCTTTGTAATATGTATGATATCACTTGATCACATAAATTCGAACTTTATACTTAAAACAAAGTTCAACCTGCCCTACCATGGTATGCAATTGGGGGGGGGGCACGTGGCATGCCACGTGGCCCTTCCCCATTGGCTGTAATTCCACCATATAAATAATGCCAAGATAATAAAATTCAAACTTAGACTTGGGGAAAAAAATTATCTTCCTTGTCATCATTGGAAAATCTAGTGGTGCCACTTGGCACAATGTCATTAGTTGTTTCTGGAGGATATTCCTTGTGAAGTTGATTGTACCTGCCACATCATCCATGTACCTATTTTGCTTCTTTTTTACCTATTTTGGAAAATTAACAACAAACCATAACTCACTCATACAAGCTCGGATTTCGATGAAATGAGTTACGCCAGAATCCTGTTGATGAACTCTATCTAGTCGTTCAGGTTCAAAGCAATTTCGAGCACTTCTAATTTTTAGCTAAAACTGAGCCTTAGATCATTCCTCCCCACTAGAAGCCTTTTGGACCTCAAAATATACTATCAATTTTTCAGCAAGTGAGGGTACATCTCCCTCACTTTTCCAATCTCCAACCATTTGGCCTTTGAAGGATTTTTACCCTTAAGTTCTACTCTAAGGTATTCAATATTCCCTCTTCTTAAAGTTCTGATTCTTCTATCAAGTATGAGATCTTGCTTAATTTCATCAAGATATTCTGGTGAGAAATAATCTATTAATGAAAGTTGAACATGCTCTCCTTGATCATCAATCAAAGGAGGCTCAAACAATCTCAAATTCTCTCAACATTAATGACAAAATAAATTTTCATATAAGGAGGAAAATCTAGCTTGAATGCATTTGTACTAATATTTTCCATAATTTTAAATGGACCATAACGGATTGGTTTGAGATTTTTACCTTCCCCTTGCAATCTTTCATTTCTTATGTACAACCAAACTTCATCACCAAGTTGGAATTTATGATCAACCCGATGTTTTTCATGCCTTGCTTTGTAGCTGCTTCGACTCTTTTCAAGTTGCTCTTGCACTATGTGATGTACCAACTGAATTTTCTCAATGAAATTTCTTGCCTTATCTATGTCACTATGTCCGTCTATAGAGACACCTTTCTCAAAGATGAATTCCAGTGGAGATCTTGGCAAGTAACCAAAACATGCCTCAAATGGCGATGTATTTGTGGAAGAATGTTTTGCCTGGTTGTATGCATGTTGTATGTAGTGTAAATATTCATCCCACAACTTGGGATGCTTGCTACAATAGTCTCTTAGGAGATGAATAACGGTTAAATTTACCACCTCTATTTTACCATTTGTTTTTGGATGAAATGTTGTACTTTTCTTCAACTTTGTATCCATCATATCCCATAATTTTGACCAAAAATTCCCAACAAATCGAGAATCTCGATCACTTACAATAGAAGTAGGATGACCAAAATGGATCCATACATTTTAAAAGAAAATATTAGCAGTTTGTTCAGTTGTAATAGTTTTCTTACATGCCATCAAAATACACATTTGTTGAACCTATCTACCACAACATACAAATAATCATGACCTTTCCTTGACATAGGAAGGCCTCCTACAAAAACCATTGAGATGCTCTCCCAAGGATGAGAAGGAACCGAAAGTGGTGTGTACAAACCAAGCTTCATATTGATAGACTTACTTGTTGCACATAAATAACATCCTATAATGAAACAAGAAACACTTTCATTCATGTGTGGCCAATAACAATACATTTGGAGATGCGCTACTATTTTGCCTACACTGAAATGTCCTACAATCAATGATGTGTGTGCCTCCCTTATGATATTGTTTCTTTCTCCTTGTGGAATACATAACTTGGCCAAGTGATACAAAAAATTGTTATGCACATGATAATCTAATTCTTCACTTTGGTTCCCCTTACTCAAGCTCTCATACACATCTTGAAAATCATTATCATTTACATATTGTTCAATGTAACTTTCATGCATAATAGAATTGTGCTTGAGAATAATAGTTGAATTTACAATAGGCCTAGAGAGCATATCAGCTAATTGTAAATTCTTTTTTTGTATCTGATAACCAAGTGAAATTGTTGTAGAAAACTCATCCACCTGAAATGTCTTGATTGCTGCAATTTTGGTTGTGATTGTAAGTACTGTAATGGCTGATGGTCGGTATGGATAATGGTATCTTTCCCCATCAAGTAATTCTTTCATTTATTTAAACTTTGTACCAATGCATATAACTATTTATCATAGGTGGGATATTTAGTCACAACTCCATTAAAAATTTCAGAATGAAATGAGATAGGCCTACCACGATGCATGAGCACTGCTCCCATATCATAATCACTTGCATCTATTTGGATCTCAAATGGCTGTATGAGATCTGTAAGTGCTAGAACTGGTGTTGAAATTTTCTTTTTGTTCAAAGGATCAAATGCTTTCCACTGCAAATATCCCCAATGGAAGACTTTCTTTACACTTGTCAATGCATGTAACAGAGCTTCAATGCAAGAAAAATTAGCAATGAATTTCCTCCAATACTGGTTGCCCCTAAAATTTTCTTACCTTGGTAACTGTATTGGGCTTGGGCCAATTCAAAATGACCTCAAATTTGGAAGGATAATTCTTCAACTCACCTCCTCCAACAATGTGTCCCAAGTATACCAATGAAGTCTTACCAAATTCACACTTTGACATATTAAGAAACAATTTCTCTTTTCTCAAAACATCAAGTACCTTGTTCACATGAATGACATTTTCTTCTCTTGATTTAATGAATATGAGTATGTCATCTAAGTAAAAAATGGAAAATTCATCTAGAAATTGTCTAAGTACATCATTCATGACTCTCATGAAAGTAGCTGGTGCATTGGTTAAGCCAAACGGCATAACTAACCGCTCATATAATCCTTCTATAATTTTGAAAGAAGTTTTCCAAATGTCTTCTTCAACTATCCTAACTTGATGATAACCACTTCTCAAGTCTAACTTATTGAAATACTTTGCGTGCTTTAACTGATCTAGAAAATCATCAATGTGTGGGAGTGGGTATTGATTCTTCACCGTGATTTTGTTCAATGCATGGAAATCAATACACATGAGCCAAGTCCTATCCTTCTTTGGAACCAAAACTACTGGAGAACCACATCGAGAAGTAGATGGGCGTATGATACCTTTATTCAGCAACTCTTGGATTTTCTTCCTGATTTCCAAACTCTCCATAATTGACATGTGATACATACCAATGTTTGGAAGTGGAACATCTTGTTGCAACTGAATCTCATGTTGAATTCCCCTCTTGTGTGGTAACCCCTTTGGTTCTTGAAACATCTCGTCATACTGACTTACCATATCAAGCAAATCAGATTTCAATTTTTCATCACATCCATCAAAATATTCATAGTTAACATCATCCTTTTTCTTGATCATGAGAAGCACCAAAAATTTACTTGCATTTACTAGCCTCTTCATTTTCCCTACATTAACTAAAGAAATATCCAGTTTCTTGCGATGAGATCTCACAATATACTCCACTCCATATTTGATCAAATGATATTTGTTCTCGTGACTGTAAAAGACTATTTTCATGTCATACAAATATGGACTACCCAAGATAGTCCCTGGAATTTCAAGTGGAACCACATTTAACTAGACTTCAACGACAAAGTTTGCAGTAATAGAAAATCTATAAATACATTTCCTTGTAACCTATAAATTGGCATTGTTAACTATCTGAACCAAAGGGTATGGTTTATGATGAGGTACAATTTCAAGGTTTATTATTTTGACTAAGTCTTCTGAAATTAGGTTTACTTGTGACCCCGTATCAAAAAATGCATCTATCTTTGTATGATTAGAAATTACTCTAACATGGAATAATTTTATCCTTGTATCTTCATTTGGAGTGTTGTTGTGACTGTTTGAGGAACTAGAACTTGCTATAGCTTCCTTTCCTTTGTTAACCATGGCAACTATCTTGGTTTTATCTCCTTAATCGGATCCAAGATCTTTTTGTGTAGTGGCAGTCGTCTTTTGTTTCCCTTTGTTATTTAGTTTCTTTGGCCTTAATTCAGGATGCAATTTCCAAAATTGAGCTTCATCATGCCCCTCTTTGGAATAATGTTTGCATTTAATTTCCCCCCCTTATTTTTTAACACTTGCATTCTTCTTTCCCTTCCATTTTCCTCCCTTCTCTTTTACCTTACCCTTGAATGGATTCTTCTTACTACCCTCTTTAGAAATATTTTTGCCCCTTACTTCAAGATGTGTGCCTTGCACACATACTTCATCTAAGTTATTTGTGTTAAGCATGAGGATAGTGTGTTTCAAGTAGGAATGTAAACCTCCTATATATTTCAAGAGTGTATCTTGTGAATTCAAGTCTACTCCAAGTAAATATAAAGCCCTCTTCCTAAACTTTTGTGTATACTCTTGAACAATTTTGCCTTTGAGTTGTCTAAAGTTTTTCCAACTCATAATTTTTTTTGCATATAGGGTAATGGATAAAACTATGTTTTAATGGAATAAATTAATTCGACCCAAGAAATGGAAATATTACCATGGATTCACATTTCCTCTTGTGTCTCTGCCTCCCACCAAACTAGTGTTGCTCCTTCTAGCCTTAATGAAGCCAATTGGATTTTGATATCATCTTCTTGTAGATTCTGAACTCTCAATTGAACCATGGCTTGGATAACTAACTGCGAACCAAACCAAGCTAGCTTACTCACTTGAACCATTAATTATTGCATCAATAACCACGAACCAAGATAGATCACCTTCACGCATCCTTATACATGCCTATCACTTCTATAACTCTAACCTCTAACTTGAACTACTTCACGAGCCATCCAGTTACTATTTACTCGCATGGGGATCAGGGGCAGGGCTAAGCGACGATACCTAAAACCAAGAGAGAGCTCCTATAGCTTGTTATATATGATTCACCTGTAAGCTCCCAACCTTGCATGTTGGTACAATAAATGTGGCTAGCCAAGTAAACAATATGGCATTATTTCTAATTATGCTTAGTCCCTTTTTCTCTTTCAATAATGCTTTTCCCTTGTCCTCTTTCAATAATGCTTTTCCTTTGTCCTGCAGTATACTTCCAATTGACAAATCCAATTGTCTATTCTCTCAACATTAACTTCTCCATTGTATGTGGGAAGTTCAAACTTGATGTCCAAATTGAGTAACTAAGTCTTTCCTTTTGGGATATTAGAATAAATTTGGGTATAAGTTTTTGTGGTCGATGTGGAAGATGAAGATGTTGATGAGGATGATGAAGATGATGTTGGTGGAGAGGGAGGTGGATTTCCTCCACTACCTTTTGAGCTCCTCTCTTGCTCCTTTTTACTATTTGAATATCCTTCTCTATGAGGGTGCTTTGAAGCTTCTCCACTTTCCTTTGCCATGAAATATTCATACATAACTTTCACCATCCTTTGCATTTCTTTGAATTCCCTCTTAAAATCCTCTTCTTCAGAATTTTCAAGAGTCTCTTCATAGCCTGACATTTTGGATGTCGATAAAAGCTCAATCTCTGCAGTTTGTACCTCTTCAATCACTTCAGCCTCTTAAGCAATTGGTTCCTCTTCTGTCTCAAATGATGGAGATGGAATTTGAGGTGCCTCAAGTGTTGCCTTGAGCGGTCCTTTGGGTGTGGATGATGCCTTCTCAGACTTCTTCCTTCTTGTCCTAACCTCAAGACTAGCTATCAATAGCTTCCCTTCTCCTCTCTGCAGTCTCAACCTTGTAATCATAAGAAAAATTGCAACTATTAAAACCCTTCAAGTACAACAAGAAAGCAACCTTTTGCTCTGATACCAACATGACCTGAAATGATTGCTAGTTATTGCTGTGCTAGTATGATATCAAATAGAAATTTCTCTTTTCTTAGTTTTACATATTCTTCATAGGATTGTTTATGAGAATGTGACTATTACAAGCTTCAAATCCTCTTGGAATCTATTCCAATGAGTTTAAGACGTCATTATCTCCTAGAAATGACTATTTTTTTGTTGAATTTGGACTCCAGATGCTTTGGAAATGGCCCTAACACCTGGCGGCCCTAGCCTTCAAAATTCTTCAAATGGACTAAAACACTTGTCGATGGCATTTTCTGCCTCTGCAACTTGCTTCATTGAGTTCCCAACATGTCAATTAGCTTATAATGCCTCTTCCTGAGCTCTGTTTGGGCGAAAATTGAATGAGTTATGACCAAAACTCTCTTTCCCCCAATTTCTCCACTAAATTTGGTGAGACTGCCAGTTAAGTTTCCAAAAATGGAAAATCTGCTAGTTTTGGCACTCTCCCTAAACTTCCACCAGGATAATTGCGGGTTAATTAAGTTAATCGAGCTTAAATAGATGGATAAACATAGATTTAAGGCTAAGCTCCATTAACGCTAATCTTAAGAATAAACGTGGTTAGCCCACATATTAACATTTAATTAATTTTTTTTTTTAATAACTCCGTCGTTAAGCCTTTTAGCACCCAATCTTCAACAAATAGTTTCATGGGAGGGGGATGGCCCATGGGGTTGGCCCCCTCTAGCCCCCAACTCCTACGTGGTATTAATTAAAATTTATGCGGACTCCCTCTATGGTTAAGAGACATCGTATAGAGGAGCTGGTAAATGGTGTGGGCAGTAGGCGGAAGGTCAGGCGTTCGAGCTCGACCTCCTGCAATATATTTTGCTAAACACGACTCTAGCTGACCCACCATATTTGTCACTACCGCTATATGTATCCTTGCTCCAATTAATAGTTAGCTCCACCTCTAGACTTAGTTAGGATCCACCATAGTTAGTTGACTTTCCAACTATAGTGTTCTCCAACCATTAGTATTATCACCTCCACACTTAGTTTGGTTCGATGACCTATAGTTTCAAACCATAGGTTTGTAATATGTATGATATCACTTGATCACATAAATTCAAACCTTAGAATTAAAACAATGTCCAAATTTTCCTACCATGGTATGCCATGGGGGGCGAGGGGCACGCGGCATGCCATGTGACCCTTCCCCATTGGCTATAATTCCACCATATAAATAATGCCAATATAATAAAATTCAAACTTATACTTAGGGAAAAAAAATTATCTCCCTAGTCATCATTGGAAAATCTAGTGGTGCCACTTGGTATAGTGTCATTGGTTGTTTCTGGAGGATATTCCCTATGAAGCTGACTATACCTGCCACATCATCCCTATACCTATTCTGCTCTTTTTTTCCTTGTTTTGGAAAACTAACATCAGACCATAACTCACTCATACGAACTCGTATTTCGATTAAACTAGTTGTGCCAGAATCTTGGTGATGAACTCTATCTGGTCATTTAGGTTTGAAGCAATTTTTAGCTAAAACTGAGCCTTAGATCAACAGGTGGAAGATTGCTTGGTCTATCATATTTTAAGGGGACATTATCAAAGAGATGCCTTACTGTTCAAGGTAATGGGCTAGGACCTATGGTAATGCCACAATTAAGATTAAATTACATGTGCATATAAAGATGATTTCCTTCCATTTTCTATTAACTAGAGAAAATAAGGTTGTCTGTGATCGTGTTATTCAACCCCAAGAATCAAGTTTATTTTATTTGAAAGGTCCCCAACTTTTATTATTACTTTAATTCTTTTGTACATATTTATGTGTTCTAAAATTGAGAAATTGGAAAAAAATGTGTCCATATAATTTTGATTGTTCGAGCTAGCTAAAATCCAAGTCGAGATAATATATTTGTTTCCATTATTTTGACATTTTGGTGCCAGGTTAAGGGAAAATAGGAAGCGAAAAAAGGAATTATTGTCATTGCTCAAGTTTAAAGCAAGGGTTTGAACTTTTTTCATCATCTAATTGTAAAAAAAATTCCTCTCCATGATCCCATGTTGTAATACAAATTTATAACTAAATTTTCTTCTTTTGTTGAAATTATTTATTATTTGACACTACTGGGGCATTTATAACTTCTTGCTATCTTTCGGGATATGATAGGCCTGTCATTATAAAGTGAAGAATGTTCAAGAAATGATTTTATCCACCCCAGAAAATATTTATTATTTTGACACTACTGGTGCATTTATAACTTCTTGTTGTCTTTCGGGATATGATATACCTGTCATTATAAAGTGAAGAACGTTCAGGGATATGATATACCTGTCATCATGTACATGGATTTTCTCCACCCCACTCCATAGATCACACCTTCTATCCATGCAGTTAGGTAGAATGAAAAGTTTGGTGTTTTGCTTAAATCCATATCCACACGTAAAATTTCTGCAGCAAGGGCAGAAAAATGTCAGAAAATAACCATTGGATATGGGTGTAGATTCAACTAGTCTGGATGAAAATATATGCAGCCACTAAAAATACAACAGAGAGGTCAAGGTTGCAGGAATTGTTGGTTTTGGTGGAGAGAGGAAGACAACCTTGGGAAAACAATTCTTCAAGTGCAGGAGATTAGGGTACAATCGATCCTTATTTTTGTTTTACTGAAGAGAAGTTGCAACTGAGAGTTTTCTAGCATCATTACAAAGGAAACTTTATGAGTATTTTACTGGAGTGGGTCAGTCAATATATAGCATCAATGAAGGCTTGGTGATGTTTAGACACCATATTTCATGTTTTCAACCTCATAATTTTGATATGGTGTGGATCATGGTGAGCAGTTGCATGCATTATTTTCACCGGTGAAGGACGTCTTTCCTTCACTGCCCCTCATTCTGGTAACCTAATTTTAGTTGACAAGCCTCAATGATGATTTTAAATGTTTACCATCTAAGGAATCAAAATATTGCTTCATTTAAAAGTTGACAAGCCACATTAACAATGATTTTACCATCTCAACAATCAGAGGGTAGGTCATTTAAAAGTTGACAAGCCCCAATAGAGAACATTCTCAAAATTTTATTGGCCTGCATGCCTTACATAAGCCACCTTGTCATGGGTTTCCCTTATCTATGATAGCTATTGGTGCAACATGTTATCACCCTAGTAATTATTAGGTTGTGGTATTTTGGTTTATAGTTAAAGAAAACCAGGGGTATCCAATAACCTCTTTTAGAATTCAGGATCTAGCCTTCCTGAGTTCTGGAGAGGGATCTCTCCTTAAGATTTAGCTTTGTTTTGTAATGGATTTTAGGCTAGCTATGAGTGGAAAATTTGGTTTGATTTACTGAATGTTGGTAGGAATAAAGGACTACAAGGGAAACCATAGAAATATCTACCTAACCATTGGGCAATGGAGTCAAATTTATAGCAAACAAGACTAGAAAACTAAGGTCAAAAGAAAAAATATACTAAGGGCAAGATATATGATCTTCAGAGGGTTTAAAAAGGCTATTTTGATGAAGTGGTATGATCTGGACTAAGGGAAGTTAAGAATCCTTAGATCACATAAAAGGAAGAGGGAAATTGAGGTAAAACGAGACTAAAGAGCAATTAAGAATTATAAAGTCTGGAAATCATCAAAAAAGATAAACATGAAAACTAGTAAAAACAAAGAGCTTTTTACACTGATTCTGTAATACCTTTCCTAGTTATTCATTTAAGACAGAAAATAACACAATATGTATGAATGAAACTTAAAGAAATAAACAATGAAAACTGGAAGATACAATACTCATATGATCAGCACGAGGATCATCAGTTATGATGTCTATTTACTTCAGTTTCCAGCCTTCTGCTTCAACTTAACTCACATAAAATACCAATGTTTCAACAAAAAAGTCTATAGTAGTCTTGATAATTTTATTCCACACAAAATACTTTGAAAGATGAAGTATTTATACAAATAAATTTCTTACAAAATATCTCAAAAGTTTGAGAGAATATCTCAAGAAAAAATAGGAATTATTACATAAGTGGGACAGTTGTAAAACAGTTTGCAAGTTGTCCTCTTGTACAAGAAAAATAGAACAGTTTATCTACTCAAACTGATTTTTTGTTTAGCTGGAAGTATTGCTGGCAATTGGGACATTATCTTGTGGAAGAAAACTTGTAGTTTACACTTCCTCTTTCACATTTTGTTCTGATACTCTTTAACTCTGTTTTTCACTGTTTGACTGTAGTAGATGAGAAATAACCAACAGTGACTTTTGTTTTCACTGATACACTTTGACAACTGATACTCTTTGATACTGATTTTTCACCCTAAGGTAACAGTAAAATCTGGCTTCTTCTTGTGATTTTCTTGCTCTTTGTCTATCAAATTCACATCAGATCTGTGAATTCTTGCCACTGTTTAGCAGTGGGAATCTTCATATTCTTCGGCGTTCTATAACTTTCATCAGCTTCTGTATACTTTGAAAATTTTGGTTTCACTATGAACATGTGCTTTATTTCATTCTGCAGAAAAAACAAATTCTCAAAATATTGCAAAACTACTTTACCACTTGGAGATCCTTGTGGAAAAGTTTTTTTCACTTGCTCTTTAGCATAGGCTCTGATCTTCTGGTCATATTCCTTTTGTGGCATCAATTTTTCATTTAAAGCATGAATATCTGGTAGGCTTGCTTCTTGCAGTAGGTCATATTTGGTCTTGAATTGAGAAATTGATATATTCATAGTATCACACTTTTCTTCCAAATTATTCATAATTTTTATTTTAGTGAGGACTTTTCTGATTTGAAGGATGGCCTCTGTGCTATTAGAAATTTCAGCTTTTCTAATTCTTCCCTGTTTTTTTTGTTCAAAAATTATATGAGTTGGACAGCTTGTGGTGGCTTATTTTCAAGTTCCTTCTTTGTTTTATCAATTTATGCAATGGCAGCCTGTAACAAATCTTTCTGCTCATAAATGATCTGAATAGAAGGCCACTGTGAGTGAATGCCTTCAATGATATTGGTCCATAAATAATTTTTGATGTAGGCAACCTGATCAGTGAGATTTACTTCTTTTTGTAAAATCAGCACCCTTTCTTCTAAATATTTTACTCTTTGCTCATGACCCTTTGAAGTTATCACAACGTCTTTATAGGCTGATTCCATGTTTTGATTTGTTTTTTTCAATTTTTTAATCTCATCATTGTTCAAAGTCATTTCCTCCATAGATTTTACCAAATATGTGGCTCCTATTTCTGTCCCTGTTTGTACTTGTGTATTTGAAGATGTAGCAGTAGAAACATCTTTTGATGAAATTGACACTACAGTTGCTAATTTCCCTTTTGGTGCCAGATGTTCTGCTAAGGTAGATGATACAACAGTACTTACTACTGGAATGACTATGGGAATTACTTCTTTAGCCTTTTTCAAAGCTTCATTTTCCTTCATTAAAGCTTCATTTTGGTTTTCCATTTCCCTAATTTGAGCAGTCATCTTTAAAACCAACTAACTTAATTCATCATTTTCAGTCTTCTGTTGAAGGATCTCTTTGGCTTGGGGATGCTCACTCTGAGGCAATTTGATTTTCTTCCTGAGAGTAGCAATATCTTCATTCTTCTATTTGATCAAAGCCTTTGCTATTTCAATATTAGCTGGGTCAGCCCCAGCTTCAATTATCAAGTCCTCTAATGCTTTGATTCTCAATTCTTTAGCATGAAAAGATGCTTTTTCCAATTTCATTTGTGTCTGTAGATTTGACACAGTTTTTTGAAGCTTACAAGCACTCATTGTTTTATTGACCACTTTTGAATATAACATCTCTGTAGTGCTTCTATGGAAATCTATTTGGTCTAATTCATGAATGCATCTGCATCTACCTCCAAATCTATCTTTGAATAATTTGCTACTGTCTTAGGATTAGCCACTATAGGCTTCAAGAATGACATTATCAATTTGTTGGAAGAATAATAAAAAGCAGTGAGATGTCTATCCTTATTTCCAGGTTTCTCTTTGAGAAATTTGGAATAGACCTCATTTTTTATTTCTTCATTCTTCTCCCTGATTTGCCTAAATTTTATTTGAATGTCTATTTCTCTTTTATCAGTTGCCTTTGAGGAAGAAGGAAATTCTACATCAGTTTTTTTTTAAACCATCATTGTGTCTATATCCTGTGCTTCAATTTTGACCTTTTGAAGTTCCTTAAGTGTCTCATTTACTATTAATGTTGCCTCATCATCAGTCTGATGGCCATTATTATCATCAATATCTATTGCCTTATCCTTTTCTTCAACAGTCAATTTATTTTTCTTGCTATAAGGAATTCTGAATTTCTTGTCCGAAATAGCTTCTGCTGTATAGTTGTCCTCTTCTCTGCTTCTTTTATGTGAAACCTTTGTTTCTTTATCAACTATAACAACCTGTGAATTATCAACCTGTTTTTCCTATACATTACCTGCCTGCATACTCTTTGTATCATCATCAGTCAGAGTATGTGCCTCCCACTCAATCTGATTGGAAAATTTCTCAATCTGTGGTTTGGAATCATGTAAGAAGGGAGTCAACTTACATTTTACTCTAATAGTGATCAAAACACCCTGAGGGTCATATTTCCACATGAATATGTATTGGAATTTGTACTCTTTTAATTTGATATGTATTTCATTCACAGCTTCTCTATTGTTGACAATAAATGGACCAATTTGATTCTTGAGTTTGAATTAGCTCTTTTTCTTGGAGGCCATGAAATTCACTTCATCTACAATTAAGATTTTCCTTAAATATTCTAAGGCAAATATTATAGTAGTTACAAACCTTGGTAATTTGTATGGAGCCAAGAGTGCACCATACACTCTAATCTCTGTTTGATTCTTGTATATAAACCAATCCCCTATTTTACAATTCTCAGACAACTATAAAATCCTTTTGGTCTCTTCATTTATTCTGGGAGTTTCTTCTTTATTTAACAAGTTCATAGCTGGTATTATGAACAACTCATTGAAATTTGTGTAGTTATACTAACTGTTGTCTTTCCTTAACAAAGATGTCCAAAACATTACTGACATAAGTTTCCCTTCTACATCCAATTTCTACAACTCAATAGGGAATTTTTCTTCTTGATAATACAAGAAAAGATGTAGTAGATATGATGTATATCTAAATACCCCCTCCTCTGGTAATTTTGTCAATTGGTAGTGCATGTTCTTAGCAATAAGCTTAGCAAAATTGAATATTATGGATGGAGGTTGGCCAGGAGTCAATGTGGATAGAAAACCCAAGATAGAAGCATCAGTAAATTCACCATTGTCATATCCCAGTATGAATGATAGCATGGATACAATTTTCCTTGTACCCTCAGGGAAATCGAAGGTATCATAGGGTGGATTTACTTTGGGGAAATTAACATGAGTTGACCAAAAGGTCTGAAAGATATTGAACCTGGTAGGAAAATATAAATCCAAGTATAGCTGGGTCAAGTCCTCAATTGATAGTGAAACTTCCATAGGGTCATGGTTCATTTGCAGCATGGCATTAATGGACTGAGCATTGATATATAAAATGAATTCCCTATCTTTATTAACAATACACCTCTGATCTGGAAGGTAATACAATTGACATAGTCTGACAAAAATCTAGAGCCTAATGAGTAAGAGGAACAATATATTTTGGCAAATCCTAAGGGTGAATACAATAAATTAAAGATGAAAAATATCAGGCCTTGTAGAATTCTTAGGAAGTTTTCTACAAATGCTTATGAGTTACAGTTACCTCTGGGTGTAGGAATCTCGCCCATATTTAATGTCGCAGATATGTACCCATACACTATTATTGATAAAGGAGAAATTTTATAGAGACGAACACGGGACACCCAGAATGAAGAGAAAGCATGGGTTAAAAAAATGCCTCCAGGACAGCCTTTGGAAATTGAACAGATTTTGAACACAAAGGTGGCCAAGAAGACACGAAAAAAAGACTATCTGAAGTATCTGGTAAAATTGAAGGACCATCCTCTGGAGGACTGTTTTTGGTTGGATGTTTCCTTGATTCAAAGCGCATGAAATTCTATTGAAGAACTCCTAGATAGGAGCCATGAATTTCATTTACCCCGGGAGCTTGATGCAGGAGCATTAAGGTAGAGCCAACAATGTGACAAAGTTGGTCACATGTTGTGGCTTGGAAAGAGGGCTAGCAGTCCTAAGAATTTGAATACTTTATCTTTATTTGTTTTTAAAGTATTTTGTTTAAGTTTAATTTGGGCTAACTCACCCAATGTAATTTTCATAATAAAATAATGGCTAATTTAGGATTAGTTGAATAAGTTGAATAAACTATTTTGGAAACTAAATGAAATTTTCTCAACCAAATGGGGATTTTGTAGAATAGTTGAATAGGGTTCTGCCATCCGTAGAGGGAAAGAAGAAATAAAGAAACGGAAGTGAATGTAAAAAAACCAACTGTTAGAGGGCTTGGCTATGTTTTCCATTTTCCAGATTATCTAAGAGTTTTGTATTTTGATCAGGATCTCTGTCTTTTAAACAACATTTCTTTTACAAAAAAATTATAAGTGTTTTGGTGCTTCATCCGACTCCCTGTTTTAAATTAATTCTTTGAATATTTTATTGAAGTCGAATACTTGTATCTAAAATCTCTCCACGAGAAATATTATCGGATTCGCAGGCACAGAGAGGCCTTAGTTCTGTATTTTTCCTTTGTTAAACTACGTATTGTATTGACTGTCGAGAAAACCCCAACCGAACTTGGAAGTTTGACAAGGACCATCGATACGAACTGATCAATGGCGATAAACGCCCATCGCAACCCAAACATTGCCACACATCACAAGGAATAGTGAGCAAAGATAATATTTCTCAAGGTAAAGGTTTTAGTGTGCAATGTGAATTGGTATAGAGGAGAATTAGCACAGGCCGTCAGATCTTGTAGAAACCAACGATAAGGATTAAGCATAGTGATCGCAAATTGCAAAATATTGGAAATAACGTTAAGGGCCATCACAAGGAAAGTTGAAAAGTTAGCGATGCAAAGTGCGGGAAGCCTCGTGTCAACGTGGCGCAACATCGCATTACGCAGAATTTAAATTTCAGTGCTTAACATCTCAGAGTTGAGTTGCGGGGGATAATTAGCACAGGACGTCAGATTTTGCAGAAGCCAACAATGGATATTGAAGCAGTGACCACACATCGCAAAGTTTAGGTGTTAGCGCTAAGTACCATCACAAGTTAAGTTTAAGACTCTGCGATGTGAAATGGAGGACACATGTCAGTGTGCGCAAAATCACAAGTCGCAAGGAATAGAAGGCAACGTGTTAAGTTAATTTATGTTTTGTGCAAAGTGCGATCGCACGTTGATTGTTCAAGAGCTGTGTGGGTCCCTCCGAAAGGAACTCCCGCGGGTTCGCAATTCATGAAGTGTATGTATGTTCCTAACCCATGAGGTTAATCCCTATTACAAATAAAGGAGATCCTTATTAAATCTTAAAGAACTCCCTTTCCGCAGCGTTATTCTAATGTATTGCAGCAGGTCTACATCAGGTAGGAACCCATGCATCATGATTGTGGGGTTCTTACTAAATAAATTAAATTAAATCTCATTTTTATTCAAACTCATTCATAGATGCATAAAAATTAACATTCATTTTAGAATGCATGTATAGGGAAAGAGACCTATGGTTATATTTGTTATAGGGAGAACTTTAATTCCATCATCACTAACCACCCCCACTAGACACCATGGTGCAATAAGAGCCACATCACCAGCTATATCACGAGTTAAAACTTTTTTAGGTATAAGAAGACTTCCTAAGGTACAAAAGGCTTAGATTATAGTGAGATAAGATCTAGCTTCTTCCACTTAAGAAATAATAGAAGAACCTATATCTTCGTCCGAGGAAATCATCTTTATTTATTCAATAAGGAAATAACACTTTGGATAAGAATTAGAAGTAACTATGGAATAAGAAGAAGGAAATTTATTTGGAGAACCATTAATAGAAGAACCGAAAGAAAAAAATCGAGTTGAAGAACCTTATTACCATAGCTCATATAGTTTAATGGTAGAAGGTGAAGTGGAAATATTTCCTCCTCTAAATGGACATGAAACAGTAATAGAAGGAAGGTGAGGAGGGGAAGATATACCAGCACTTGGAGGTGGTAGAGGATGAAGAATACCTCCTCCTGGTAGTGGAAGAGGTGGTATAGGAACAAGAAATTATGGAGATGATAACAATAAAGAACATCCTTATCAATTTTTCATTCAATATATTGAAAATAATGTTAGTATGAAGAACATCTCCGCATCGGTACTCCCAAACTTCCATGGTATGATATCAAAAGACATGGAAACTTTTGTCTTTGAATTTGAAGTATTATGTAGATCTTATGATTACTTACTTTATGCTTAAAAGTTGATATTGGTTCCAACCACACTAAAACATGGAGCTCTTAAATGTTTTATGGGTATGGTTACTAACTCTATAAGATCACGAGATGATATGAGGAGATTGTGTCTAGAAAAATATAAAGACTATTGTATACATCAATACCTTAAAGAGGAAATATTTAAATTAATTCTAAAAGTAGATAAGAGCCTTGAGGATCTGGTAGAAATTTTTCATATAATGTGAAAATGAAAAAAAATTCATAATCTAAGATATGATGCACTAAAGACCCTCTTACTTAAAGTAATTAGAGATGAGTGGATTGGCCTTCTTAACCTAATGTGTAAAATATATGTGTCTGAATTATCATTTGAAGAAATTTGAGATTTTTTCAAGCATATGTCAAGAGGAAAAACAAAGTATGGAAAAAGTCCTAGATATCCAGCCATTGCAAGAGTAAGTAAATATACATCAAGATCAGTAATTCAAGCTGAACTTGGAAAATTTCTTGATAGCTTTAAAACACACATTTTTGGTAATATTACTGAACAAATTGATATTTTAAAAATAAAAAATAAGAAAAAAATTAAAATGTTTCTTTGTCTATAGTTTTCCCTATATATAGAAAGAAACGTGCATTAGGAGAATGTCCACTTGATAATATTGAAGATAGTGGAGCGATTCAAACATTAGAAGAAGTTTTATTAGTTTATCTTGAAAGGTCTTGGAAATATCCAACTATGATGCAAGATCCAAATTTAGAATTTAAATCTTATTCACAACCACCTCAAAATAGTTGAAACACACACCTACCTTGGAAAACCTAGCCACCTCAATCTCAAAAACCATCTTGGTCACAAGGTTTGAAAGGGTCCCATGGTATAAATCCACAATATCCTAAATGTTTCCCTCAGTATCCTCAATACCATTCTCAATACTATTCTCCATCACCACAACCTACACTGCCTCAATTTCACCCACAGTCTACTACTAGTAAACCTATCCCAATACCATTCTCAATACTATGCTCCATCACCACAATTGTAATATTCCCAAATGGGAAAAGCAGGAATATAGAAAAAAATGCTTGAAATAGCAGTGTAAACATCACATCGATACATGAGACCAATATGGAGCCTTATTATTCATTCTAATAACAACAAACATGTACAAAAATAATGAGCACAAATCATATAACATGAATCAACAAGCCTCCAATAGATAAATCCCTCAATATTGAGGTGCTCCTACTATATCAAAATGCTGGAGACACTGCTATAGCGTATTCAGAAGAGCACTGATACATCAAATGAGTACACAAAATATAAAGGGCTGATATATGCCTCAAAAGATATAAAAAATGAAGATCAAGGCTCTATACAACCTCCAAGTGGTGAGCTTCCTCACACTTGGCCCCACTCATTAAAGCCACTATCTCCATGCATGAGATCTCCCTCCAAAAATGCGTTGTCCCTCAATAAATGTCCACTCCTCCATAACAACGTTGTTGATTTGGTCAAACTTGACCCAGTCTTCATGCTATAGCCCCTTTTCACACACAAGGGTGCTTAATTAAGCTTCTAAGATGTCCTCCTTTCACATTAGGAGTGATTTTATTCCTACTAAGGATATTTATGGGTCTCCATACCCTCTTCTTCATCAAACAGAGAAGAAAAAAGAAAAATTAATATTCCAACTAGCTCATGGCTAATTGGGAATATTATAGTCCTCCCCACCCAAATGTTGCTTGTCCTCAAGCAACTATAAAGGTGAGTGTTGCAACCCTTGTCCTCCTCCATTGGTGACACCTCCATGTGATACACCCTCCTCATAAGCCAAGTGTCTCCCAATCAATCCCTCCATGACATGATTCTCCCAAGTTCTCATGAGATGCAAATGACTCATCCCACAAGGAAGCAAAAGAACCAATGAAGCAATCATGGTTTTCCCAATGTTCTCCCTAAAACATGAAGCAGAAGAAACATGGAGAAACTCTCTCCCAAAGGGCATGCTTAATCCTCCCATCCTTCCTCCATTCATTCCCATAATAAGAATAAGTACATCATTAATGCATGGGATCAAAACCAAGTACACATAAGCTACCATATGCAATAATGGAGGTGGATCATAGTCCCACATGTGGAACCAGCGCAATATATCTCCTGACTGCATCAGATAATGATATGGTAAGTGGTTTCCCCACAACTTACTTGCTGCCATAGTCTACTCAAAATTTTTGAGAAGGTGGGAAATTTTTGGTGGCTTTGGAGTGCACCTTGAATGATATATCATCTCCTTATATTCTCCTAGGGAGTGACCATGCTCAACAATGTTTATGGCCCCAAGTTGGCCATGAATTTTATAAGGAAGAGTGATCCTACTTGGAGCAATGGCGTGCACATATATGGTAAAGGAATGCAAATAATCATCAAGTAAATCATTATGCACATAAACATGATCCTTACCATAAACCCTGCTCATATAAATGGAGTGGCTCATAGATAGATCTTCTCTCATTCCAAAAGAGGAAAGAGGTGGTTGTGATAACTCCTTCGAATAGTTATGTATCTCCTCCATCTCCACATGGTCCATGAATCTCCTCAAATTCTAATATATCTCCTCTTCAAAGCCTTCCCAAGTATATCCCTCCATGATAGTGTGGTATGCTCTCATGGAATAAGTATGGTTGAAGAGAAAATATTCATGTGATACATGTAGTAACTTCTCCTTGAGCTTGGAAGCTATATATAAGAATATCCTACCATGATAGTAGATGACCTCATCTCTGACTGAATAGCCCACCTCTAATAGTTGGTCATCAAGTATCATGCAAGTAAAAATATCCTTGGAATAATCCACCAACAGCTGGGATTTCCAATATGGATCTATCCTCCAAAGTGACAGCGCTAATGATTTGTCATGTAAAAGATATGTCATGTGTTTTCCCTCCTCTTTGACATCTCCTATGCCAAAGTGACATATTTGAAGGTTGCTATACTTCCTCTGCTACTCCCTTCTCAGCATAAGATATGAGATGAGAGTGGGTAATGATGATGTTAAGAGGATGCCTCCCTCCTCCTTGAGTCTATCCAAGACTCTCAGTGCTATATCATGACTGCCCAATTCTTCCACTCCTCCTGGATCTATGAGTGGTGCACCATGATGTGAGACATTTCTCACCAACTCTTGATTAGGTGGCCTCCCAGTTGGTTTGCCACAAAAAAGAAATGTCTCATAAGCCAAAGTCATGTGCATAATAGATGGGATTGTTAGGTCCTCACTTCCACTGCGCAAATCCATCTCTATTTTATGTATGGAAGTTATTTTTGAGGGATATATGTGCATTCCCTTAATCATCTGGCTTTTGTCGCTTTTTCTATCCACCCATTCCATCTGCAAAGTCTCCCAATCTGTGGTGACCTTCCCCAAAGTAATCAACCATTTCACACCCAATATCACATTGGTGTCAGGTATGTCAACCACAAATAAGTCATCAGTCAATGTATATGCCCCCAT
This sequence comes from Pinus albicaulis, assembly GCA_034641835.2. Lineage (NCBI taxonomy): Eukaryota > Viridiplantae > Streptophyta > Pinopsida > Pinales > Pinaceae > Pinus > Pinus albicaulis. The sequence continues at coordinate 550,048,157 of CM076574.1, forward strand.
GGTGATAGATAAAGATGGAACATAACTCATGCACCACATAGTTCTAGCCCTTGGGACCAAAATAGAAAATTCCTCAAAATCATCAGTGGGAATTGCCCTCCTTTGCACTAGTTGGGCATCAATAAAATTGTGGGTCGCCCCATTGTCAATCAAAACTGAAACTCTCTGATCTAATATGGAACCTCAAACCCTCAAGGTCAAATACTTGGGTACTCCTCTCAATGATGCAAGAACCCCTCCAATTGGATAAAATTCCCCATTCCCACCTCGTGGTGGTGGTGGATCATCTCTTGCTATTCCAGCTCTATGACCTCCTTCTGGTTCTTCTTCTTCTTCCTCCTCATCATCTGAGAATACCTCTATATAGTGTGCCTTCTCTGCTACACATCTATGTTCGGGTGCTCATGATTCTTGGGATGTGAAGCAAAGCTTCCTTCTCCTCAAATATCTTCGGAAATCATCACTAAGGGGTACTTTGCTTTGGCTCTCTTTTGAAAAAGGAGCCTTCTCATCTTTTCCCTTTGATGGAAAAGTGGGCTTTTGCTGAAATGTTGCCTTTGCTTTTGGCAAGGAATCTTGTAGATCTCTAGCCCTTTCAATGGCATGTTGAAGGGTAGTGGACTTGGTAGACTTAACCAACCCATGAAGAGGTTCTTCTAACCCATCAATAAAAATATAAACCATCTTACTGCAGATAAATCAGGAACCATAACCGAAAGTTTTAGAAATTCAGAAATATAAGTTTTTGGATTACCTGATTGTTTGAGCTTTGCTAGCCCCATGAAAGGTTCCTTCGGGTCTCTTTGATCAAACCTCTCCATCAACCTCCTTGTGAACTCTAAATATGCAGTCACATTGGCATGACCCAATGTAGACAAGCCATGAAACAACCAATCATGTGCCTCACTCTCAAGGTGCATCACTACTATCTTGATGGCCTCCATCTCTGATACTTGGTTTAGCTGGAAGTAGATGTCTAGCTTCTCTACCCATGATTTGGCAGTGCATTTTGATGTCACATCAAAGTTGGGTAAGAAAAATATGCCCATATTCTGGTGTAGATCATGATTATGTATGAATCCTCCACCTCTATTGTGATGCCAGGGTCTCCTATTGTCCTTGATCTAGAAAAATTATTGAAAACTCAAATGATCCTTGAATCTCTGAGATTGAGACTCATACTCCATGAAATAGTCTTCAAGATTTTCTTGTTCTTGAAACCCTTCATTTCCCACTGCTAAGAATGTAGGCATTGTAGAGCATTGGGAAACATGTTGCTGCTTCACTGGTTGATCACTCCAGTGATGAGAAATGTTGGAGCCTTCACCATGTAGAAACCCTTTAGGGGATTCCTTGTGTCTGTGCATCCTCATCTCCTTTATTTTTCTAGCAATGTCTTGCATAGTTCGAAGAAGAAGCTTAGGAAACTCCTTCTCCTCATCTCCTCCTGATAAATGGGTTTTACCCTTGTCTTCTTTATCATCTGTATAGTCATACTTCCGTTTTCTTCTGAGATACCTCCTATCTCTATCTTTGAGAAGATCTCCTTCTTATGATGGCATATTGGCTTAATATGCACAGGCTAAGCCAAGATTATGTTATGATACCACTATAATATTCCCAAATGGGAAAAGTAGGAAAATAGAAAAAAATGCTTGAAATAGCAGTGTAAACATCACATCAATACATGAGACCAATATGGAGCCTCCAATAGATAAATCCCTCAATATTGAGATGTTGCTACTATATCAAAATGTCGGAGACACTGTTACAGCACGGTCGTAAGAGCACTACTACAACAAATAAGTACAAAAAAGGTAAAGGTCTGATATATGCCTCAAAAAATACAACAAATAAATATCAAGTCTCTATACAACCGCCAACAAAGAACCCAAGAGGGTTTCTGGAAAAAACACCCAATAATACAATATGAGTTGCAGCCCTAGGGGTGAAAGTATGTTGCAACAAAGTAACTGAAGAGTTATGGTTGAAGCCAATATTAAAATAAGGATGCTCTCCTCCAATGGATCCTCCAAATGAAAGGCTGGCCCCTTCAATGAAGAAATCACTCCCCAAATCACCCACTGCAACTCATCCCTATAACAACGCAGATCCAAACTGATACTACCCTGTATGGGATAAAAACATTGTGGCCTAGTGCCAAATATATCAATGATGCTCAAGGTCCTACCTTACTATCCTCCAAATAGAAATAAACCTTCCTCCAATGAGATATAGCTCAGAAATCACCTAAATCAACCCTCCACAACTTCTACCCTACAACACAACACAACCTCAATAGGAATTGCACTATACCATAAGACTAAAGCTTGGCCTGATGCTTGAATGTGGAAATACAGTGCAATACTCTTCCTAAGTGAACACTAGAAGTTCCCAAAGGATAAAGGTGAGATTCCCACTCGAGAACACCATATGCTAAACAACATTGCAATCTTAGCTAAACAACTGAAGAGAGCAACAAGTATAAATAGACCATAAATCTAAAATATCATAACATAACATAATGATATATGGCTACCATCCTCTTCCTTATATAAGTGGTGAGCTTCCTCACCCTTGGCCCCACTCATTAAAGCCACTATCTCCATGAATGAGATCTCCCTCCAAAACTATGTCGTCCCTCAATAAATGTCAACTCCTCCATAACAACGTTGTTGATTTGGTCAAAGTTGACCCAGTATTCATGCTCCAATTCCTTTTCAAACACAAGGGTGCTTAATTGAGTTGCTAAGATGTCCTCCTTTCACATTAGGAGTGATTTGATTCCTACTAAGGAGATTTATTGGTCTCCATACCCTCTATTTCATCAAACAAAGAAGCAAAAACAAAAATTAATATTCCAACTAGCTCATGGCTAATTGGGAATATTACAACAATCTACACTGCATAAATTTCACCCACATTTTATGACAAGTAAACCTCTCACATTACCATCCATTTAGTTACCTCAAAGACTGAATCAACTACGTTCAAAACCACTTCAAAACCCCAACAATAAAGTACTTCATCAACCCACTTACACATCTAAAGTGCAAAATTTCCAAACTTACATGACAAATCCCTTAGATTTAACTAATATCATCTTATATCTAGGAGAGTTTTACAAAATAAAAGGATGGGCCTATTGTCATTAAAGAACATATAGAAGATGAAATCCATGAAAATAAAGAGGCTCCTCAAAAGGAATAAGTTCCTGACAAGATAAATGACAATGAAATAATACAAACTCCTACTATGCCTTTAGCAGAGAAACCCTCTATATCCTTACCAAACCCTCCTTTTGCAGAGAGATTTCAAATAAATAAAGATGTATAGAAACAATTGTTTTTTTCCAAATTATGACATGTTAAATGAGTTAAAGAATTTTTGCATTAAAATTCCTTTACTTCAAGTAATAAAGGGTATTCCAATTCTTGTAAAAATAATAAAGGAGTTGTGTATTAAAAGACCCGGTAGAAAAAGAAAATAAATACAAAAAGTTCAACTCATTGGAAAAGTTAGATAACTTATGATTGGAATAACTATGATTGAAAATAGTTAGATCTAGGAAGTCCCATTATAAAAATCCACATCAGTAATGTTGAAATCCCAAACACATTAATCATAATGTGGACTAATTATGATTAACTAATATTCAATATACTCGTACTATATTATATTTAGCCGACATGTCTACTATCAAACCAAATGGTATATTAGAAGATGTACTCGTATCCTTAGATTCTTGGGAATATATAGTTTATTTTGTGATCTCGTATCCTTATATGGATGACCAAAAAATAATATAGGAGGTCATTAATACTAAGTAGGCCCTGGTTATCCACAACTGATGAATTTTTTAGTTGTATATTTGGTGGCATGATTATTTCTAATGAAAATTCAATGCAAAAGCTTACATTATATCCTACAACAGGAGAAATAACTGAATTAGGAAATAAAATAATGGATTGATGATGATGAATGCGATTATGAATATATTCAATTGATTTTAACTATCTCACAAGCAATGACAATTAAATAAAATGATGAGTAAAATAAATTCATGAATCTTATGAATAATTGGCATTTATCTCAAAATTTTCAACAAAATTATTGTGTTCACATGTTAGAAAAAATTTCAAGAAAATGGCATTATTGAATATTTTTCATCACAGCAATCTAAGCTATTATTAAATTCAATGGAGAACTTTGGAAATACTCCTATAGAAATTAGTTTAGAAAAAACATTAAATATCGAAGAGTTTCATAATGAACAATTGATTAATATATTACAAAAACATTCATTTGCATTTACATAGGAATATACAGACATGAAAGTAATCAATCAAAATAATTGCATGCATCATATATATATATATATATATATATATATATGATAAATGCAATTATTTTTATTGATTCAGTAAGTCAACCTCAGAAAAGGATGAATCCGATATGAGGGAGGGTTTTAAAGAAGAATTACGAAAATTTCTAAATGTAATCATTATCTATCCAATTTCAAATAGCCAATGTGTTTCACCATTGGCTAGTGTGTCAAGGAAGATTGGAAAGTGGGGATTTTGTATGAGTTACAAAAAATTGAGTAAAGAAACTTTAAAAAATACCATTTTCTAGTACCTTTCATTGATCAAGTTCTAGATACATTGGCAGGGAAAAAATACTTTTCTTTTCATGATGGATTCAATGGATATAATCAACTTCAAATAGCACCTGAAGGTAAAGATAAGACAAATTTCATATTAGAATTACTTGGTTTAATCCAATAACTAATAGTATAATTACTTGGTTTCTTTTATTACTATAGGAATTTAATATTACCATTTTGTATTTCCTTTCTAACATGCAAAATCATAATACTCTAATCCATGTAGTAGATAACTTTTTTAATAAAAATATTTTGGAAATATCTACTAAATCTCCTTGATTTGATCATCTAAGGTAACCCGATCAGTAACAATGCATATTAGTTAATTTATTGTATAATCTAGGATATATGGACACATTTACCATTTTTCAAATAAAATCTCAAAGAGGCTTACTCTAAATAAGCCTCACTTTGAATTAATGATGAAAAAGAAAAATTCATATCCCACATTATGTTAGTCCCTAAATACTAATATCTTTATCCCATTCAAAGACATAAATACAAAAATATCAAATCATAATCTATGATATTTCATCGAGCCATTATATAATAATTATATAAATGAGAAATCCTATTAACATATGTCACCACCATATAGTCTTGTCATTACTTAATAACACTTGAATCCATAATAATATACCACCCTTCCCAACCATTTTTCCATGTCATTTCATAATATCATGTTACCATTACTAAAATTCCCTCTAACAGCTGCTTGAAGTAAGTTTACTTAACAAAAGTCTAAAACATAATGATAGTGATCTCTTATCTATGGAGGAAGAGATTATCAAGGAACTAACAGAGGAAATAATTGAACATGATAAATATTCATGGAATGAGAAATCAAAAACTAAATGATGATGTGTTTAATATTAAATATTTCTATAACTAGCTTCTTTGATAATGAATCATAAAAAATATAATTAATATTTTTGTTATATTTTGTTCTTATAAATATTAATAGAGGTTTTTAGTTATGTTTATTATGTTTTTTAGTAAAATTGATAAAATTCTAAAAGATGATTAACATGATATAAGAAACATCTCTCTCTCTCTCTCTCTCTCTCTCTCTCTCTATATATATATAGATATATATATATTACATACACAAAATTTAAAACAATATTAACACACTTTCCAATTATTTACACAAATTAAGTTGTCAAAGCATTTTCAAAATTATAACCACCACTATCAATTAGATAACATATAATTAGGGTAGTCAGTAGACATTAATAGACATCATAATACATTTCATCGTGAAAAACTTTAGTGCACAAATGGAGTTTATCACAATACTATGAGTTATCAACATCACATTAAAAAAATACAAAATTCACTATATTGTATATCTATTAATTATTTGCAACAAAACCTATTTTAAAATAAACACTCTAGTTTATCTCATCAAAATAAAACATATTGTTCTGCCTCGTTACTTTGGCCAAACATATTTTCACCACTGTATTCAAAATAAAGAAATCCATCTTCATCTTTGTGCTCTTCGTACACACTTGACATTACAGCAGCTGCATGCAAATATATATAACCAATCATGATCCACTAACACGGAGGAACACCAATTAAAATGCCAAACTTCAAGATTTTGGTGAAATGAGAGACTAGCAAAGCAATTTATTTTGAAACCAGACTATGTACTAAAACATTAAGACACAGATCAATTTGTTTGAAATTACCAGTGGATGGGAGCACATTGTTCACAAAAATAAAGAGTGCCTTCTTTGAAGGCAGATTTATTTTTGTTCGCACCATATACACAAATTGCCCAATAGTAAAATCAGCTGGGAGGAGATATCTGAAATCCAACATTGTAAGTCATCTAACTTTATCCATCTCGATTGAATCATTTCATCAAGCTAACAACACTTTCAAAAGTTTTTTTATTTTATAAATATCGTTGAAAACAGAATGGAGAGACACAACCAATTATGTTTCTAATAATAAAATTTTGACTATGATAAGTTAAAGAATCTAGGACATTATTATTTTAGGAGGATAAGTACTTGCCTCATATTGTCAATTGCTGGTACATCACTCTTCTCTACTTTTTGAACAATTACCTGCATTTTTTTTTCATATAATTATTTCTAAAAGTGTTATCCATAATATCAAATATCAAACAAGATTATAAAATGATCTTTATTTACACTTTTTTTTTTTTTTTTAATGAGAAACAATAATCCACCAAAATAATTTAATGCAAAGTTAATTTTGTGATCTTACAGGTATTTTGTGAGGATACTTGTCCCGAATCCTTTTAGCCTCCACTTTCCTCCACTCTATAACAAATCAGAGTTGAAATGACTAAATATTTACACAAGGTTATGTTTCTTAAAATCAATATTACTTTAATAAATATATTTGAATCTAATTTGGGTGAATTGCAAATTTTAAAATAAATGTGAAGCAAAATAAAAACCAACATTCTTAAAAACAAATAAATACGACTTGATTATTTAAAACTGATAACTCATACCTAAAGGATGTTCTTTCTTAAAGAGATTCCTCTCCATTATAAGATGCCTTTTTGCTGGATTCCTATTTTCCAATTGGACAAAAAAATGCCCAAATAATCACAGATCATTGAATAACAAATCATCGCATAATTTTATGGTCCATATTTTATTAAAAGAAAAAAAAAAATTAAAATCTAAATGTAACTTAATTTGAGAATAGATTTTGAAAATATTTACATTAAAATATTTCAAAATCTGACATCAAAATAACCAGAAATCGAACTAAACAAAAGTTTTATACATAAAATCGGACTCAAAGATGACCCAAGCAAGAAAAAACAGTTAAAAAAAAACTACTTTAAATCGGACTCAAAGATGACCCAACCGATAAAAAAACAAAAAACTCTGATAATCACTTACCGAACCAAGTGAAGGTTTCACTATGAAATCGGATTGTCAATACAGAACTCTCCCTCCCACCTTGCACTACAGCCGAGCAATCGTTTTGTCGAGTTTACGAAGAGATGAATTCAATCACACTATTTATATGGAAATATTGAAAACGAATCACACTTTCAAAAAAAAAAAAAAATAGTAATGTCGGCCGACCAGTAGTGAGTTGCCCAACGAAGAGATTAACCATGTCATTGTGGGGTATATTATTACGTAGTAAGACGTTCTTATTTGAAAACAACTCACTTAGGTGCCACTTTGTCAATGTATGAGCTATTGGATCAAATGTTAGACGATTGAAATGTTTTAGGCCATTAGATTCACAAGTAAAATTTTCATATATATTTTTTTATAATGTTAGTTTTTTTTTAATAAGTGATTGAATTTAGGTTTTGATGACTTTGTCAAATTACACAAAAATCAAAATAAAATAAAATTAAATAAGAATATTGACTTATTGTAATGAACATTTTAACTAGGTCAAATAAAAAATAAAAATAATACTAAACTATAAAAACAACCCATGGTATTCATGTGGAATGTGGTTTATCTAAAAGAGGAAATTAATATGGTCTAACTCTAGATCTACCAAGAGCCAAGAGGGATCAAATGTCTTGATATGCAAATGTCATTGATCCCTCTCATCAAGAATATAGATCCAAACTAATTATTTAATAAAATTATTTACTAAACTATAAAAACAACCCATGGTATTGACTCATGGTATTCATGTGGAATGTGGTTTATCTAAAGAGGGAAATTAAAATAGCCTAACTTTGGATCTACCAAGAGCCAAGAGGGATCAAATGTCTTGATATGCAAACCTCATTGATCCCTCTCATCAATAATATAGATCTAAACTGATTATTTAATAAAATTATTTTTTAATGTTTATAACCATTATTCTTTTAAAATTTCACTTAATAAAATGTATCTAAATTTTTATACATCCAAATTTACATAGTTTTTCTTGTTCTATATTATTTTTGTTACAACTATTTTATTATTCATATTTCAAATTTCTTAAATAAAACTAAATTTACCTTTAATTACTTAATTGTAATAGTTTGTAACTACATAACAGTCTGTAACTACATACATACTCTTTCTTCCGTTCAAAAAACTATATACATATCTTTAATTACCTAATTTTAGCTTAAAAAATCTTACATGTTTTTTACTTTATAATCATAAACAATTTTCATATTATATAATGTCAAACTTACTCAACTTTTTATTCTGAAAATTTAAATAATGTTTCTCACTACATAATTTTAGCTTTTATAATTTTTTTTTTAATTTTGAATTCCAAACAAAACTTACAAAACAAAAAACCCACTTAGTCCTTATTGTAGATTATAGTTTTACAAAATTGACACTAACCAAACCATTCAAATTTCCCATCTTATACAACAATTTCTAACAATAACCACTCAATTTACTCTCCAATCTTTGAAACCCCTGCCCATGTTGGGGAGATCACACTGTAAAATCAAATGTTCCTCTGGTTTTTTAAAGGGGTTCATAAACAAAATAGACAGCAAGAAAGTCAATATTGTGGTATGATAATTGATTTTTGAATCATTGTGACAAACAAAACATCACATTAGCTCACATAATATATATAATGCTATAAGGATCTAAGATGATAACAAAGTTTTGAATCATGATAAGTAGGTGAAAACCAAAACTAAGTTGTAGCCACAAGCAAAAAATCACAACTCATAGAATATATCCAAGGTTGCAATGAACCTCATAGATTGTGATGGACCTCATGGGAATTTTAGTGCACATAGAACACTACCCGAATAATTCTATACTCTTGATCAATTTAGAATAACCTAGGATGTGTAAAATATTTTAATAAGATAAACAAAATAGACACCAAGAAAGTCAATATTGTGGTATAATAACTGATTTTTGAATCATTGTGAAAAAAAAAACAACACATTAGCTCACATAATATATATAATGCTATAAGGATCTAAGATGATAACAAAGTTTTGAATCATGATAAGTAGGTGAAAACCAAAAGTAAGTTGTAGCCACAAGCAAAAAATCAAAAAATTCACAGAATATATCCAAGGTTGCAATGAACCCCATACATTGTGATGGACCTCATGGGAATTTTAGTGCACATAGAACACCACCCTAATAATTCTATACTCTTGATCAATTTAGAATAACCTAGGATGTGTAAAATATTTTAATAAGAAACTATATTTGTAATTATGAAATATAAAACTATAACTTAAATTTTTGAATTTACTTTGTATTTTTTTTCTTATGTACATAGAGAAAGAATAAACCAAGTTCGGAGTTAAGAAAATAAACCATAACATAAAGAACAATATCTCCTTCCAAAAATGTCTCCATATTAAAATGACATTCACTTTATGTATACCAAGACTATTGTTCTTCATATACAGTTTCTGATAAGCATGCAATTGGCGCTGAGATATGTAGATGAACTTGAAGTAAACTCTATTTTTGTTAATAAAAATTCTCTTTATTTACATCTATGCTAGATAGATTGTACTTGAATGTATTTAAAATATCTTATTTGAGTTACGTGCTGAATTATTAATTGCCAAAGAATTTTCACCCTCAATTTCCTATTTCAATATCTATAACAAAATTTGTATATATGCGAACATATTATCTTGGTTTACATATATGTTTTCACCCCAAATTTCCTATTTAAAAATCTATAACAATTTTTTTGGTTGATACCTCTTATCATCAATACATTTGAAACCTCCACGACTAGCTTCCATGGAAGCAAAGTTTTCCTTTCATTCCTTCACAATGACTTGTTCTCTGCAACATCTTATTTCTTCTAGGCTACTATTTCCTATACTATTGCCTTCTTATTTCTTATAGGCTACTCTTTCCTATGCTATTGGCTTACGACGTTTCTTTTGCAACATATGGTGCAATTGCTAGTTAGATTTATTTGAAAGGTGTTTGGAGTCTACTGCAAGTAATAGATATGTGTAATGAAATATTGCATAATGATGTAAAATGGAGATTTAATGGACATTCCATTTTACGATTATGGTTTTTTAAAGGTTTAATTTATAAAAAATTGTAATTTTTAATATATTATTATTTCATATTTGTTTAAATTATAATATATAATTTTAATAAAATATTAAAGTTGAAAAAACCTCTGGGAACAATTTAATTGGTGATAAAAGTAATATAAAATATGTGAAAAAGAGATTCAAGGTTCAATTATATGTGAAACATGTTATTAGGTTTTTTTAGGATATTATATATGTTGAAAATCTATATAACCATAGCATCCAATGCACATGTAACGTTTAAGAGATTAAAACTAATGGATTTTTTAGTTATTATTATTGGTAATTTTTGATATATATATATATATAGATAGCAAAATTAATTCTATAAATCTATGTAATTTTGTAAAAACTTATTATGTTATGAGTATTTAAAAATATTTTGAAATCAAATATATATATAATTTACAAAATCAATTTTATAAATCTTTGTAATTTTATAACAATTTATTATGTTATGCATGGTTAATATCATTGAAATTGATCACTTTAATATAGTTAAGGACAAAATTTAGTGACTTTGATTTTTTAAGCCCTAATCATTAAGTTCATTAAGCCAAACCTAATTAAGAACCACTTACATCAATGTACCAAGCTTGTCATATTCATGTCTTGCATTTATCATGTCTAAAATTTGAAATTTAAATAAACCATATGCATTGTAAAACAAATTTATGTTCATAACACATACACATTCCACTAAATAATATAGGCCTTTAAACATTATTTCACTAAAAATACCCCTCCTTTATGATTTATGCTTAAGACTCCTTGCCATTAAGGTCTTAAGCTATTTTTTTCATCGTGTAATCATTGGAAAGGCCCCAAGGTCTATATGTGGTGCATAAAACAACCTAAAACCAATCAATTTCCTAACAGGAGGCCAAATATCCCATATAAAATCACATGTATCGTTGTTTGATGGCTCATTCACAATCACCATTCCCATGAAGGCTCATTCAAGGCCTAAGGGCCTTCTTTTACTCCCTCAACCACTATCAACGCCGTGAGACTAGTTCACATTGCACAATTCCTCCTAGCATTGCTTTTCTTCATAGTTAAATTCAAAGTATCTTCTACAAAGGTCATGTTTGGTGGTTTGATGCTTATACCATGGCCATTGACCTCGAAAAGCATCATTCAATATCCAAGGCCCTTGATTTCATCCATTCACAATTATTAATCCCCCAATACCCTTCCATGATGGACAATACTTCATAACAATGCTTATATTCCAAGTTAAAGGATACAAAACTCTTATATAGGTAAATTGTTGTGGTTAAAGGAATCATTGATGGAAATTGAGCACAAGAAGTCTCATTGAGAGCCCAAGCCACCTGTTTTCAAACTCTATTCATTATAAAGTCCTAAAGACCTACCTATGTTTCATAATTTCAACTAATGGTAATGGCATTCCTAGTCAAAGTCCAAACATCCCCTATAATGATCATGTGTGGTGGTTGTAAGCCTCATTAATTTTGTCAATCCCAAGAAGCCTTGCTTAGGACCAGGGAAAAGTTTAGGGCGAATTTTAACCCAAGGGAGAATTTTAAAGGGTTTTAGAATTTGGAGGGGAATTTTTTTTATGTAAAACCCCTTTTGTATCTTTTGTATAGTTAGGCCTAAAATTAAATTTAAAAATTAATTAATTAAACGTTGGATTCACCAAAAAAAATAAGGTCACATAAACCATTAAACGTTGGATTTGCCTCCCGATTTTCTAGTTTGGAGTGCTTTTAAGTTGCATTTGCCGCGATTTATTGGCTCAGAGGGGCATTGCAATGACATTCGCCCCCAATGTTTACTAGCTTGGGGCATGGAGGTGATTGGAATGGCAACACTGAATTTGGGGCTTGGAGGTGATTGGAATGGAAATGCTCAGTTTGGATGAATTGATGTCGAGATTCCTTCCTTATGTACAGGGAGTGTTGGCTCGAGGGGACCTGACCCAAGTTTGGAGGTTAAGGTTTGCCAAAAAACCCCTATTCTACTTGCCCTTTCGACAGTGACTTGCTTGCGTAGGCCAAAGTCTCACCCGAAGCAGTATGGGAGGGTGCTAGAACTAGGTTTCTACACCTTGGGAGAGGGAAGGTAATTCAGGCAAAGCTGCATTCGAATTCACAAATATTAGATCACATATTACAAAACCCGTATCTATCAGTCCCTTCACATCCACGTGCACAATACCATATATAATCACAATAAATAATAGATACAGGACAATAAAGCAACTATCACATCTATTCTTGCATAAAGTCTAATAAACAAATTCAGATCAATTGTCAACGCAACATAAGTACTTAACACAGTTACTGGCGGAGCTCAATATAGTATTATGCATAACATAACAGATCCAAATCGCAGTATAAACAAGTAACACAAGTACTTTTGCAGCTTAAATCAATGACTTGGGGCATACATAAGCAGATATCACAGATTCATATTCAGATATTCCAACAGCATTCCACATTCATTAATCCTTCAGATCCTTTTACAATACCCAAAACCCAACCTGCGCACACAGCAACAGGGTCCACACACACCAGGAGTGAGGATCTTCGCACACATAGCTAGCAGGAATCCTTTCCCCAAAAACCCACAACAGATCTACCAATTCGTGATTCGCACCAATCTTAGTTTTATGTTTGCCTTACAACTTAAAAAAGGTTCAATTACTTATACTATGTTAGCCTACGTAATCAATGGTCCACAAACCTATTGAGATTTAGTTGAACTAAGAGGGGGGGGGGGTGAATCAGTTCAATACATACATTAGCATTTTTCAATTTTTCATCAGCTTATTTATAGCTTACTTTTATAATCAACCTTAGTATATGAATAGTCTTAATATGCTGCAGCAAGTATTAAATTAATGTGACATTAAACTTATTATGAAAGCAGCAAACATTAAGCAGATTTGATGAATCATCTCAGCACACAGGCAACACAAATAGAGATAGCAAATATAAGTCGAAACCCATAAAGGGAGAAAACCACATCTTATTATTGTTGTGATGCAAAGGCAAGCTCCAACTCCCTCTCACCACTGTTTTTCTGTAGGCACCAACCCACAAGAGGCTCCAACCTCAATTCTGCAAGCTACAACTTGCAAGGAAGCTCCAACTCCCTTCAATTTTCTACAGGCACCAACCTATAGGAGGCTCCAACCTCAGTTAGTTATAAATGACAGCTATCAAGCTTCAACTTGATAGGGAAGCTCCAACTTCCTCAATTTATCACAGGAAATGTTTGCTGATTTACCTTAGATATCAGCTCTGTTCAGTAGCATTTCTTTCTGCTCCTCTCTTCCTTATATTCTCTGCCTCAATCTTCTATGCTTTTCATTCTCTATCCTTACTCTCTCTCTCTCTCTATGCATATCAAGATGATATTACTTATAGAGAATTCCTAATGACTGTTTGTATTCCTCTAGGAATTCGAAATGGATAGTCATACCTCTAGGTCTTCAGCCTTCTCATTTCTTTTCAGCTCACTCAGAAAAATGTAACTGTAGGTGCTTATTTTAAATATTACAGTGGGATATTTACTCTCTTCCGGAGACTTTCCAATGCATCACAACAATATAAATCAATTAAAAACATTTACATTCAATTACAATGAAAACTCCATCTCAACTCATTCAACCTTCAGGATCGCTGCGCATTTGTTTTTTCTTTGACTGTGTTTGTCCCTTTCTCTCCTCTGTATGCCTTTCTGTTTATAGCTGCTGCGTAACTCCTGTATTTATGTAACTGCACTTTTTATATCATGCGAATCTGTAACAGCGCCTTTTATATATATAACAGTGCCTTTTATATATATAACCCAATTTCATTTCTCAACATATTTATACAGAGTTTAATCATACAAACTTCCTTTTAATGCAACTTAAGTCAACTCTCGGCATAATAATAAAAGCCTGTTTAACATATAAAGTTCCCTTTCGGGTCCACCATCTGAACTTTGTTTTGTGCTCCGATGCAATGAGTTTCCTCCAGAGATTTCTGATTGCGATTGATCGCGATCACAAACTTCATTTACCAGTTCTGTTGTGTTGCCTTAACTCCGATGCGATTGACCGCTGTTCACTTATTTTGCCGATGCGATGGGTCCGATGCGATTAATCACAATTGCAAATTCCATTTGCATGTTTCAATGCCCTACATTAACTCCGATGCGATGTAACACTGTTCTGTTGGAATTCAAACATATATTAACCACCATTGATACGCCCATCGGGTCCGGGCTTCAATCGTAATCACAAGTTTTGGTTGGATGTTCCGATATGCCCATACGGTGATGCTCCGATGCGATTAGGACGGAATTCAAATACATATCGATTATGGTTCATTGATCCATCAGGTTCGGACTTTCATCGCAATCGCAACTCTTTGTTTACATGTTCCGCTGCACAGTTTTTCTCCGATGCGATTGGGAAAGGGTCCCACCATATAAGGCTTTGTTACCTTTGGTTCTTTTGATCTCAAGCTCAATAATATGATACATATACTTTGTATTGTAGTCCTGGTCCTTTGTGTATAAACCACTCCATCTACATATATATATATATATATATATATATATATATATATATATATATATATATATATATATATATATATCTATATATATATATATACGCCTTGTATTTTAACCATTAGAACGAGATATTATGATGTATTCAATTCACAGGCCCACATATATTTGATATAATTCACACCTTTAATTCATTTAAATGCCCGCGCCCTTTGAACATATAAACCCGAATACAGATGCATTATATAAGATTTGATCTTTATATATATATGTCAATATATTATATACCAACACATATGTCTGTATATACTCCCCATAGATCAAAATTCAGGCCATGTATTGAACAAAGGCGCTACCCTTTGTTTGATATGTATGTATACTTTTCCAATGGTTCAAACCATAATAATACACTTTGTTAAATCCACAAACCTAAAACATGCGTATGGGCCCCAACGCTAATGGTCATCTCCATATTATTGTTGTTATCACATCACGCCGCCTCATTTGATCGGACGGATATCGCTCGACGAAGATGCACGAACAATAACGCACGATGGCACGCAGTGAGAGTGGTTTTGTAAATTCACTCAGGGACACGTGTCACCTGTCCTGTAGAATCGCTCCCAATCTCTTGAATACCGCTTGCCTGTTGAAAGCGGTGCGATGAAAACCATCAGGTGTTCTAAACTGTCGTCACTGTTCACACCTCGTGGTTCCGTTTAGTTGCGCTCGAGGTTTCGCTTCGTTCTTCTATACGTTTCAATGCCTTTGTTGATATAAACTCCACCCTCTCTTTGTCTTCGCATTCACATTACTTCATCTGATATGGACATCACCATTGTATAACCGAAGGTCCTTTCCTTCATTTCTATTTAATGAGGCTTCCTCCACGACTTTTTGGGACACACACTTTCTCGGCATTTACTGTTTAGTGTATCTACCAGCTGGGGTAGTGATTCTCGGAATAACGGCTCTTCCTCTGCCTCTGCCTTTCTGCAAATAACGGCTCTGCCTCTGTCTCTTCCTTTCTGCAATAACGGCTCTGCCTCTACCTCTGCCTTTTCTATACCTCTACTGCTCGACCTCTGCCTCTGCCTTCGCTGTAAATTTTACATGTTGTCTTCTGCTGCTATTCTTTGCCTATCTCTGCATCTGCTGCCTCTATTGCCATCAATGAAAACATTTACAACAGTCTCCCCCTTTGGCATTGATGGAAATATACTTCCTTTGTTTGCCTGTTAGGGTCCTTTCTCCTGTTGCTTGCTCTTCCTCCCCCTTTGACATCAATGGCAAGGGGTTTGAATTTTATTTTTATTTTTCAACATTTCTTGCATTTCCTCTCTCTGAGATCTTCTGACTTTGTACGCTGCTTCTCCAACCTTTAGATTATATTCACATCGGGTTCACCACTGACCCTTTGGCCTTTTTATTGATTCTTTTATGCTGGATGTATTCTTGCCATAATCCTTTTGATCCTGAGGACCTGTTTCATGCTTCCCTTGCTGGCTGATCTCCCCCTGGAGTGATATTCTCATTTCTGTTCTCCCCCTGAAATTGTGCTTTCTCTTTATATCAGAGAGTAGCATCTATAGATACTACCCCTAGTCTATTTCTCAAATATTCAAATGGTTCTCTAGCAAGCGGTTTGGTAAATATATCTGCTATCTGTTCTTTTGTTGGTACATACTCCAGTTTTACTATCTTTTGAGCCACTTGTTCTCGGAGAAAATGGGATATGTTTAGTTTTTGAGTGAAGCACGGGATTTTTAGATATACTTATAGCACTTGTATTATCACATTTGATTGAGATAGGTTCATCAATGCTTACCTTCATGTCTTGGATGGTTTTCTTCATCCACATGACTTGTGTACAACATGCTGCTACTGCTATATATTCTGCTTCTGCTGTAGATAGAGAGATAGACGTTTGTTTCTTGCTTAACCATGCAACCAGACTTTCTCCTAAATAGAAAGTACCTCCACTTGTGCTTTTCCTGTCATCCACACAGCTGGCCCAATCTGCATCTGTGTATGTTGTCAAAGTGAAGCTTTTTCCTTTAGGATACCAAAGTCCATACTGTGTTGTTCCTTGTAGATATCTGAATATTATTTTGACCGCAAGAAGGTGATTTTGTTTGGGTGTTGCTTGATATATAGCCACTAGCCCTACAACTAGCATGATGTCTAGTCTTGATGCTGTCAGATACACCAGACTTCCTATCATGGATCTGTAGAGTTTTTTATCTATATCAGCAAATCCATCATCAGCACACAGCTTGCATCCCGTGATCATGGGAGTTGAGACAGGTTTGCAGTCCTCTATTTTGAACTTTTTCAACATTTATTTTAAGTATTTTTCTTGTGAGATGAATTTACCTGTGTTCTTTTGCTGAATTTGGAGTCCTAAGTAGAAACTGAGCTCTCCAATCATAGACATCTCAAACTCTGTTTTCATCTCATCAACAAACCCTTTTGCTAGTTCTTCTCTATTGCTTCCAAACATGATGTCATCAAAATATACTACAACAATCAAGAGTTCATTTTCATGGGATTTTATATATATATTGTTGTCTACTCCACCTCTCTTAAAGCCTTGTTTTTGCAAATATTTATCCAGTCTTGAGTACCAAGCACAAGGAACCTGTTTCAGTCCATATAGAGCCTTCTTCAGTTTGCAGACATAGTCTTCTTTGTCTGTTAATGAGAAGCCTTTTGGTTGTTCCATGTAGACTTCTTCTTCTAAGTCTCCATTCAGAAATGCAGATTTTACATCCATTTGATATACCTTGAATTTTTGGTAGCATGCAAATGCCAAAAACATTCTGATAGCTTCCATTCTAGCTATAGGGGCAAATGTTTTATATTAATCAAGTCCTTCGATTTGTGAATATCCTTTGCAGACAAGTCTGGCTTTGTTCCTGATTACATGTCCTTCCTCATTCATTTTATTTTTGAATACCCATTTTGACCCTATGACATTTTTCTCAGTGGGTCTAGGAACAAGTTCCCATGTATTGTTTTTCTCAATTTGGTCCAATTCTTCATTCATAGCATTCACCCAAGACTTGTCCTTGCTGGCTTCTTCAAATTTCTTTGGCTCTATTTTTGACAACATGGCTATGTATACCTCTTCAGTTTGTTCTGTTAGCTGTCTTCTTATTTGGACCCCTACTCTCTTGTCTCCAATGATCTGATCTTTAGGATGGTTCTTCTGAGTATATCTTGAGGGAGATTTCAATATTAGCTTTGCATCTTCTGTTTTCTGGGTTGTTTCATCATCATTCTAGTTTTCTTCTTCATGGTTGTCTGATGGAATGCAAAAGTTTGTATCTCTTGTATTGTTTGGAAGTTCTTCATCAAATCTCACATCAATACTTTCAACTATTTTTCGAAGAGTCTTGTTGTAGCACCTGTACCCTTTACTTTTGGAAGCATATCCTATAAAAATCCCTTCATCCGCTCTTGCATCAAATTTCCCAATATTTTCATCATTATTCTTTATATAACACTTGCTTCCAAAGATTCTAAAATGTTTTATTGAAGCTGGTTTCCCATGCCATAGTTCATAGGGAGTCTTGTCACAGCTTGGCCTTAAGTGAGCTTTATTAAGGATATGCACTTCTGTGTGTACCGCTTCTGCCCAGAAGGTTTGAGGAATATTATTCTCTTGCATCATAACTCTGGCAATTTGTTGAACATATCTGTTTTGTCTCTCTGCTACTCCATTCTGCTGAGGTGTCCCTGCAATAGTAAATTGTTGTTTTATGCCATATTCATTGCATAGACCTGCAAAGTCATAATCCATGAATTCACCTCCTTTGTTCGATCTGATGCATTTTAGCTTGCATCCTGTCTGATTTTCTACTAATGCTTTGAATATTTTGAATTTTTTTAGAGCTTCCGATTTATTCTTGAGAAAAGCAACCCATGTCATTCTGTAGAAATCGTCTATTATCAACATAAAGTAGGATTCTCCACTTGGTGTTTTAGTTCTTGCAGGTCCACACAGATCCATGTGAACAAGATGGAGTGGTCTTCTTGTTGATAACTCATCTTTGGCCTTAAAGGATGTGCGGGTCTATTTACCCAATTAACAAGATTTGCATATGGTATTAGAAGGCCTTTTTATTTCTGGCATGTCTCTGACCGCTTTCATCTTGCTCAGTCTGATGATATGATCGAAGTTGAGATGTCCCAATCTCCTATGCCATAACCATGACTCCTCAAGTTTGCTAAGATGGCATGCTTCATCTTCCTCTTTCACGATGTAAACATTGCTATCTGTTCAAACACCTTTGAGCAGAGTCTTACCTGTGGTGCTTGATCTGACTTCACAGTCTTGTGCTCTGAAAAGAACTTCGCAGCCTTTATCACACATTTGACTGACACTCAGCAAATTTTCCTTCAGCCCATCTACAAATAGTACATCTTGGGCCTTACCTCTACCATTATCTAGGCTGATTGAGCCCTTTCCCTTGATTTTTCCTGATTTATCATTGCCAAAAGTAACATTACCAGTTTTCTTTTCATCAAAAGTTATACATTTTCTCCTGTCTCCAGTCATATGTTTTGAGCAGCCACTGTCCAGATACCATTGGCTTTTTAGATCATGAGCAGTTAGAGCCAGGTCACACTTATTCTCCTTCTTTTTCCACTGGAGGCATCCTTTTTTTTGGAATCTTTTGTGAGATGATGAATCACATGCTCTCAGAGGACATTTGGAAGACATATGTCCAACTTGATTGCATATACAGTATTTGATCATAGTTTTTGCAGAATTGTGAGTATGAACAAAATTTCTTTGATTCATAAACCTCCTTGAGGTGTTGAACATCAATCTTTGTCCATACTTTCTACATTCAATAATTTTATGGCCAAATTCCTTACAATAAAAACAATAACCATAGAAATTATTTGCATACCTGATGTAAGGTTGTTTTCTCCATTTGTTTGTTTGAGATAGTCTCTTCACTATTTTCATCTTTTGCTGGTTTAAATTACTCCTCCGTGCATGACAATATGCAACAATGTGTCCCTGCTTGTGGCAGGCATAACAAGTGGCATTCTTCATAGGAGGGAAGAATCTCCTTTGATGGCTTTCAAATTTGACATACTCAGGGGCATATAAATATTTTCCTGTTGTTTGTGTATTTCTTTCATTCTTTGTTATTAGAGGATTTTTCTGGGTTCTGTCTCCTTCCTTACAAGTTTCTACTTTTGTAGGCACTATTTAAGCTGCTTCATCATCCTTCTTTTCTTTTACAAAAATAATCTCTCTGTTTTCCTTTTCTTTGTTTTTACTTGATTATCCTTCATAGCCTATTCCAGTTTTTATCATAGGCGATCTTTAAGCAACCAGAATTTCATTCAACTTACTAGAGCTTGTTGTTTGAGATGAGTTTATAACCACTTTCCTTTGAGCATTTTCTAATTTATTCCTGAGACATACTACTTCTTCTTCTAACTTTTCTTGTTCCTGGGTTTTTTCTTTGATTTTCTTAAGTAACATGTCCTCTATCTTCTTGGCTTCTTTAAGCTCTATCTTTAGCTGCATCAGGACTTCTGAATTCTATTCTTCTCGTATATACTTGAGGAGAATGTCCTTTTATTTTCTGCATTTCAGCTTGAGGCTATCAATCTCTTCCAGAGCACTTCTTAGCTCCCCCTCAAGGTCGGCTTCACCTTCTTCTTCTTCATCTTCTAGCAGGAGACCTTCAAGTTCTTCTATAGCCATCAATAAAAATTCAGAGGTTCCATCTTCACTTGAGATTTCATCTGGATCTTCAGATGTACTGCTGTCTTGTTGAGCATAGAAGGATTTTCTGTTGAACTTCTTTCCTTTCTACCAGTTATTTGATGTATTTTTCTCTGACTCTTGAGCTTGATTCCTTACTTTCTTTTGAGGACACTTAGCAGCATAGTTTCCAACTCTTCCACGGTTAAAGAATTTGAAAGGAAGTTTACCTTTGTATTTACCTGAGCCTCTATCCAATTTCTTGAAAAATTTTGCCTCTTCTTCATCCGAGCAAGAGCATATGTTTTCCTCTTCTTCTTTCTTCTTTTCTATTTTAAAGGCTATCTACCTTGGACTTGGCTTCTTCTGTGGGAGCGTCATCTCGTATGTTGTTAAATTTCCAAGTAGCTAGTTCATGGTCAAGGTCTCCCAATCAACTGTTTCTTCTATTGCAGACACCTTGGGATTAAACCTAGATGGAAGAGATCTTAGAATCTTTTGCACAATTATACTTTCTGGCATAGTTTCTCCAAGAGCTTTCATATTGTTAACAATTTCTGCAACTTTTAGGAAGAAACTATCAATGTCTTCATCATCATTCATTTTTAAGTTCTCAAACTGGGCTCTATAGACTTGAAGTTTGGTAGTCTTTACTTTCTTGTCTCCCTCATGGATGTTCTCCAGAGTATCCCACATCTCTTTGGCAGTGTCTTTGTGCATTACTTTGATAAAATCTGCTTTACACAATCCATTCAAGATGGCATTCATGGCTTTTGCGTTAGCTACAAAATCTTGTTTGGATTCTTTCTCTGAGTCAGTTGCCTTTGGGGCATATCCTAGTTCCACAACACCCCAAACTTCTATTCTTAGAGACATTATGTATGTCCTCATCCTGATTTTCTAGAAGGAATCCTTATTGGTTGAGCATCCTTCTTTACTAGCCATCCTGAGAACCTAGAATCTCCTTTCAGTTGTTAAACTGGTACAAAGGAACCGGCTCTGATACCAATTGTTGAGATTTAGTTGAACTGAGAGGGGGGGGGGGGTGAATCAGTTCAATACATACATTAGCATTTTCCAATTTTTCATCAGCTTATTTATAGCTTACTTTTATAATCAACCTTAGTATATGAACAGTCTTAATATGTTCCAGCAAGTATTAAATTAATGTGACATTAAACTTATTATGAGAGCAGCAAACATTAAGCAGATTTGATGAATCATCTTAGCACACAGGCAACACAGATAGAGGCAGCAGATATAAGTGGAAACCCATAAAGGGAGAAAACCACATATTATTGTTGTGATGCAAAGGCAAGCTCCAACTCCCTCTCACCACTTTTTTTCTGCAGGCACCAACCCATAGGAGGCTCCAACCTCAATTCTGCAAGCTACAACTTGCAAGGAAGCTCCAACTCCCTTCAATTTTCTACAGGCACCAACCTATAGGAGGCTCCAACCTCAGTCAGTTATAACTGACAGCTATCAAGCTTCAACTTGATAGGGAAGCTCCAACTTCCTCAATTTATCACAGGAAATGTTTGCTGATTTACCTCAGATATCAGCTCTGTTCAATAGCATTTCTTTCTGCTCCTCTCTTCCTTATCTTCTCTGCCTCAATCTCCTATGCTTTTCATTCTCTATCCTTACTCTCTCTCTCTCTCTATTCATATCAAGATGAATTTACTTATAGAGAATTCTTGATGACTGTTTGTATTCCTCTAGGAATTCGAAATGGATAGTCATACCTCTAGGTCTTCAGCCTTCTCATTTCTTTTCAGCTCACTCAGAAAAATGTAACTGTAGGTGCTTATTTTAAATATTACAGTGGGATATTTTCTCTCTTTCGGAGACTTTCCAATGCATCACAACAATATAAATCAATTAAAAACATTTACATTAAATTACAATGAAAACTCCAGCTCAACTCATTCAGCCTTCAGGATCGCTGCGCATTTGTCTTTTCTTTTACTGTGTTTGTCCCTTTCTCTCTTCTGTATGCCTTTCTATTTATAGCTGATGCGTAACTCCTGTATTTATGTAACTGCACTTTTTATATCATGCAAATCTGTAATAGCACCTTTTATATATATAATAGTTCCTTTTATATATATAACCCAATTTCATTTCTCAACATAATTATACAGAGTTTAACCATACAAACTGCCTTTTAATACAACTTAAATCAACTGTCGACATAATAATAAAAGCCTGTTTAACATATAAAGTGCTCTTTCGGGTCCACCATTCGAACTTTGTTTTGTGCTTCGATGCGATGAGTTTCCTCCAGAGATTTCCGATTGCAATTGATCGCAATTGAAAACTTCATTTACCAGTTCCACTGTGCTACCTTAACTCTGATGCGATTGACCACTGTTCACTTATTTTGCCAATGCGATGGGTCCGATGCGATTAATCGCAATCTCAAATTCCATTTGCATGTTCCGATGCCCTGCATTAACTCCAATGAGATGTAACACTGTTCTGCCGTAATTCAAACATATATTAACCACCGTTTATACACCCATCGAGTCCGGACTTCAATCACAATCGCAAGTTTTGTTTGGATGTTCCGATATGCCCATACTGCGATGCTCCGATGCGATTAGGCTGGAATTCAAATACATATCGATTATGGTTCATTGATCCATCGGGTCCGGACTTTCATCGCAATCGAAAATATTTGTTTACATGTTCCGCTGCACAGTTTTTATCCGATGCGATTGGGAAAGGGTCCCACCATATAAGGCTTTGTTACCTTTGGTTCTTTTTATCTTGGGCTCAATAATATGATACATATACTTTGTATTGTAGTCCTAGTCCTTTGTGTATAAACCACTCCATATATATATATACACCTTGAATTTTAACCATTAGCACGAGATATTATGATGTATTCAATTCACAGACCCACATATATTTGATAGACTTCACACCTTTAATTCATTTAAATGCTCGCGCCCTTTGAACATATAAACCCGCATACAGATGCATTATATAAGATTTGATCTTTATATATATATGTCAATATATTATAGAACAACACATATGTATGTATATACTCCGCATAGATCAAAAGTCAGGCCATGTATTGAACAAAGGTACTACCCTTTGTTTGATATGTATGTATACTTTGCCAATGGTTCAAACCATAATAATACACTTTTTTAAATCCGCAAACCGTAACACATGCGTATGGGCCCCAATGCTAATAGTCGTCTCCATCCGACTGTTGTTATCGCGTCGCGCCGCCTCATTTGATCGGGCAGATATCGCTCGACGAAGATGCGTGAACAGTAACGCGCGATGGCGCGCAATGAGAGCGGTTTTGTAAATTCACTGGGGACACGTGTTGCCCATCCTATGGAATCGCTCCCAATATCTTGAATACCGCTTGCCTGTTGAAAGCGGTGCGATGAAAACCATCAAGTGTTCTAAACCGTTGTCATTGTTCACACCTCGTGGTTCCATTTAGTTGCGCTCAAGGTTCCACTTCGTTCTTCTATACGTTTCAATGCCTTTGTTGATATAAAATCTGCCCTCTCTTTTTCTCCGCATTCACATTACTTCATCTGATATGGACATCACCATTATATAACTGAAGGTCCTTTCCTTCGTTTCTCTTCAATGAGGCTTCCTCCACGACTTTGTGGGACACAAACTTTCTTGGCATTTACTGTTTAGTGTATCTACCAGTTGGGGTAGTGATTCTTGGAATAACGGCTCTGCCTCTGCCTCTACCTTTCTGCGAATAACGGATCTGCCTCTACCTCTTCCTTTCTGCAATAATGGATCTGCCTCTGCCTCTGCTTTTTCTGTACCTCTGCTGCTTGACCTCTGCCTCTGCCTTCGCTGTAAATTTTACCTGTTGTCTTCTGCTACTGTTCTTTGCCTATCTCTACATCTGCTACCTCTATTGCCATCAATGACAACATTTCCAACAAAACCGTGGTTTGCGAAATCTTGGTCTACCCTTGACCCAATTACAATGCATTAGGGGCTTTGACCCACCCCAAAACCCCTGCGTTAGACTAAATATAATAAAAAATATACAAAAATGGACCAGATTCACAAATTTTATAGGAGACCCTGTTCCAACAGTCCCCCAACATAAACTTGTGACTCGTCCCGAGTCACTGTGGTGGTGGGGTCTCCACCTGCACGCGTAGTGCATTGACAGCTACGACCAACGGGGGCAACACTTCTTGACTCTGAGCAGCAACGCTTTGTGCAATATCTACAAGCTTCTACGATGTCGGCCCCTCTGTCACAGTCGTGACAGTCTCTAGTGTCTGGTTTAGTCGCTTTACAACACCATCAACATCCTATGAGAGCTGGAGGGTTGCAGCAGCCCAAGGCTTCAAACGTTCTCCGATAACATGCTTCTTATGGCGGAGTCCCTCGATCTCATCTTGGAGGGTGTTGTTGGTCCACAATCGCACCAAACGTTGAGCAGGAACCAAGGTAGGTAATGTAGCCTCGATCTGCTCAAAATTTTCCTCCTTTTGTCGCAAGTCCTGATTGATTTTCTAGAGGACCAGATTGCGTTGGACCTTGGTCCAAATCTACATGGAGTGCTCGAGTAACTAGGCGCCCTGAGAAATCTATCCTGTAATGGTGTTGGTAACCTCGATCACTAGCGTAACGCACTGGGCTCGTACCTCCGGGGGTGTTTCGGGCTGCAGTTTGGCTTGTAAGTCAGAGATTTTCTGCTCCAACTATGTCTTAATGACCTGCATTTTCATCCTAGAAGCCTTCAATGTTGCGACCAATCCTTCCACTTTAGCTTAGGGGGTGGCTCCAGCCGGGATTTCTTCTATAACCTCTGTGCAGAGCTAGTGGATCAGAGTTTCGAGCTCTGCTTGCTGCACGACAGAAAAGAGTACCTCTGCGTTCTACTATGCAATGGTCTGTTCAGCCATACCAAGTTGGTGGTGTACTTGCTGGTCCCAATGGTGAATCTCCTGAAACACTGTGGTGTGGATACCCTGCAATGTTGCGTGGGGTAACTTGGCAAGATTAAACTGCACCCCTACACCTGCTTGGAGTTGGATCTCTTGGTCCGGTGAACTGATCACAAGGGTGGCACTAGGTAAGGGACAGAGATGGCTTTCTTCCATGGCTAGCGTTGTACTGCTAGATGCCAAGGGAATTCATCCCTGAACCACGCTGGTCTATATCGTGTCTGTCTTTTAGCTGCAAGGTTCGAAGCTCTTCCTAGATGGCATTGATCGCAGCCTTCTAGTGTTCCTCTAAAGCAACCCATTTTTCTTCTATGGCCAGTGTGATGACATCTGCATTTTGTTCGAGATCTCCATCTGTCAACGTAACCGTCTCATCTCATTCCTTTCGATGGGCGCACTGCTTCTTTCAGGGTCCCTTGACAAGCTCGTCTGTTCGCTTCGTACCTCTGACGTTCACTTCCTCCGTGCCTAGCTGTGAATCGACTTGGGTCTCAGCCTCGGTGTTCTTCATGGTGGTCTACTTTGGCTGTGTGTCCTTTTTCATGGTTGCGCCTGAGTCTTTCCCTGTGCTTCCAGTCTCCTTGCTGATAACAGGTGGGGGTACCTACGTCATGCTAGTACCATAAGTGCCCCTTGCGCTGGTTTTGAAGCCTATCTTTCAGGCGGGAGGCCATAGCGCAATCACATTGTAAATTTCCTCGTTTTCTACCATATAAGAAAGTGACGTCGAGGTTTTATCCTTGTGGCTGTGGATTTGAATGTTGTTTGTGGTAACCTGGATTGCTGTGATATTCTTGTATTTGTCATATACTTTGGGGGACAGCTGAGGTCGAGAATTGATGGCTACGGCCACACTACTCTGGAATAGGACCCAGAAGACTTGGTTATATTCTATACGCTGCACGTCCTTGGAATCCCAAAAATGGGCATACCGTGCCCCTTCGCACATATCTAGAGGGAGCTCGAGGAGGACTGACTCCGCAGGGGTTTCCCAGGAAACGAGGGCTATAAGAAATAGTAGCGAAGCATAGCAGAAGGATTTTCCCTAATCTTGCGATTCACGAATGTTGGCTAAGAACTCGTCACATAAGTATTGGGCCCAATTGAGGTAGACCCCCTTCGCACATTGACCAGCTAGCCGAATGACATAGGCAGGGACAGTTGCGACCTGGCACTTCCATATTAGCTTGCAAGCTAGTAATATGTTACCCATCTGCGTAGCTGGGCCGCTGATGGATTTTATGATGAATCCCCACGTATTCATTTCCACATGGTAGGTCTTACGCACATATTCAATGGTTTCCCCTTCATATTTCTTGCCCACACGCTCGAGAGGGTGTGGCCCATTCATGGGAAGGCCCATGATTCTATGAACCAATGCAGCATCTATGGGGACCCTATCTTGAATCCACAGGCAACCATTGTGAATTAGGGTGAGCAGCTGTCAGACCAGCCGATTCATGACGTTGTAATGGCAAAAGTGGGGCATACACAACAGGTTCAAGAGCCCGGATCCAGCCAATTCACTTACCTAGCGCTGAGGAACGACTGTGACCCCATCGTCCGTGTAAATTATGTCGAAGTACAACGCGGGGGTCAGCTGAGGGAAGGTTTCGTAATTTTCCAAGTCATGATCGTCAAATTTAACCTCATGGAGCTTTCTACAGGGGTCACTCAGGATAGGGACTTCTCCCGAGGTTAGCGGCTTCTGCAGATAGGTAACCAGGCCATCAAGGTTCTTTGGTGTGCATGTCGAGGACCTATGCAGGTGGATGAAGGGAGGTAACCAGTTGATTGGATTGGCAGGTAGGGCTTCCTCCTACGTAGCCTGAGCCTGAGGCATTGCTCGTGGGGACTAGGCATGCCTTGGGGAGGTCCTAGGCTTCCCTGAAGCCCATTTCACAGCTTTGGGGGGCTTCCATGAGCCCTGTGCTTGCTCTTTTCCCTTCCTCGTGACCGACGTTGAGGGCACTTCCTCATCCTCAGACCCGATCTCCATTACTTCCTCAACTTCTGGGGTAGTAGGTGCTGAGGGCTCAGCTGGGTTAGTGGTTGTCATCCTAGTGTGGAAAATCAATCCCAACTTTGGGTGGCTACTATCAGTAGGGGGAGGTTGATCC
This sequence comes from Pinus albicaulis, assembly GCA_034641835.2. NCBI lineage: Eukaryota > Viridiplantae > Streptophyta > Pinopsida > Pinales > Pinaceae > Pinus > Pinus albicaulis. The sequence goes on from CM076574.1 coordinate 550,076,193, forward strand.
GACATGAGGAGGAGAGTGCAGGCTTGAAAAATCTTACAGCTCAAGCTCGCGCGAGATAAAGAGGATAAGTACAAGTTATGCAAGTGAGACGGAACCCTTGCTTGTGCTATCTAGCCCTTTTTATAGCGAGTACGGGCATCCAATGATAGGGTAATCTTGAACTAGAACTTACCATCAGGTAAATGGTAAAAAATCCTCAAAATATGCCCCATTAAATGCCAGCGGCCCGCTCCTTCAACGGTAAATTTTTCTTTTTACCAGATGTTATTGTGCCAATGGCTAGTTTTCACACCTCCTGTGCACTTGGAATTCCTGCTATGCTTGGTTTAAACACCTGCACCTCCTCCACATCTTCCCCCAACACAGGCTTAAGCCCTAAGTACTTCAAACCCAAAGATATGTTTGCTCGGCATGTGTCATCCCAATAGAACCGGGCTACCTTCATAAGCAAATCTTTCAGAGGTGCTATGATCACTGCATATCTCCGAAAAAACTTTTTGTAATAATGTATGTGGCTGAGAAGTGAGTCCAGCTTCCCCTTTGTTGCGAGAGCTGGCGGATATATAATATTCGCATCCCCAATTTTAGCCAACATGGGGTGCATCTCAATGTTATCCGTTCACAGCCCGAGTGGTCCGGTAACCATGTGCGCCGTATTCAATTCTGAGTCAGGACCCTCTCATGGATCATTCTTACCTTCTCTTGGGGCTAGGTTGTAGTATTTGATCATTCTTGGTATCCGCGGCTCCCAATTGGATATTTTAGGTGTGACACACAAGTACGATTCACCCCATGCTATTGTGTCAATGTCCTGCAGAGCTGCGTCAAGCGCCTATGTCCCGCCTATTAATCCAAATGTTCCCAGAAATTCATCCTTCAATGTCTCCTAGTGGCAGGTGCACTGATGGAGCTCTGCATCTAGGTACCATGCAATGGGAAGTGGTCCCAGGGAATGAATAAGCAGATGAACCCACTCTTGGGTAGTTCTGTCGCACCATTGTGCTATCCAAGCGAATAGATATTCGAATGGATCTTCAGATCCAAGGAACGTTTTGATTCGCATGTCGGTGGGGGCCTCAAATCGTAGGATCATCATATTCCAACACTCCTCCCAATCCTGGAATGCCTCCTCATGCGTTACCCACCATTGCGCAGGTGATCCATGCATGGCCAGCTTACAGGCCCATAACCATCGTTCTTGGGGAACCTCAGCTTCAAATGCCTGCAAAAATTCCCTAACATTACTAGAACCATTGAAATAAGGTAGATCTCTTACCTCTAAGGAGATGTAGCAGAAGTTCTTCATGATATGAAGACATCACAGCGCAGAGACATCATGTAACCGGTTTTTCAAATTCTCTATCTCCCCATTAGAGTTTGAGAAACATTCACTTCCCAGCAAAGTACCCCCTCCGTCGTGGGGTTGATCCAATCTTCATCTCGTGCAGTCAACTTATAGATGTGATCCAGATCCTCTTCGTCATGCACTAGTTCTGTGTATCATTCTACTTCCGCCTGGTCTAATGGTACTATTACCCTTATACCATTATTCTCGAATACCATTCTTCTCTTCTTTAGGTTAATGATGCCTCCCATATCAATGGCCCAATCCAAGCCTAGGAGCGCAGGGTAGGGGTCCACATCTTTGGCAATCTGAATTACTTCAAAGTTAGCCTGAACCTTAACCCCTGCGATATCCACCACAATCTTCGATAGTCTTCCCAATGGTATGATCTTCTGTTGATTGGCCATACACAGCTAGATAGTGGACCATTCCAACTTAGGTTCCCCCATTCGTAGCCAATTTTGTTTAGGTAATACATTTGTATTTGACCCTAGGTCCAAAATAACCTGATCTATCTCGTAATCACCGATCTGCACAGTCAACCGCATCTCCCTACCAGTGTGTTTCTTATACCTATGGAGTTTGTGTACATCCTTGACTTCCAAAGGGAGGATAGGTCATGTTGCGCAACTATCTATCAATGCCTAAAAATTTTCCACAGCCCTTGGGTTGCACAGCAGCTTCATACATGCCTGTAAAAAGGGTTTGACTTCCTTGTCTGCCTTGAGATCTTCAGGCGGCTGCGAAGTAGATGCCTCTACCTCTGCAAAGTCTTTACGAGCTGGGAAAAATGTTTCTTTCTCCTTTTGTAGATCCAAACCTTCTTGTTTGATAATTGTTGGTCGAATCAAAGGCTCGGTTGCAATTTTCTCCCCAGGCCCCCCGGTGGCCATCCCACTACGTGTTACGACATTCACGCTTGGATCTTTGTCTCGTAGTTCGGCCTTAACCCTTTGCACATTCTGTGTAGGTGTTGGTTGCTTTTCTTGCATCTTCGCTATCAAGACTGGACAGTCTTCAATCACATGGTCCAGCTGCCTGCAATACCGGTAGGATTGTTTTGTAGGATTTGTACAGTCCCTGGCAAAGTGCCCTACCTCTCCACAGTTATAAGAGATTAGTTTCCCTCATCCTCGACATGCGCTCCCACCTCTTTCACCTCCCCTGCCTCTTGTTGGGGAGCCCCCTGCGCTTGAGAGGGATCTGGGTGAGGATGGATCTAACTGCACCCTATAGAGATTCCCTCGATTGATCATCAAATCATACGTCCGGCAGTTCTGTTCATCATTTCCTACCAACTTGCAGAACCTGCACCATTGCTATTTTACTTCTGGGACATATGTAACAAGGCGGGGATAGTGGTTTGTGTCGTGCAGCCCTGCAACGTGGCAATCATCGCACCATAGTGTTGGCCCACTTGGTCCTACAACTTCCCTAGGGTGCAATGGACTAGGTCCCTGGCCTGCATGTAGTCTATTAACAGTGGGAATTTATCCTTGGTGTGACCATTATTCTTGCATCGTATGCACCATCTTTCAGGGCTAGCCTTTGTGCCTCGCTCCTTTTGCAGGTTCTGGATCTCCATGTGCATCGCCTCTAGTTGTCCTTGGATCTGATGGACGCCTAGCTGGGTATCATCTCTAGGCGCAGCTTCTAACTTCATAGCGACCTCCAGGGATTTTTTCGGTGATTCAAAAGTTTGGTGACCCATAGGTACGCACAGGTGAGGCAGCAACATAGCAATGAACCATTCTGTGTGTTGTATGTCATCGTACTGAAATCCTCCTTCTTTGATCACCTTTTTCAGTCGTTGATCGACCTCCCACATAGATTTAGAAGGCACTTGCCTGAAATCCTTTAGATCGACCACTATTTGAGAATAGGACTTAGGCTTCTTGAACTGTTGTTTCAAGGCATTCTTGATCTCGTCAATGGTTGAGTTTGCATGATGTCTGTTGTATCCCATGTACCAATCCAAAGCTCTTCCTTAGAAGGCAAGGGACAATTGTGCCCTCTTCACCGCATCACTAGCTACGTTCTGCGCAGTCCATACCGATTCTACGACAAACCAGAACTGCTCCATGTCTTCATCTCCCACACCCTTAAAGGTAAGCAAATTCATGTGCACAGCCATGTCATCTTTTGGTGGTGGAGGTGTAGGTGAATTCTTACCCCTACGCTGGTTTGAAAGTGGTGTTGCTGGAGGTCTCTGCGCAACTACTTCTCTTATAGGGCTATAGACAGATCTACCTCCTTCTTGGTTGGTTCGATAGTATTTGACACTTCATGTCGCACTTCCATCTAGATCAGAGGTCATTAATTCGGTGTGGCTACACATAATAATTTTTTCACATAGTAATATCTTAATCAAAAATGTTAAAGTATTCAGAAACTTACCCCTAAATCCTTTGAAGAATCTTTGCTCTGCTTCATAGTAGGAGACGAGCTGATCGATGGAAAATTCTGTCACGAATCCTCCTAGCACGTTGTCCACCCAGTGGTCTACTGTGCGAGTGATGGTGTTATCAACCTTCTCTAATTGCTGGATCAATTATGGGCTCCACTGTGTGACCCGCTCGTCCTTCCAACACTTCTAAAATTTGACCAACCTTGTGAGACACTCCTGGAGCTCGATCACAATGGTTACAAAGAATATCTTGTAGATCTCCGTGAAAATATTATTATTTTTCCACTCTTCGGTGGTCAACCTCTTACTGTGGTTTTCTTTTACTTTGAATTCCTAAACTTTTTGTTCGAACCATTCTTCAATTTATTTTCTTTCAGGTTTCAAATACGGCCTTGGCATTACCCGGTCCCTTTCTCAAAATGCTCCCTATCTCGGCAACGGAACCATTTGTTGGCTTGAAGGGTCCTAACCCAGGTTCGGAGGTTAAGGTTTGCCAATGAACCCCTATACTACTGGCCCTTTCGGCAGTGACCTGCTTGTGTAGGCCAAAGTCTCACCCGAAGCAGTATGGGAGGGTGCTAGAACCAGGTTTCGCACCCTGGGAGAGGGCAGGTAAGTCAGGCAGAGCTATGTTTGACTTCAAAAATATCAGATCGCATATTACAAAACCCAGATCTATTAGTCCCTTCGCATCCATGTGTGCAATACCATATATAATCACAATAAATAACATATACAAGACAATAAAGCAACTATCGCAGCTATTCTTGCATAAAGTCTAATAAATAGATTCATATCAATTGTCAATGCAGCATAAGTACTTAACACAGTTACTGGAGGAGCTCAATATAGTCTTATGCATAACATAACAGATCTAGATCATAATATAAACAAGTAGCACAAGTAATTTCGCAGCTTAAATCAATGACTTGGAGCATACATAAGCAGATATCACAGATTCATATTCATATATTCCAACAGCCTTCCGCATTCATTAATCCTTCAGATCCTTTTACAATACCCAAAACCCAACCTGCGCACACAGCAACAAGGTCCACACATAGCAGGACTGAGAATCTCCACACACACAGCCAGCAAGAGTCCTTTCCCCAAAAACCCACAACAGATCTACCAATTCGCGATTCGCACCAATCTTAGTTTTATGTATGCCTTACAACTCAAAAAAGGTTCAATTACTTATACTACTTTAGCCTACGCATCCAATGGTTTGAAAACCATGGTTTGCGGACTCTTGGTCTACCCTTGACCCACTTACAATGCATTAAGGGCTTTGACCCACCCCAAAACCCCTGCGTTAGACTAAATATAATAAAAAATATACAAAAATGGACCAGATTTGTAGCTTTTGTAGGAGACCTGTTCCAACAGGGAGGTCAACGGTTCTTTTTTGATGGTCTTTGATTTGCGTCCTTCATTGAATCATAAAATTAGAGGTTATTGGAATGGCAAAGAACAGAGAATCTGCGCAAGACTACCAAAGAAATATTCATGACCCCTCGACTAGAGATGGAAGAGCTATAAATGTCGTCTTATCATGAACGAGTTTCCATATCAGCCAATTGCTTTCTTTCGAGGATAACTACTAAAAAGGGTTAGTAGGTTTCAAACTATCCCTTTCCAAGCTCAGATCCTTACCGATCTTCCTTACCTATTAGACAGATAAATACCTTCATTCAATAGTCAGTAGGGCTCTGCGATCTATCCTAGTGAATGAATTAAATCTTAGCCATATTCATTTACTACATCTGTAACTACAACTTATGAACAGAGATTGAACTTAACTACTAGTCCTTATAGTCTTTGCAGTCATTATCGCACCACAGATAGAAACTAGTTAGAAGTCTCATTTCACCAGATTTAACAGCTAAGAAATTTTGGTAGGAAAGCGTATTTTCTTGGCTTTGGTTAAGCATGGACGTCGGATGATGAGGGAAACTTAACTTTTTTATATAAATTAGTCAGTCCCCTTGGGTAATTTCACAAGTGAATGCTTCAAAGTACAGGTGTGTGCGAGTCTAATAGTTCTGGTGCTCTGGGGGTGAGTGTTGAATGCTTATCGACTATGTTTCACTTCCCAAGTGGATTCGATCAAATCTATCCCTCCAAGGAAGGGTTTCTTCGCATACTGGTGTTGGTATTTTTTCTGCTGCAACCTTGTTCAATAATAATAAATCACTTAGGTTGGAAGACGATTTGGTTGTCACTAAAGGCATTTCCCTTGAAACCTTCTACTCTTGTGATTGGTATATCTCCTGCTTTAGTTGTTCTAGTCTACTTGTATCATTAATGATAATATATGAGGGTCCTAGTGTCTTTGATTTCATGAAGAGTGGCTAGTGTAGTATTTATGAGGGACTCCCTTGATCAGAGTAGATACTCATAACATCGGTTGGTTAGCCAGTTGATCACAAGTAATAAAGAGCAGTTCATTGTAATTGAAGAAATGACATCACCGCCTCCTCCTTCCCTTCCTGCCAATGAGATCATGAAACTGCTGCACAGAAGGTATGTCAAACTACTATTCATCATACTTCACTATTGTTACATTACATGACAATAAAATTAATAAATAAAAAATAAATAACTACATATATACATAACAATGTCTACAAAAATAAACTAGTGTAGATCCATCTTAAACCCGGATCTGCACCCACAATGTCTAGAGAAACAAACCATTGTAGGTCCATCTTAAACCTAGATCTGTACACAAAGAGATCAAATTTCTTTTTCCCTTGTTTGTAGGAGATGCCCTTCAGGGCTGCAAACTCCCAGTGAAGGTTGCTAGAGATTATATAGCAAGAATTCCATTTCATTTGAGAAATTGTTGGACATTCTGACTTGAATGATAGTGCTCCCATAACTATGCCACAATTCCCAAAAGCATCTTGGGTGTTGTTCATATGAGAGGCTATCTTTACCCTATCCTGGATAAAGACATGGTGGATTCTTATTTTTTCATCCTTACAATCCATGTACTTTCTAAATTTGTTCCTTAAGTATATCAGTCATCCAATGTCCTCTATTATCACTATTGAGGGTGCAAGTATCCCAAATTTGAAGCAAGAAATTGAATCCTTTCTTTCCTCCTTAATTTTCCCCACATAAATTAAGGGAGGATATATTACAGCTTGTTGCAAACCATGCTATCTGGGATAGTAATCCTATTTAGTAGATCCTTATGCATCCAATTTCGAAGCTTCTGCTTTGATTACTCATACAAGCTTTGAAGCTATCAAAATTGTCCTTTGAGTAGAGATATCACTTAAAACAAGTCCACCCTTATATCTCCCAAGGGTGAAAATATCATGACTTAAGTGTTTATTGCAACATTTAATTGAAATTCCTAGAAATTACAGAGTGCAATCTATTGGTTACTGACTTCCAAGTAAAATTCCAAAGTATTTAAGACATCAACAAAGCATAAATTCAATAATTGTTTGTCTAGGAAGAAATATACCTTTTCTTTTCCATGTAGTTGTGCAACGTCTAGGTATTTTCCTTGCCTGTAAGAAGTAGAACAGATAAAAATGTGGTAAGTGGGCATACCTATAATATATGAACTCAGTAACAACAATATGAAATACACAAATACAAGAAAGAAAGCAAAGGAGCAAGTATGCAAGTAGAAGAGGGTATTGTCAAATTTGTAAAATTTTGCCAAATAAGATAATAGGATAAGATAAGTTTATTAATGTGAAACAAATGACCACAAATAATTCCATGGAATTTTTAAGTACATTAGTGTTCATACAATGTTGGATTATAATGGCCATTTCGATAAAAGTAGAAGCATATCTAATCCAATAGATCTAAGATACAAAACTAGATTGTAGATCCAAGAGAATCATTGGTTGCAAGAACATATAGAAATGCAGCAAATGGGAATTCTTCTTGATATGGACATGATATTAACAATGCCAAATACTCCCATACAAGTAAGTGAATTTCCCTTGAAGATAGTTATCTTATTGCCTAGTGGTAGATTCCTATACATCCAATTATGAAGGTTACTATCAAATGTATTCAACAACCACCATTATTGTTTAAGTTAAAGATTTGAATACCAAAGGGAATGCCCAAAATTCAAATACTTGATATTTTTTGTTGGTATATATTTCTAGCTATTCCAAGTATTCATGGTGAGTGATGGGGATTATCTATCTATATATATATATATATATATATATATATATATATATATATATATATATATATATATATATTCCTCACGACTATTGGTATACTTGTGGTACAAAGAGATGTAAATAAACGTAGATCATGATTATGGGAAACTTGAAGAATGGAGCACAAAATTTTATTTTAAAAATAGGCAAAGAAAGTGTGGATGTGCATATAAATTACCCGAACCACAGGGAATTATGAAAAAGACCTATCCACTAGGATTTGATACCAATTGATATGAACATTGTGACAACAATGAAAAATACTCGGATACAAGTCCAGTAATAAGGGAGGAAGCATGCAAAAAATAAGAGGAGAATTTTGAATTGTACACATGCTTCCCACTCAAGATTGTATTTAGATACATAGTAGTATGAAATTAGTGGAAAACAATCATCTTTGATCAAGTTTCTTAGGTATATGACTATAAAATACATTTTTAGATGAGTGATAAATTTAGACCAAGTCACCCTTAAAAGTCACAAGTTAAGTTGAATAAAGTACAATCGTAGATAAAATAGACATATAATACACTTTTGTTGAGGCATTAGGAAAGAGGCCCTCGATTGCTTTGCAAGAGAAGATTCTAAATCCTAACCATGTTAGCATTTGTAGAATGATGTTCCCACTCTATTATGTCATAATGACCGATGTTGTAGATAAAAGAAATTTATCTAGAACATCAATATCCATTAACAATTGAGAGGCATTAGAAATTTATAAGTGGTTAATTAATTATGGTTTTTCAAGATTGAATGTAAATTGATTCACACCTCAAGCCTTTATTTGATATTTTTTTCTTGCACACCTAGCAATGTGGCCCACTTGGTGTCTTTGTGTAAGAAAACTCTTAAAAATCCTTAACTCCTAGTCAAGCTCATGAAATATTACTTGCAATGATTCCAAATTGTTTTGAGAATTGTTCATCTAGGAAGATTAAAGGAATTTGCACCTATGCTTATGTCATAAATCATTAGGGACTTGGATGTTGTGTATATGTGAAGTTGTTTCTAGCCTATGCTTGACAACTACCTCATAAGGAGCTTCTCCTTCATTTTTCCTTGCAATCCATTTAGTTGCTAAAACTGTCCTTGGAGCATGGTTGTTATTTAGCCCAGGTCATCCATCTTCTCTATGGAGGGTGTAAATGTCACTAGTAACTGACTAGTTGCCTTCCTCCTCACTTTTATCATGGAAAATGAAAGAGGATAGGTTTCAACTTCTTATAACCAATTCATCAAGGGAAATATAAGTAAAATGACATTTCCAAATGCTTGAATCTTGCTTAATATGTTAAAACATAAGCAACTAGTGAAGCTTCACGAAGCTAAGAAAATAGTATAATATAGGACAAGGACAAATACATGAGAATAAATGAAGCTAAGAGTGAAAATTCCAAAAAAAAGGAACACATCTAATGGAATTGACACTAGAGGCTGCAACCAAAGAAAAAAGAGGGGATACTCCAATAAATCCTCAATCATTGTAAAGGTCCTAATGCATTATTTAATCAAGACATTTGGAGAATAGCCAAGACTATTTCATGTATCATGGGTGGGATCCTAGTGTGGGTGAAAATTTTAAGACCCCCATCATTCCTAACAATCAAGGCTTCAAACAAGAATATTTGATTTGATCATTGGTTGCTTGAAGCATCGACATTGGCTTGTCTCTAGTTCTAAGATGTCCTTGCATTGCACTATGTGTTGGTCCCATGACATCCAACTTGAGGTGTTGTAAGGGAATTACTTGGTCTCGCGTGTTAGACTCTCACATACCCAACACTTGGTATTTGGTTCTCAACAATTATTAGCTGAATGAATACACAACTACATTATTAGCACAGAAAATTTTGCGGAAGAAAAAAACTCGATCTGAATCACATACAAAAACAATTTTTTTCCCAATAAACAGTTCTAAATTAATCACAAACTTACTTTGGATCCTTTCCTGAGATAATGGCTTAGCTGAGGAAATACAAAACTGATCACCAACCTCGCTACACTCTCTCAGACCCAACACACACTCACTAAGAAGCCTCTCCCAATCATGTGTTGTTGTTACGTCTCATCTCCTCACCTTAGACTTACCTTTATAACTTTACATTGAGCCAAAACACTAATCCTAACCCTAACCCTAACCTCAAAGTGATGGACAAACAATATTAGATCTTTCCTTACTTGAGGTCGACAACTAAGATTAAAAATTAATCACTAAAGTAAATAATTTATTTTATCGAAGTTTTTGTTTTAGCTCAATAAGACAACATATAATTATTTGCTTTTTCCTAAGTAACTTAGGCTAAGTTACATCAATAAATATTCTAAGGGCAAATGTGGGCGAATTCTGCACAGTTAGACACAATGCTTATGCAGAAGGTACTTGCCTGAGCTACAAACTTCAAAGCGATGAGATACCAGGCTACGACCCCCATGTAGCATCCCTCCCTCCATGCATCCCTGGGTTGTGTCCATATATCCCCCCATTTTTTCCAACTTAATTCTTCTGGATTTTGATGAATTCAATCTTCTGGAGTAGAATTAATACTTATTCTTATGGCCATCTCATAGATAATAACCACAAGCCAAAGAGAGCCCACAAGGCATGAAACAAAAACGACATGTATTTTAGCACCAAAAACAAAAACCACAAGTATGAATAGATGAAATGTGCCTCTTTTGAGTCACTGTATGGTGGGGATACATGAATTATATATATATTTATGCTTGAGTATGTATAAGTTGGTTTATAAAGACATCAACCTTAAAAATTGTATAGTGGAAAACTATAGGTGCAAGCAACACCTATTCTAATTAATCTTTGATCTTGGAGAACATTCTCACCATATATATTTATATATAATCTTTGGATGGAGAGGTGTTTTGCAAAGGATGATTAAAGTTATTGTAATACTTTGTTGTTTTGTTTAAATCTTTCAAGTGTTCATTACGTGATTCGGAGATATGAATTAATTTAATGGAAATTTTTATATATTTTACATTTGAATGGTGTTCTTTGTTTTATATATGATGAATCATGATGTTATTGTTTTATGTATAATAATTTATTTTTTCTTTTTGGCTTGTCACAACATTTTAATAAAAAAAATCTTGATGGATTTTGTGAACATTATACTTATTTTACTTTGAATGCTACTTACAAATCTAGTAATTCTCAACCCTTTGAAACTATTTATGAAGGTTTCTAGATCGATTTGAAATTTTATTTCTGGAATATACAATGAGATGTCAAAAGCTAATCCTGGGCAGAAACCATCAAGGAAAATGGATGTATTATCATACTTTCAAAAGCCTCAATCCAAGAATACATTTTCTTCATGCTTCAAGCTCCTTTGAAAAATTTGTTACTGAGAGAGATGTTAAATCTTGTGAAAATGCATCTGATATCCATATGATGGATGAAAGAATAGGTTCCTCAAGTGATTAGGGTGAGATAAATGCAGTTCAACAAAAATTAGTGATGAAAATTTTAAATATTCTTCCTTGGAAGGTGACACAAACCTTTCACGGAAAAGGAAAAAATGCTAGTGGATCATAGGGAGACAATTCCAAGATGATTGGGTCTCAAGTTTTCCATTTATTGAAGAAATACCTCCTACAAATGTGAATGAGGTTTTATGAGAAGTTAGACGTAATATTTTTAGTTGTAAAATTTGCAAGGTAGTGAAATTTCTAATGAAGCTAGACACAATACGAAAGCATGCAAGAAAGGTGTATGAAAAGAAAATTGTAAATGGTAAAGAGAAATATTTTGACAAATGGAAATATTTTGAGGAATTTCGACATATCCAATGTATGTAAGAATACAAAAAATACTTAATAAATAAGAGGAAACTTGAGGCAAGTGGAGGAACCATCATATCTCTATTTGAAAAGACGATGGAAAGAAGTTTGCTATCCAAGACGATACATTGAGCATTGTATTTCACATCTTATGTAAAGTTCGTCCTATGACAGGTTATCCAGATCATATGAAATTTATATATTTTCTTCATGTGCCAAACTTTCCATCTTATCATTGGTCAATAACCAGTGGTTGGGAATGGGCAAGATATCTAGCTCAAGTAGAAAATTATGATTTGAAACAGGAGATTGCAAATGCTTGATTTTTGGCATTGTCTTTGGATGAGGTTACGTTATAGATAATACTTCAGGGATATGTATAAGCATTTATATGGTTAATGACCATATTAGGCATTCCTATCTACTTGGGATTAAAAATATGTGAGAGACTTCTACAACTGGAAATATTTATGAACTTGTTCTTAGTTTTAAGGAAAATGGTATGGGTCATTTAATGATTGCAAAAATGTTGGTATGTGTTGGAGCAGATGGAACATCGATAATGCAAGGACAAAGGAATGGCCTTTGTGTTAGACTACAACTATCATCTTCACCATATATGCATAATATTCATTGTATGGCTCATAGGATGAATCTTGCATTTAAAATAGTAAGCAAGTTTCCACCAATTTCAAAAGTTGAAGATCTTGTACGTGAGACTCGTGCATACTTTTCTCGTAGTCCCAAACGATATTTAGGGTTTCCACAATTTGTAGATGGTATTATGGATGGAAAAAAACTATTAAAAGATGTTGATACAAGATGGATCTCATTAAACGGACTAGCTCAAAGACTATTTAATGAGTTTGAATCTTTGATAGGGTTGATGTATGAAAATCACTACAATGTTTACAAAGCTCAAGATCTTCTTTTTTGACTAACTGATATAGAGAAATTATTGGCATTGGGTGGAATTATTCCTATGCTACATGAAATGAAAGTCGTGAAAATGTCTCAGAATCGCACAATGTATATTGTCAAATACACAAATGCGAGAAATTCAACATTCCTTGCATTGGATAATTTGTATATGATGGCAGACTCTTTTACTGGTCCAGAGTTTACACGTTGGACTAAGATCATCAATATAGAAAATACTGAAATTGTTTTAACGTTTGATGAAAAAGGGATACTATGTATCGCAGTGTGTGGGTATATGGTTCCCTTTCATTATATTAGTAAGACGGGATGGATCACCAAATATTGCCCCATGTCAAGAGATGAACTTGATAATATTGTGATTTCAGTTAAATGGAATTTGATAGAAATTGAAATATCACTATCATCAGAGATAAGAGAACAATTTCCTCGAGATGAATTTTTGGAGGCCATGTGTGTGGTATACCCTCAATATTGGAACAATTGTCAATGTCCAATAAATTTAAAAGCCGATTTTCAAAATAGATTAAAATGTTTAGCAGACCAATTTTGCAAGAAAGTCTCGATACATTGAGAATAGATTGAAGGTATTTTAGATTCATCAAAATTGTATCAACAAGGTGGACGCTTTACTTAAACAATGTGGAAGAAATATCATTTTTTGGAGAATCCTAATGAAAATGGTGCTATAACAAGATTATGGAATACTTTAAGTGCTAGCCAATACCTGCAAGAAAACATATCAAAATATTTCAAATTAGCATATTTGTGTCAAACCATGATTTTGGGATCAGTGGAGGATGAGAGAATGTTTAGTGCACTATCATTCTTGAAGTCAAATTTGAGGAACAAGCTTGATAAACATGTGGATACATGTTTAAGATTATATGTAACAAATTATTACATTAACAATTTTCCATATGAAATATCACTAGCACTTTGGCGATCAGATTTTGATAGAAGGGGAGAAAACATTATAACAAATTTCTCTAATGAACTTGATACAAAACATAATGTTTTGGAGGCTCATAATGACACTTCATTTGGAAAATATCATGCTCACAATGTAGAAAATGAGGACCAAGATGAGAACTACGAAATTGAAATACCCTAGGACTCTTATTTTGGTATACATGTTTCGTTGATCATGCAAGATTACTATATGTCAAATTCAGGTAAAAATGGGTGCTATATTTTTTATTTTTCATTGTAACATTGCAGCTACATTTCTTTGATGTGTGTTATTTTAAGATTTATGTTTCTTATTTAATCCTTACATTATTTGTTTCTTATTTTTGACAGGAAATGAAGCTATATTTTATTAGGCTAGGACCTATTTCTTTTCACATAGATAGTGTCTGACTAGTTTTAAATGATAAATAACAAATTTAACAAGATTAACACAAAGCATCAATGGGATCATTCAAGTACATGAAACTAACTTGATGTCTAGCTCTGATATCTTGGAAAAATTTAATGGTTTATATGCTGCATGAGTTTGGGGAATTTTTTTGAGTTTCGAGTTTTATATTTTATTGGAAAATAATACTGATATTTGGAAAAATGTGTGATTTTATATTGGTACTGGAAATGAAGCTAGGTTTGATCTTTGACTGGAAATGAAGTCGGATTTGATGAATTTGGGACCTATTTCTTTTCACGTAGATAATGTCCTAGTATTAAATGATAAATAACTAATTTAAGAAGTCTAACTCTAAGCAACAATGGGCTTATTCAAGTACATGAAATTTTGTTGATGTCTAGCTCTAATATCTTAGAAAATTTTAGTGGTTTGTTTGTTTCTTGTGTTTAGAGGAGTTTGTTGAGTTTGAAATTTTTGATTTCTTTTGATCAAATATTTTTTTAGTCCTTGAATTCTTATGGTTCTCATATCATGCATAGATCAATAGATCTAGTTTTATTATTATTATTGTCGTTGTTTTATTTATATATTTGGTGGTTTGAGGGAAGATATTTCATTTCCTTTCACTTTGTGGCATGATTTTGACATCTTCACGTTTTATAATATAGTAAAATATTTTTCTTATTATATATTTTTCTTGGAAAAGAATTATTGATATTTGGAAAGTGAAATAAGCCCTGGGTAGCTAAGCAAAGAGAAAAATCGTCTATGTACTAGGTTCCTACGCATTCATCGTAGGAGACATATTGGCATGAGATCGTTATTCCTTCATTCATTGTAGGAGACATATTGGCATGAGTTTGACATTCATTTTATGCAATTACACTTTTGATTCCAAGGCGGAGTTGAGTTCACTGACCTGGGAAGAATAGTGGCAGTTGATCATAATGCTAAGGAGATTAGAATGTGGGTTTCACCAACAACTGACCATGCCACCAATGTTGGTGGAACCAAAGGTCCTTGCTGATTTCCTTCCATAATGTTTTATGATATTTTTTGTTCTTGTGTGTGGTTAAAGAAGTGCAGCTTACCTCATGTTTCAATCATGTTACTATCATCCATATGCCTTGCAAATTTGGGTTTGATATGCATCTTGAAGTTGAGAACTCAATCAGTGCATCGTTACCCTCAATTGTACTCTCTTTCAAACCTCACAATTTTCAAATCCTCTCCATCCATGAGATGTGCCAATCAAAATTGATGTTTCACTGGTGAGAGAAAACCCTCAAATGGAAAAGTGGAATTTTCCATCCGACTAATGATCTTGAATGTAAATGAGACAAAGAACAAGTCCACCTTCTACTGCAACTTTTAACTGCCCAATTGATCTCTTTTTTTGTGAGGTTGGATAGGTATTTGAAGGGGCATGAGTGTGAAGTGAAAAATCCATACACTAGAATATTTACCACCCAAGCTTGGTTCGATTTTTAGCCAAGGTGGGTAGACTTACTAGGTGCTCAGAAGACTGTGATATTTTTAAGTTGAAGACCTCTGTTGTAAGATAAATGAATCTAAGGGTAATGACCTTAACTTGAATAGATAGTAGAATGCAAGATTAAAATAGTGGTGTAGTCTCTTAAATTACCGTAGTTGCAAGTTGAATCTGGTTGGTTCTAATGATAACATGGAGAAAAAAGTTCTTTTTGTAGGCCATCTCATGCCTTTTCTACTCGTAGATTTCCACTCTTGAGTCTTATGTAAGGGTATGCACAGTTCTTGTGCTTTGTTGCATTTGTGTGCTCTCAAGTTAAAACAGAAGGGTGTTAACAATAATTTGGTGACTTAAACATGTTCTAAAATGTGATGGATTAATTGAATTCTATTATGCATATTGGAAAAATATTCTAACAAATATGGGCTTGAAATTTGATGCCCATTGCACACCCCTTACAACTTGGACATTAACTTTTACATGGGTTAAAACCTATTGTTTTTACGAGTAAAATATGCATGAATTTAGCCGCTGTGAGTAGCCACGTTTTCCTAGTGAAAATATTGGAAGTGGCCATTACATAACTTATTGAGTTATCCAACACCTTGTGTAGGAAATTTTGTAGAAAATGATGTCTATGGTGTGATACATACACTCTCTGGACATGGTCTATATTTAACAGTTAACCTTATCAATGAGAGAACTGAAAGAAATTTTGAATATATACAAACTTCTTTGTGATTTTTAAACCTTCTAAACTCACAATTCTTTTTTTTGTACATATATTTTTCTGTTAATTTAGATATGTGGGGAGAGATAAAGGGACATATTGTTAAGACAGAGTGATTATTATGATGAAGGAAAACTAGCTAAGCTACATGAATTACTTGATAAAATAGATATTGTGGATTCGATCTACAAGGGAGCTTATTTGACATCCTTGAAAGTTGGTGCATTATTAGAAAACTTCCAAGGTGCTAGAGAAGTAGCACTCCCGAGAGAGCTGGACGAAAATCATGACATATGGCAAGAGAGACTTGCAAAATATAGGGATTAAACTGGTAATATTTGAGTGCAAGCCGCTTTGGGAGATCCTTCTATGAAGACATTAGCTTACTATGATGCTTTTCAGATTTCTCAGGGTGAAACCGAGGTTGTTTTGGGAAGTATGGAAGGTAGAAGTGGTGGAGAATTACAAAGAGAACCCCATGATGGGCTTCATTGCATGCTGCAGTGGACGATGATCCTCGGCTGTGGAAAACTATACATGTGGAGTATCCTCTAAGTGAAAGGCTCACTGATGATGCCCTCTTAAAACTTGTTGAAAGGTCTCAAGGTCAGTTATGAAAATTGACTTTAGTGGACTGCCTAAAAATTACAAATGATGGACTAAAGCAAGTATTGGACATCAGTCCAAATCTACAAAGGTTGGTGTCTGTCTTTGTTGGTTTCTGAATTTGAGAAATTACAGAAAGATCAATTTTTTGTTGCACTTGGAATTTTGAAGATAACATTATATTTACTTTCTAAATGTATATTTTCTGCATTTTGGCATGATTAGCAATGTCAAACAGTTAGATTCAGTTAATGTAATTGCATGGGTTTCGTGAAATGGAATTGTGCTTCCCATAAAATGTTTTCACACATGGTTACTAAATGGATGTGTTTACATGTGAATTTAACCCATAGAATCCTTTAAATAAAATGATAAAAGGATAGTAACTTAAAATATTAGAAGTTTATTTTTTGAAGGAAATCTAGGTAGAATTTGTCCCAAAATGTTGAAACCTTTAAGGAAGGCACTGGTGCAACTCTTCCGTTTGGTATTCCATGTTCTTATGTGTTTCAAATTTCTCTCATTTATTGATTTGTATTATATTATTGCACACACTGGTGGATGCTCCTCAACTTTCCTGACATATCTTAATTTTCATTAGATATCTGGAAACATGGGAAGGTAATGTGTTTCTTTGAAAATGATGTTGCATGGAAGGTACTGATTGTAGGTTGTTCTCTTATTTAGTTTGTTCGTTCTTTTCAAAACCATATTGAGCATTGATTATGGAATTTTCTTTTTGTTATCAAGTGTATTAGGTTTTCGTCATGCAATTATATTTTTATCTTACACTTGCTCAAGTTAAGCTCATTAATTCAGAAGTTTTGTGTGAAATATCGTTTTCTCTTGGCACCTCTTACTCTACCCTTGACTATATGTGGTGCACTTGTTTCTGAGCTTTGTAGTTATGTTTTCTAGGTTGCACAAGGTTGACTGTCGATGACATTGTAAAAAATGTCAAAGAACACAGAGAATGCATCATGCACAGATTGAAGCAGTTGAGAATTAGTGGTATTTTTGGGATAAAAAGATAGCACCTTGAGAAGTTGAATTACCTTTTTGATGATGGTTTACAGCAGAAGTCCCATTCAGTAAAACCATGGTTTTATCCTAATGGTAAATATTATTCACTTTCATATGATGATGACAGTACAATTGATATTGAATCTTTCCCTAGATGTGGGAATGAAAGGCATGTTTATGACTGCACCAATGAAAGTTTCTAAAAGAAAAAAGACCAAACAGTTAGAGAGTGTCAAGATTGTACATTTTGTATTGCACGTTGTGACGAGTCTCGAAGGTGTATTGATGGTAGTGAATATGGAGAAACATTTTGTCTCGATATGCCCTGTGTTGACTGCATGCGGGCTTCTTAACTACCAAGAATCAAAAGAGATCACTTGTGGTAAATACACATAATCAGAATTTTAGCTTTACTTTAAGCTTCAATGATTTTGGGCTATTACTTTCTTGTAATTTGGGCCCAAAATTGATTGTTTTGACCCTATCTCAGGGAGTTGTTGATGACAAAGAAAACAAATCATTATCTTTGTGTGTGTTGAGGTGCACATATTAGTTTTCCTTATTTTGAGTATCAAAGGTATATAGAGGACAACAAATATAAAGAAATTTTATTTCAATTTTCATGAGAAGAAGCCAAAAGCAGTTTTTCCTTTCGGAGATTTTGGAGAATGTTGGCTGATAGTTTAGGCCCTATGATATTACAATTTTTGTTTTCAGCACTTTTTCATGAGAAGGCTACTCAACAGTAGGGTTGTATGTGGCCTAGATGTATATATTAGTAGACAATAGTTGTAAATTACCTACATTTATCAATTTGAAAAAAAAATATTGTAAAGGAAAATAACCTTCTTGCATTTCTAAAGAGAGAAGTAATGTCTAGCTCCAAATATTGTGGTGTGTTTGGTGGGTTGTGCTATGTGAGGACTAAACACAACCAGAAAGGTGGGTTTTCTGTCATAATTGAGTGTTGTTTATGGCAATCTCAAGACTAGGATCATATTACTCTGGTACAACATGATGATTGGCTCACATTTTCAGGGCAACTAGAATAAATAATGATGTACATGATTAACCCATTCAACCACAAACATCAAGTGTATTGTATGTCAAAAAATATTCATTTGTATTTATATTGTAAAAATGTGAATTCTTTTGTACATATTTGGTGAGTCACCAAATTGAGCAATTGGGAAAAAAAAATTGCGGCCATATAATATTTTTGTGTTTGAGCCGGCTAGAATGTCATATCCAGATATCTATTTTTTACACTTAGCTACCAAGGTGTTATATTGGTTTCTAGTATGTCTTTTAAATTTTGATAGTTTGATGCCAGGTTAAGGGAAATGCAAGCTATAGTGAAAATTCTTGTAAAGTGTGAAGTTTCTTGGTATGCAGACACTAGTTTATGTTGTTGGTTACTTCCTTGTCTTTTTAAGATTTGTGTCAGGGGTAGTGGAAGACAAGATTACTCAAGAAATAAGTGTATGTCTAAGGTGTGATAAGCAGCACATAATTTTTCTTAAAGTAAATAAAGAATATTATTTGAGAGTTTAAACTTATGTGATAAGGATAAACTTCTTTGGAGTAATATGGATAAGGATGTTATTATTTCTGAACTGGCATGAATTGTCTATAGGTGGAACTTATGGAAGAAGTCAATTAAATAATGAAATCCTTGGATTTTGTTTTGTGTGTGCATTTTTCCTTATTATGATAATCAAATTGATATTGATAACAGAAAATATGAAGAAATGTTGTTTCAGTTTGAATGAGAGGTATCTGAAATAAAATAAAATAAAAAATAAAAAATAAAAAAAAATCATGTGAGAGTTTTGGGGGTGGGAAGGGGGAGAATGTTGGCTGTGAATTTGGGCCCTGTGATATGTATTACAAACAATTCATGCCTTTGGCACTTATTCATGAGAATTTTACTAATAGTAAAGCTGCATATTACCCGTCTATATAATAAAGTTGCCAACATTTGCTAATTGGGTACATTTATTAAATTCATCCATTAAATAATGTACAGGAAGATACTATCATTATGGACCTATATAAATGGTGACTATAGGTGATCTAAAATGATTACTAGTTATTGATGTGCTAGTATCATATCAGATATCAATCTCTCTTTGCTTAGTTTTACTTATTCTTCATAGGTTTTTTTATGGGCATGTGATTGTAAAATTAGTGTACTTGGTGGAATTATGTGTTTGTCATAAGCTTGGAAAGCATAAATTTAAATGACTGAACATAATAAATTATAAACACATCAAACACACATAACAGATCTTAACACACAAAATTTTGATAAAGGATTTTACCCCTCCTAGGCTACATCTCCTTGGTCCAGCTTCATAGTGTGGACCTTTGTATTAGCTTCAAATGTGCTCAAATTGATATTAAAAGCTTCAATTCCTCTTGGAACTTGTTCCAATGAGTTTAAAACATCATAATATCCCAGAAATGACTATTTGATTTCTAAATTTGGACTCTGGATGCTCTGGCAATGGCCCCAACTCCTAGTGGCCCTAGCCTTCAAAAATCTTCAAATGCACTAAAACACCTCTAGATGACATTTTCTGCCTCTAAAACCTGCTTCATTGAGTTCCCAGCATGTCAATTAGCCTATAATGCCTCTTCCTAAGCTCTGTTTGGGTGAAAATTGAATGATTTATGACCAAAATTGTCTTTCCCCCAATTTCTCTATTAAATTTGGGGAGATTGCCAGTTAATTTTCCAAAAATGGAAAATTTGCCAGTTTTGGCACACTCCCTAAACTTCCTCTAGGATAATTGTGGATTAATTAAGTTAAGAGGGCTTAAATGGATGGATAAACATGGATATAAGGCTAAGCACCATTAACACTAATCTTAAGGATAAACATGGTTAACCCACGTAACATTTAATTAATCATTTTTTTTAATAACTTCGTCGTTAAGCCTTTAAGCACCTAGTCTTCAACAAAATGTTTCATGGGAGGGGGTTGGCCCCCTCCAACCCCCAACTCTGGCACGATATTAATTCAAATTTATGCGGACTCCCTCTATGGTTAAGAGACATCATATAGAGGAGCTGGTAAATGGCATGGGCGGTAAGCGGAAGGTCAGGGGTTCGAACCCGACCTCCCGCAATATATTTTTCTAAACATGACTCTAGCCAACACGCCATATTTTTCACTACCGCTTTATGTATCCTTGCTCCAATTAATAGTTAGCTCCACCTCTAGAATCAACTAGGATCCGCCATAGTTAGTTGACTTGCCAAATGTAGTGTTCTCCAACCATTAGTAGTACCACCTCCACACTTAGTTAGGTCTGATGACCTATAGTTTCAAACCATAGGTTTGTAATATGTATGATATCACTTGATCACATAAATTCAAACTTTAGACTTAAAACAAAGTTCAACCTGCCCTACCATGCTATGCAATGGGAGCGGGGGGGGGCACGTGGCATGCCACGTGGCCCTTCCCCATTAGCTGTAATTCCACCATATAAATAATGCCAAGATAATAAAATTCAAACTTAGACTTGGGGAAAAAATTTATCTTCCTAGTCATCATTGGAAAATCTGGTGGTGCCACTCGGCACAGTGTCATTGGTTGTTTCTGGAGGATATTCCCTATGAAGTTGACTGTACCTACCACATCATCCCTGTACTCGTTCTTCTCCTTTTTTTCCTTTTTTGGAAAATGAACAACAAACCAAAACTCACTCATACGAGCTCGGATTTCGATGAAATGAGTTACGCCAGAATCTTGGTGATGAACTCTATCTGGTCGTTCAGGTTCGAAGCAATTTTGAGCATTTCTAATTTTTAGCTAAAACTGAGCCTTAGATCATTCCTCCCCACTAGAAGCCTTTTGGACCTCAAAATATACTATCAATTGTTCAGCAAGTGAGGGTACATCTCCCTCACTTTTCCAATCTCTAACTATTTATCCTTTGAAGGATTTTTACCCTTAAGTTCCACTCTATGGTATTCAACATTCCCTCTTCTTAAAGTTCTGATTCTTCTATCAAGTATGAGATCTTGCTTAATTTCATCAAGATATTCTGGTGAGAAATAATCTATTGATTAAAGTTGAACATTCTCTCCTTGATCATCAATCAAATGAGGCTCAAAAAATCTCAAATTATCAACATTAACGACAGAATAAATTTGCATATGAGGAAAATCTAGCTTGAATGCATTTGTATCAATATTTTCCATAATTTTAAATGGACCATAACGGATTGGTTTGAGATTTTTACCTTCCCCTTGCAATCTTTCCTTTCTTATGTACAACCAAACTTCGTCACCAACTTGGAATTTATGATCAACCCGATGTTTGTCATGCCTTGATTTGTAGCTGCTTTGACTCTTTTCAAGTTGCTCTTGCATTGTGTGATGTACCAACTGAATTTTATCAATGAACTTTCTTTCCTTATCTATGTCACTATGTCCGTCTATAGAGACATCTTTCTCAAATATGAAGTCCAGTGGAGATCTTGGCAAGTAACCAAAACATGCCTCAAATGGCGATGTATTTGTGGAAGAATGTTTTGCCTGGTTGTATGCATGTTGTATGTAGTGTAACTATTCGTCCCACAACTTGGGATGCTTGCTACAATAGTCTCTTAGGAGATGAATAACGGTTCAATTTACCACCTCTATTTGACCATTTTTTTGTGGATGAAATGTTGTGCTTTTCTTCAGCTTTGAATCCATCATATCCCATAATTTTGACCAAAAATTCCCAAAAAATCGAGAATCTCGATCACTTACAATAGAAGTAGGAAGACAAAAATGGATCCATACGTTTTGAAAGAAAATATTAGCAGTTTTTTCAGTTGTAATAGTTTTCTTACTTGCCATCAAAATACACATTTGTTGAACCTATCTACCACAACATGCAAATAATCATGACCTTTCCTTGACATAGGAAGGCCTCCTACAAAATCCATTGAGATGCTCTCCCAAGGATGAGAAGGAACCGGAAGTGGTGTGTAAAAACCAAGCTTCATATTGCTAGACTTACTTGTTGCACATAAAGAACATCCTATAATGAAACAAGAAACACTTTCATTCATGTGTGGCCAATAACAATACATTTGGAGATGTGCTACTATTTTTCCTACACTGAAATGTCCTGTAATCAATGATGTGTGTGCCTCCCTTATGATATTTTTTCTTTCTCCCTATGGAATACATAACTTGCCCAAGTGATACAACAAATTGTTATGCACATGATAATATAATTCTTCACTTTGGTTCCCCTTACTCAAGCTCTCATACACATCTTGAAAATCATTATCATTTACATATTGTTCAATGTAACTTTCATGCATAATAGAATTGTGCTTGAGAATAATAGTTGAATTTACAATAGACCTAGAGAGCATATCAGCTAATTGTAAATTATTTTTTTGTATCTGATAACCAAGTGAAATTTTTTTAGAAAACCCATCCACCTAAAATGTCTTGATTGCTGCAATTTTGGCTGTGATTCTAAGTATTGTAATGGTTGATGGTCGGTATGGATAATGGTCTCTTTCCCCATCAAGTAATGCTTCCATTTCTTTAAACTTTGTACCAATGCATATAAATATTTATCATAGGTGGGATATTTAGTCACAGCTCCATTAAAAATTTTAGAATGAAATGAGATAGGCCTACCATGATGCATGAGCACTGCTCCCATATCATAATCACTTGCATCTATTTGGATCTCAAATGGCTGTATGAGATCTGGAAGTGCTAGAACTGGTGTTGAACTTTTCTTTTTGTTCAAAGCATCAAATGCTTTATGCTGCAAATATCCCCAATGGAAGACTTTCTTTACACTTTTCAATGCATGTAACAGAGCTTCAATGGAAGAAAAATTAGCAATGAATTTCCTCCAATACTGATTGCCCCTAAAATATTCTGACCTTGGTACTATATTGGGCTTGGGCCAATTCAAAATGACCTCAACTTTGGAAGGATCATTCTTCAACTTACCTCCTCCAACAGTGTGTCCCAAGTATACCAATGAAGTCTTACCAAATTCACTTTTTGACATATTAAGAAAACATTCCTCTTTTCTCAAAACATCAAGTACCTTGTTCACATGCATGACATTTTCTTCTCTTGATTTAATGAATATGAGTATGTCATCTAAGTAAAAAATGGAAAATTCATCTAGAAATTGTCTAAGTACATCATTCATGACTCTCATGAAAGTAGTTGGTGCATTGGTTAAGCCAAATGACATAACTAACCACTCATATAATCCTTCTCTAATTTTGAAAGAATTTTTCCAAATGTATTCTTCAGCTATCCTAACTTGATGATAACCACTTCTCAAGTCTAACTTATTGAAATACTTTGCCTGCTTTAACTGATCTAGAAAATCATCAATGTGTGGGAGTGGGTATTGATTCTTTACTATGATTTTGTTCAATGCATGGAAATCAATACACATGAGCCAAGTCCTATCCTTCTTTGGAACCAAAACTACTAGAGAACCACATGGAGAAGTAGATGGGCGTATGATACCTTTATTCAGAAAATCTTGGATTTTCTTCTTGATTTCCAAACTCTCCATAATTTACATGTAATACATACCAATGTTTGGAAGTGGAACATCTTGTTGCAACTGAATCTCATGTTGAATTCCCCTCTTGTGTGGTAACCCCTTTGGTTCTTGAAACATCTCGTCATGCTAACTTACCATATCAAACAAATTAGATTTAAATTTTTCATCACATCCATCAAAATATTCATAGTTAACATCATCCTTTTTCTTGATCATGAGAAGCACCAAAAATTTAGTTGCATTTACTAGCCTCTTCATTTTCCCTACATTAACTAAAGAAATATTCAGTTTCTTGCGATGAGATCTCACAATATACTCCACTCCATCTTTGATCAAATGATATTTGTTCTCATGACTGTAAAAGACCATTTTCATGTCATAAAAATATGAACTACCCAAGATTTCAAGTGGAACCACATTTAACTCGACTTCATCGACAAAGATTGCAGTAATAGAAAATCTAAAAATACATTTCCTTGTAACCTGTAAATTGGCATTGTTAACTATCTGACCCAAAGGGTATGGTTTATGATGAGGTACAATTTCAAGGTTTATTCTTTTGACTAAGTCTTTTGAAATCAGGTTTACTTGTGACACCATATCAAAAAATGCATCTATCTTTGTATGATTAGAAATTACTCTAACATGGAATAATTCTATCCTTGTATCTTCATTTGGAGTGTTGTTGTGACTGTTTGAGGAACTAGAACTTGCTATAGCTTCCTTTCCTTTGTTAGCCATGGAAACTATCTTGGTTTCATCTCCTTAATCGGATCCAAGATCTTTTTGTGTAGTGGCAGTCACCTTTTGTTTCCCTTTGTTATTTAGTTTCTTTGGCCTTAATTCAGGATGCAGTTTCCAAAAGTGAGCTTCATCATGCCCCTCTTTGGAATAATGTTTGCATGTAATTTTCTCCCATTATTTTTTAACACTTGCATTCTTCTTTCCCTTCCATTTTCCTCCCTTCTCTTTTCCCTTACCCTTGAATGTATTCTTCTTACTACCCTCTTCAGAAATATTATTACCCCTTACTTCAAGATGTGTGGCTTGCAAACATACTTCATCTAAGTTATTTGTGTTAAACATGAGGATAGTTTGTTTCAAGTAGGAATGTAAACCTCCTATATATTTCAAGAGTGTATCTTGTGAATTAAAGTCTACTCCAAGTAAATATAAAGCCCTCTTCCTAAAATCTTCTGTATACTCTTTAACAGTTTGGCCTTTGAGTTGTCTAAATTTTTTCCAACTCATAATTTTTTCTGCATATAGGCTAATGGATAAAACTGTATTTTAATGGAATAAATTAATTTGACCCAAGAAATGGAAATCTTACCATGGATTCGCATTTCCTCTTGTGTCTTTGCCTCCTTTTATTTCCTAAATCCACCTCAGGCTGAAAGAAGGTAGAGTTCAGGGTAACATCAAACCATGCTCAGTCTGGTAGCTAGCCCTACCAAAACAGGAGAGGGCTCTCTCCGGGTCAATCTCCGCGAAAAGTAATCAATAGGGCTTTAGATGACTGAAATGAAAGCTAATTTTAGGCTAGGTATATAAGTGAAGGATTTTGATTGTGTTTTTGGGGGTTTTTTGTTGGATCAAGGGAAAGGCAGTTTTAGGTGCGAGGTTTAGGCCTAGTTTTGCAGAATTCTGATTGGGGCAAGGTAGGTAATAGTTTTGATGCTTTAGCTTGAGTGGATGGATGGATCAGACCAGTGAGGAGCTGAAGAGGGAAAGAGGATCTCAAGAGTCCTCCTCAGAAATATGAAAACATGAAAAACTAAACAAAAATGAAGGGAGAGCAAAGCAAACCAATGAATTACACAATTATAACTTGTTTGTTCAGTTTAAGAAGATAGGAGAATAAAAATGGTACACATAAAAAATAGTGAACTTACAGATACATAGAGGAAAACACCATCAAAACACAGATCCACAAGGATCCCAAAGAGGGCTGCAAACCATGGTCTATTCCTTTGCCAAAATTGCAGAATGAAATGTACAATGAAGTGCTAGCAATCCCAAATGTCCAACCTTGAAAATGACTGAGAAAATTCATCATATAGACAAGCCTAACCCATTACCATGCCTCTAGGGGTCGAGCTCATCATTCTAGGAGTTGTTTCAACCATATCTAAACTAGGAACTAGAAAATAGGCCATGAAACAACTTGCCTCTATATGCTAGGAAATTGATCCATTCACTTACATTTCACCTTTTGGTGAATGAATCTTCTAGAATGAGTAAAAATGTGCCAAAATTACATCATGATCATGAAATTACATCAAATTAGATCAATAGTTACATGAAAAAGTGAAACTGGTCAAAACTAGGCGAAATTCTGAGCTGCTGAGTGAAAAATAGGCCAAAATTCTCTATGCGCCGCGCCCAAAATCTCTATGCGTAGCACAACATTGGAGCTGATTTTGAGGCAGTTCCCGAAGTCCAAATTGAGCTCATGATAGATTTTTGGAAAGACATGCCTGTCTACTTTCCAACCCAAGTGGAATTTCTAGATTTGGTGTCCATTTTCCCATCCAAAAGTTCAATCTCCCAACATTGCTTCCTGTGGGTGCAAAATGTGGCAGAAAGGCCAATTTTAGGGTGTTTTTAACCCTTTAGGCAACCCAGAACTTGATTAAATCCTTAGTTAATCCATGAGCATGCATAAATTTTCATGAAAAACTCAGAAATGCAAAGTTTTCCCCCTGAAGAGCTGCCAATTATAAGCGTGCGCCAAGTGGCGCTACCCGTCGGGCAGAAAAACCTATTTTGAGACCAAAAAATTCAAAATTGAAAATTTTTTCCCCAAATTTGCTGAAATTTGGGCTGAATATCCCTCATCAAGCACCATGCTGGGCCAAAGAAGCTTCAGCCAAAATTATGCCTTTTCACGCCTCCTCGATGCCTTCTTCATCTACTGTGCCTGAGGTGAATATGAGAGTCTAATGTCTTTGATTTTTGTTTCCAAATAAGTGGTGATATGGGAAAATAGGACAGTGGGAAAAAAGTGTTCAATCAAGTGAAATTAGAAGTGTGAGGACATTCACTTGACTGTTTGGAGATTTGGGATTTAGGAATTTTTGCAAATGATATGGGGAAAGGGACAATGATAGGGAATGGTAGGATTTATTGATAGGGAAAATAGGACTTGGGGATAACTGATTTGGGATGTAAGGGAGTAGGGGAGGGACTGTATGATGATATGACAATGAGAGGAAAGGGAAACACAGGTGAGAAATGGAGTGGGAGTGTTTTAGCACCAAAGTCAAATTTTAACACTCAAACTCAAACCCTAAGGAGCAGTTTTTGATAAGAGGATAGGGTTTAACATTTAACATTCAAATTGTCCAAATAAAACTTCGAAACCACACCAAACACTACTCAATAAAAATTTCAAGATCAGTCGGACTTACTCGGGCAAATGGGAGAGAAAGATTTGAAATTTCGTTGAAGGCAATGACAAAATTAGCTTGTCGGCTCTGTGCGCCACGCACTTTCTATGCACCGCGCACGTTGAAAAATGCACTGTGAAAAATGGTCCTATGCGCCATGCACTTTATATGCGCCGCGACCTTCACCCAATGCGCCGCGCAGGTAACTCACCCACAATTTCGGCTTTCATACCACTGTTTCTCTCTTCCACTAATTTTGACTCTACTTAATTATGTCTTTGGCGTGCAAATGGGTTGTAGAAACAATGGAATTACCTTATATAGTGGAGAACTTGATTTTTGCTTCTTTAAAACCCACTTTCTTATGTTTTGGCTTTGGCACTTTTCATTTTCTAATACAAACTCTGTTTTTGTTTCCATTTTGACTTTTTTGACTTGAATGATGAAACTTTTGTCAATTTTTTGCAGGGATGACTGGCACGGAATTTGGCAAAGGCGACCAGGGTTGCACCTGAAGATTTTGACAACTGAAAAACTTTGAAAATATACATGGCATTTATTACAAAAGACGAAATTGACGATTTTTCTTCAAAACAGAGTTTCGAAGAAAAGTCAATATCTTACATTATGACGATGAAATTTTCGAAATGAAAACTTATTTTGAACCTCCCTCTGTGCCTACTGGCATTATTGGACACTTTGAAGACAAAATTTTCGAAACCCTATACCTAATGACTGAAATGACTCTTCGCTGACTAAGAGACCAAAACAGGACTATGAATGACTTTAAAATTGATGTTGATGAACAGACACAAACCAGCAGATACATGACATGAGGGACATGAGTGACACAACCCTTCCGTCAGAAGATGGATGCTCCTAATGGAATGAAAATGACTATACCGAATGAGACACCTAAAAATGAAATGCAACAAAAGAGATTTTGATCTCTGGTGGAGGGATAAACAAACCGACTCTGACATTGGCTCTAATGGGGATGGTAGCTCCTTGGAGGTACCAAGAACTATAGATCTTTGGAAAGTAGACAGTGCCTTTGTCTATTGGGCAATGGAGTCAAAACACGAAAAATGACATTATGCAGACTGACTCTGACTCAAGGCTAAAATTGAAAACCATAATAAAACCCAAAATTACTAAAACATAACTAACAAACTGGAAGGATGCTCATAATTGAGCTTATTCATCAAACCTACTCTAATTGTTCTTTTCACCACCTGATCAAGTGAAATGGAACAGCCAATTCAACCATGTAAGCATCCTGGCTGCTATATGATTTCTTCCCAAATGCTTTCTGATGCGCAGGAAAAGGGAAGAATCGAAAGGCAACTCCCATGGAAAATTGGAATCAAGTTGACTGCTGATAAAATTGCAAAGCATGAATTGACTGGATGACTTCAAGAATATTGTGAAAGGATCTTCATAAACATAGCTATTGATTTACATTAACACATTACTTCTCTGGTCCAGGTAATCTTAATAACTTAATATTATGATTTCCCTCACATCTGTGTTGTCTTTCTTTGGTGACACAAGTAGGTTGTCAAAAGGATCCTAAATTTCGTGAATAACCAAACTCTGTAGCTGATTCCAAACAGAACAAAGGTCTCCTTTATCAATCTCCTCACATGACTGCAAACCTTGATATGGACTTTGTAATGAAAAATATGGTAAACAAGACAATGAAGGAGAATTTTGAATAAGATTATTATCAACATTCTTTTCTGGCACATGGTTAGCCAATGGAGAAGAACTTTTACAGCAAACATCATCCAACACACGAGCAATAGGATCATTAAAAACTTGAGAAGACTGTTGCGATGTATTCATTGAAACTGTATGACATCCTACTGGCTGTTCATCTTTTTCTTTAGAGATATTACGAAGATTCCGCTTTATAAACTGAAATGCTTCGAAACAAAAGGGTACAAAATCCTCTTGCATCATTAAATCATGTATTTCGGCTTCCATGCCTTCATCTGTAATCTGACCTTCAATTGTGTTTGGTGGCTGCAAATCTGGTGCTAGGGAGGGTTTTGTATCAGAAATGATTTTATCAATCGTTTTAGGAGAAGATTTCTCATTAACAACTTGCTAAAGAATTTCGCTATCTGTCTCATCCTCAACATTAAAACTGAGAGATTGTCGATTTCCTACAGGCTGCTACTTTGAAGATTTACTATGCAATTTATCCTTCAAAAAATGGAATGATTAAAAACAAAATGGCACGAAGTCATCTTGTATCATTTTATCATATGTGCCAGCTTTCATGTCTTCATCTGCAACTTGACAATCAATGGCTTTCGGGGGCTGCAAATCTGAATATGAGAAGTCTTGAACAAGGTTTTCATTGCCCTCAAGATGGTCCAAATCAAGACTTGTCGACAGTTGATTTCGGATTGCATGAATGTTGTCTCTGATGAACTGAAACGAATCAAAACAAAAAGGCAAAGATCCTTCACTTACTTCAAAATTTTCTGCACTTTCCTCGTCATTGTCATAGCTGATAGGCATCGGTTGATCACTGTACTCGAGCGACTGAAAGTGAACTTCTTCCTCCCAAAAACTAGCTGTTGATTTGTCTGCAAGATTAGTTTCTATTTGGAGAACATAATCATCATCATACTGATCAAACTGAGGCAAATCATCAAGCATACATGGCAAATCAATAGATCTCTCTTCTCCAAGATGATCTACAAAACAATCACTATGACAACTGGGATAAGAAACAAAATGTTTTGGATCAGCCACTTGTTCATGAACGTCATTTTCATTTTTTGCGGTCATTTTCCACACCATCTCTTCTACTGCGTTTACCAAAAGGTCAAGCTTTTTCTCTGAAGGTGTCAGGTGCTCTGCAACATTTTTCTTTTCTTCTTCCTTCAGCCTTTCTCTTTTGATCAACAGATTAGCTTCTACATTTACTGCATTGTACTATATTTCTTCAAGTGTTGCAACATTCCTTTGTCTTAGCTTAAACTCCATTTCCGGATCATAAGCGCCTGGGTAATGTAAGAGAGCAGATCTAGGAGGAGGTCTTATATAGACAGGTATCGAATAATAGACTCGATTGATTCTAGTGAAAAAATGTTGTATTGTCTCCCCTTACTGTCTTTTCAACTCGGCATACTCATCTAAAATAAGGAAAGGGTTTTGTCTGATCACCCACCTATCAAGGAAAACTTTGACGAAATGCTGGAAATCTGAGATGCTTGCATCAGGCAGGGCTTTGAACCAACTCTTGACTTTGCCTTGCAAAGAAAGAGCAAAAAGTCTAATACTAACATCTTCTTCATCAACTTCAAAAAGGTCTAGAAAAGTCTCAACATTCTTCACATGTTGCTCAACGTTGACATTGTTACATTCACCGTCAAATCTTGGCAAATATAGGTAGTAATTTACAGGGAAAGCATGGAGAACAGAAGGTAAAACAAGAGTTTTATACCTATCTGGGACTATAAAAGGTGTAGGAGTATATACAAGAGCTACGAGATCAGTTTTGTTTTCTTTAAGCTCATCACTTTGAAGACAGTCATCATAAGATGTGGGAAAATTAAGGAGGCCAGGGTCAAAGGGAAACTCAGTATTTACACTTTTTGAATGGGTCGAGCGGAGATTTTGATCACCTTTATCATACAACAAATTCTGAAAAACTTCCAGGACAGCTTCAAGAACAGCAAAGAAGTAATTTGCAAGAAAGCAGACTAGATCCTGAATACCATTCCACTTTGGATACCTGAACTTTGTGTAAGATCCTTCCATTTTCTCAGAGAAAGAGTTAGTCCTCTAGTGGAGTCTCTACATTGAGTTGGAGTC
The DNA here is from genome assembly GCA_034641835.2 of Pinus albicaulis. Taxonomy (NCBI): domain Eukaryota; kingdom Viridiplantae; phylum Streptophyta; class Pinopsida; order Pinales; family Pinaceae; genus Pinus; species Pinus albicaulis. The sequence goes on from CM076574.1 coordinate 550,107,895, forward strand.
ACCAGGTGAATGATTTCAGCCTTCTTATGTCTGATCATTGTTCACCATCAACCATCAGATCTAACTTGATACACGTATTGGGGCAATTTATAAGTTAGATGTTACGTTTACAAACTAGACCGGAGTTTGACTGAAGCATTGTTTATCTACTTTCGCTAATGCAAGGCAAGAGCGTTTTCGAAGGCTACCTGGCTAACTTCAGGCTCCGTCTGTAGTTTATAAAAGAAATAACACCAACAAGAAAACCATTTTCTTCCCCAGCATGGTTGCCACTATGTTATTGCATAAATCCACCTCAGGCTGAAAGAAGGCAGAGTTCAGGGTAACACCAAACCACTCTCAGTCTGGTAGCTAGCCCTACCAAAATAGGAGAGGGCTCTCTCTGGGTCAATCTCAGCAAAAAGTAATCAATATGGCTTGAGATGACTGAAACACAGTTTTGGGTGTGGGGTTTAGGCCTAGTTTTGGGTGTGGGGTTTAGGCCTAGTTTTGCAGAGTTCTGATTGGGGCAAGTTAGGCAATAGTTTTGGGTGTGGGGTTTAGGCCTAGTTTTGCAGAGTTCTGATTGGGGCAAGTTAGGCAATAGTTTTGATGCTTTAGCTTGAGTGGATGGATGGATCAGACCATTGAGGAGTTGAAGAGGGGAAGAGGATCTCAATAGTCCTCCTCAAATAGATGAAAACATGAAAAACTAAACAAAAATGAAGGGAGAGCAAAGCAAACCAATGAATTCCACAATTATAACTTGTTTGTTCAGTTTAAGAAGATAGGAGAATGAAAATGGTACACATAAACAACAGTGAACTTACAAATACATAGAGGAAAACACCATCAAAACACAGAGCCACAAGGATCCCAAAGAGGGCTGCAAACCCTGGTCTATTCCTTTGCCAAAATTGCAGAATGAAATGTACAATGAAGTGCTAGAAATCCCAAATGTCCAACCCTGAAAATGACTGAGAAAATTCATCATATAGACAAGCCTAACCCATTCCCATGCCTCTAGGGGTCGAGCTCATCATTATAGGAGTTGTTTCAACCATATCTAAACTAGGAACTAGAAAATAGGCCATGAAACAACTTGCCTCTATATGCTAGGAAATTGATCCATTCACTTACATTTCACCTTTTGGTGAATGAATCTTCTAGAATGAGTAAAAATGTGCCAAAATTACATCATGATCATGAAATTACATCAAATTGGATCAATAGTTACATGAAAAAGTGAAACTGGTCAAAACTAGGCGAAATTCTGAGCTGCTGAGTGAAAAATAGGCCAAAATTCTCTATGCACCGCGCCCAAAATCTCTATGCGTAGCACAACGTTGGAGCTGATTTTGAGGTAGTTCCTGAAGTCAAAATTGAGCTCATGATAGATTGTTGGAAAGACATGCCTGTCTACTTTCCAACCCAAGTGGACTTTCTAGATTTGGTGTCCATTTTCCCCTCCAAAAGTTCAATCTCCCAACATTGCTTCCTGTGGGTGCAAAAGGTGGCAGAAAGGCCAATTTTAGGGTGTTTTTGACCCTTTAGGCAACCCAGAACTTGATGAAATCCTTAGTTAATCCATGAGCATGCATAAATTTTCATGAAAAACTCATAAATGCAAAGTTTTCCCCCTAAAGAGCTGCCAATTATAAGCGCGCGCCAAGTGACGCTACCCGTCGGGCAGAAAACCCTGTTTTTAGACCAAAAAATTCAAAATTGACAAAAATTTTCCCAAATTTGCTGAAATTTGAGCTGAAGATCCCTCATCAAGCACCATGCTAGGCCAAAGAAGCTTCGGCCAAAATTATTCCTTTTCACGCCTCCTCGATGCCTTCTTCATCTACTGTGCCTGAGGTGAATATGAGAGTCTGATGTCTTTGATTTTTGTTGCCAAATAAGTGGTGATATCGGAAAATAGGACAGTGGGAAAAAAGTGGTTCAATCAAGTGAAATTATAAGTGTGAGAACATTCACTTGACTGTTTGGAGATTTGGGATTTAGGAATTTTTGCAAATGATATGGGGAAAGGGACAATGATAGGGAATGGTAGGATTTAGGGATAGGGAAAATAGGACTTGGGGATAACTGATTTGGGATGTAAGGGAGTAGGGGAGGGACTGTATGATGATATGATAGTGAGAGGAAAGGGAAACATAGGTGAGAAATGGAGTGGGAGTGTTTTAACACCAAAGTCAAATTTTAACACTCAAACTCAAACCCTAAGGAGAAGTTTTTGATAAGAGGATAGGGTTTAACATTTAACATTCAAATTCTCCAAATCAAACTTCGAAACCACACCAAATACTACTCAATAACAATTTCAAGATCAGTCAGACTTACTCGGGCAAATGGGAGAGAAAGATTTGAAATTTCGTTGAAGGCAATGACAAAATTAGCTTGTCGGCTCTGTCAGCAGCGCGCACAACCCAGTGCGCCGCGCACTTTATATGCGCCGCGCACGTTGAAAAATGCACTGTGAAAAATGGTCCTATGTGCCGCGCACTTTATATGCGCCGCGACCTTCACCCAATGTGCCGCGCAGGTAACTCACCCACAATTTCGGCTTTCATACCACTGTTTCGCTCTTCCACTAATTTGACTCTACTTAATTATGTCTTTGGCGTGCAAATGGGTTGTAGAAACAATGGAATTACCTTATATAGTGGAGAACTTGATTTTTGCTTCTTTAAAACCCACTTTCTTATGCTTTGGCTTCGGCACTTTTCATTTTCTAATACAAACTCTGTTTTTGTTTCCATTTTGACTTTTTTGACTTGAATGACGAAACTTTTGTCAATTTTTTGCAGGGATGACTGGCATAGAATTTGGCAAAGGCGACCAGGGCTATGCCTGAATATTTTTACAACTAAAAAGCTTTGAAAATATACATGGCATTTATTACAAAAGACGAAATTGACGATTTTTCTTCAAAACAAAGTTTCGAAGAAAAGTCAAGATCTTACATTATGACGATGAAATTTTCGAAATGAAAACTTATTTTGAACCTCCCTCTGTGCCTACTGGCATTATTGGACACTTTGAAGACAAAATTTGTGAAACCCTATACCTAATGACTGAAATGACTCTTCGCTGACTAAGAGACCAAAATAGGACTATGAATGACTTTAAAATTGATGTTGATGAACAGACACAAACCAGTAGGTACATGACATGAGGGACATGAGTGACACAACTCTTCCGTCAGAAGATGGATGCTCCTAATGGAATGAAAATGACTATACTGAATAAGACACCTAAAAATGAAATGCAACAAAAGATATTTTGATCTCTAACGGAGGGATAAACAAACCGACTCTGACATTGGCTCCAATGGGGATGGTAGCTCCTTGGAGGTGCCAAGTACTATAGATATTTGGAAAGCAGACAGTGCCTTCGTCCATTGGGCAATGGAGTCAAAACATGAAAAATGACATTATGTAGACTGACTCTGACTCAAGGCTAAAATTGAAAACCATAATAAAACCCAAAATGACTAAAACATAACTAACAAACTGGAAGGATGCTCATAATTGAGCTTATTCATCAAACCTACTCTAATTGTTCTTTTCACCATGCGATCAAGTGAAATGGAACAGCCAATTCAACCATGTAAGCATCCTGGCTGCTATTTGATTTCTTCCCAAATGCTTTCTGATGCGCAGGAAAAGGGAAGAATCGAAAGGCAACTCCCATGGAAAATTGGAATCAAGTTGACTGCTGATAAACTTGCAAAGCATGAATTGACTGGATGACTTCAAGAATATTGCGAAAGGATCTTCATAAACATAGCTATTGATTTACATTAACACATTACTTCTCTGGTCCAGGTAATCTTCATAGCTGGATATTAAGATTTTCCTCACATCTGTACTGTCTTTCTTTGGGGACGTGCTGGGTACATCAAAAAGAACTTGAATTTAAGTGAATAACCAAACTCTGTGTTGATTCCAAACAAAATTAAAGGTCTCCTTTGTCAATCTCTTCACATGATTGCAAACTATGCAGTATGAACTTTGTGAAAATATGGTAAACAAGACAATGAAGGCGAAGATTTTGAGTGAATAAGATTATTATCAACGTTCTTTTAGCATGGGTGTGATGGAGAAGAACACCAGGCAAACATCATCCAACACCACGAGCAATAGGATCATTAAAAACTTGAGAAAATTTGTTGCGAGTTATTCATTAGCTTGTATGACATCCTACGTGGCTATGTTTTCCTCATGAAGATATTAAAGTTAAAACTGCAAAAATTTAAAATGGCAAAAAAAATTAAAATCTCCATCATTAAATCATGTATTTCGGCTTCCACGCCTTCATCTGCAATCTGACCATCAATTGCGTTTGGTGGCTGCAAATCTGGTGCTAGGGAGGGTTTTGTATCCAAAATGATTTCATCAGTCGTTTCAGGGGAATATTTCTCATTAAAAACTTGCTCAAGAATTTTGCTATCTATCTCATCCTCAACATTAAAACTGAGGGATTGCTGATTTCCTACAGGCCGCTCATTTGAAGATTTATTATGCAATTTACTCTTCAAAAACTGAAATGATTCAAAACAAAATGGTACAGAATCATCTTGCATCATTTGATCATATGTGCCAGCCTCCATGTCTTTATCTGCAACTTGACAATCAATGGCTTTCGGGGGCTGCAAATCTGAATATGAGAAGTCTTGAACAAGGTTTTCATTGCCCTCAAGATGGTCCAAATCAAGACTTGTTGACAGTTGATCTCTGATTGCATGGAAGTTTTCTCTGATGAACTGAAATGAATCAAAACAAAAAGGCAAATATCCTTCACTTACTTTAAAATTTGCTGCATTTTCCTCATCATTTTCATAGCTGATAGGTGATGGCTGATCATTGTACTCGAACTGCTGAAAGTGAAATTCTTCCTTCCATAAACTAGCTGTTGATTTGTCTGCAAGATTAGCTTCTGTTTGGAGAACATAATCATCATCATACTGATCAAACTGAGGCAAATCATCAGTATAAAACACATCATCAAGCATACATGTCAAATCAATAGATCTCTCTTCTCCAAGATGATCTACAAAACAATCACTATGACAACTGGAATAAGAAACAAAATGTTTTGGATCAGCCACTTGTTCATGAATGTCATTTTCATTTTTTCCAGTCATTTTCCGCACCATCTTTTCTACTGTGTTTACCAAAAGGTCAAGATTTTCCTCTGAAGGTGTCAGGTGCTCTGCAACATTATTCTTTTCTTCTTCCTTCAGCCTTGCTCTTTTGATCAACAGATTAGCTTCTACATTTACTGCACTGTTCTGTATTTCTTCAAGTGTTGCAACATTCCTTTCTCTCAGCTGAAACTCCATTTCTAGATCAAAAGCACCTGGGTAATGTAAAAGGGCCGAGCCAGGAGGGGGTCTTATATCGACGGGTATCGAATAATAGACTCGATTGAATCTAGCGGAAAACTATTGTACTGTCTCCCCTGGCAGTCTTTTCAGCTGGTTATACTCTTCTATAATAAGGAAAGGGTTCTATCCAATCACCCACCTGTCGAGGAAAAATTTGACGAACTGCTGGAAATCTGAGATGCTCGCATCAGGCAGGGCTTTGAACCAACTCTTGACTTTTCCTTGCAAAGAAAGAGCAAAAAGCCTAATACTAACATCTTCGTCATCAACTTTAAAAAGGTCTAGAAAAGTCTCAACATTCTGCACATGTTGCTCAACATTGACATTGTTACATTCACCGTCAAATCTCGGCAAATATAGGTAATAATTTGCAGGGAAAGCATGGAGAACAGAAGGTAAAACAAGAGTTTTATACCTATCTGGGACTATAAAAGGTGTAGGAGTATATACAAGAGCTACGGGATCAGTTTTGTTTTCTTTAGGCTCATCACTCTGAAGAGAGTCATCATAAGACGTGGGAAAAGTAAGGAGGCCAGGATCAAAGGGAAACTCAGCATTTACATTCTTTGAATAGGTCGAGTGAAGATTTTGATCACCTTTATCATACAACAAATTCTGAAAAACTTTCAGGACAGCTTCAAGAACAGCAAAGAAGTAATTTACAAGAAAGAAGACTACGTCCTGAATACCATTCCACTTTGGATACCTGAACTTTGTGTAAGATCCTTCCATTTTCTCAGAGAAATAGTTAGTCCTCTAGTGGAGTCTCTACATTGAGTTGGAGTCACCAGGTGAATGATTTCAGCCTTCTTATGTCTGATCGTTGTCCACCATCAACCATCAGATCTAACTTGATACATGTACTCGGGAAACTTACAAGTTAGATGTTATGTTTACAAACTAGACCGGAGATTCACTGAAGCAACGTTTATCTACTTTCGCTAATGCAAAGCAAGAGCGTTTCGAAGGCTACCTGGCATAACTTCAGGCTTCGTCTGTAGCTTGAAAAATAAATAACACCAACAAGCAAACCATTTTCTTCCCCAGTATGGTCGCCCCTATGTTATTTCCTAAATCTACCTCAGGCTGAAGGAAGGCAGAGTTCAGGGTAACATCAAACCACGCTCAGTCTGGTAGCTAGCCCTACCAGAACAGGAGAGGGCTCTCTCCGGGTCAATCTCAGCGAAAAGTAATCAATAGGGCTTGAGATGACTGAAATGAAAGCTAATTTTAGGCTAGGTATATAAGTGAAGGAGTTTGATTATGTTTTTGGGGTTTTTTGTTGGATCAAGGGAAAGGTAGTTTTGGGTGCAGGGATTAGGCCTAGTTTTTGCATAATTTTGATTGGGGCAAGGTAGGAAATAGTTTTGATGCTTTAGCTTGAGTGGATGGATGGATCAGACCGGTGAGGAGCTGAAGAGGGCAAGAGGGTCTCAAGAGTCCTCCTCAAACAGATGAATACATGAAAAATTAAACAAAAATGAAGGCAGAGCAATGCAAACCAATGAATTCTACCTTTATAACTTGTTGTTTCAGTTTAAGAAAAAAAGGAGAATGAAAATGGTACACATAAACATCAGTGAAATTACAGATACATAGAGGAAAACACCATCAAAACACATGGCCACAAGGATCCCAAAGAGGGCTGCAAACCCTGGTCTATTCCTTTGCCAAAATTGCAGAATGAAATGTACAATGAAGTGCTAGCAATCCCAAATGTCCAACCCTGAAAATGACTGAGAACATACGTCATATAGACAAGCCTAACCCATTCCCATGCCTCTAGGGGTTGAGCTCATCATTCTAGGAGTTGTTTCAACCATATCTAAACTAGGAACTAGAAAATAGGCCATGAAACAACTTGCCTCTATATGCTAGGAAATTGATCCATTCACTTACATTTCACCTTTTGGTGAATGAATCTTCTAGAATGAGTAAAAATGTGCCAAAATTACATCATGATCATGAAATTACAACAAAGTAGATCAATATTTACATGAAAAAGTGAAACTGGTCAAAACTAGGGGAAATTCTGAGCTGCTTAGTGAAAAATAGGCCAAAATTCTCTATGCGCCGCGCCCAAAATCTCTATGCGTAGCACAACGTTGGAGCTGATTTTGAGGCACTTCCTGAAGTCCAAATTGAGCTCATGATAGATCGTTGGAAAGAAATTCCTGTCTAATTTCCAACCCAAGTGGAATTTCTAGATTTTGTGTCCATTTTCCCCTCCAAAAGTTCAATCTCCCAACATTGCTTCCTGTGGGTGCAAAAGGTGGCAGAAAGGCCAATTTTAGGGTGTTTTTGACCCTTTAGGCAACCCAGAACTTGATGAAATCCTTAGTTAATCCATGATAATGCATAAATTTTCATGAAAAACTCAGAAATGCAAATTTTTTCCCTTGAAGAGCTGCCAATTATAAGCGCGCGCCAAGTGGCGCTACCCATCGGGCAGAAAAACCTGTTTTGAGACCAAAAAATTCAAAATTGACAAAAATTTTCCCAAATTTGCTGAAATTTGGGTTGAAGATCCCTCATCAAGCACCATGCTAGGCCAAAGAAGCTTCGGCCAAAATTATGCCTTTTCACGCCTCCTCGATGCCTTCTTCATCTACTGTGCCTGAGGTGAATATGAGAGTCTAATGTCTTTGATTTTTGTTGCCAAATAAGTGGTGATATGGGAAAATAGGATAGTGCGAAAAAAGTGGTTCAATCAAGTGAAATTAGAAGTGTGAGGACAGTCACTTGACTATTTGGAGATTTGGGATTTAGGAATTTTTGCAAATGATATGGGGAAAGGGACAATGATAGGGAATGGTAGGATTTAGGGATAGGGAAAATAGGACTTGGGGATAACTGATTTGGGATGTAAGGGAGTAGGGGAGGGACTATATGATGATATGACAGTGAGAAGAAAGGGAAACACAGGTGAGAAATGGAGTGGGAGTGTTTTAGCACGAAAGTCAAATTTTAACACTCAAACTCAAACCCTAAGGAGCAGTTTTTGATAAGAGGATAGGGTTTAACATTTAACATTCAAATTCTCCAAATCAAACTTCGAAACCACACCAAACACTACTCAATAACAATTGCAAGATCAGTCGGACTTACTCGGGAAAATGGGAGCGAAAGATTTGAAATTTCGTTGAAGGCAATGACAAAATTAGTTTGTCAGCTCTGTGCGTCGCGCACTTTATATGTGCCGCGCACGTTGAAAAATGCACTGTGAAAAATGGTCCTATGTGCCGCGCACTTTATATGCACCGCGACCTTCACCCAATGTGCCGCGCAGGTAACTCACCCACAATTTCGGCTTTCATACCACTGTTTCGCTCTTCCACTAATTTTGACTCTGCTTAATGATGTCTTTGGCGTGCAAATGGGTTGTAGAAACAATGGAATTACCTTATATAGTGGAGAACTTGATTTTTGCTTCTTTAAAACCCACTTTCTTATGTTTTGGCTTTGGCACTTTTCATTTTCTAATACAAACTCTGTTTTTGTTTCCATTTTGACTTTTTTGACTTGAATGACGAAACTTTTGTCAATTTTTTGCAGGGATGACTGGCACAGAATTTGGCAAAGGCGACCAGGGCTATGCCTGAAGATTTTGACAACTAAAAAGCTTTGAAAATATACATGGCATTTATTACAAAAGACGAAATTGACGTTTTTTCTTCAAAACAGAGTTTCAAAGAAAAGTCAAGATCTTACATTATGACGATGAAATTTTCAAAATGAAAACTTATTTTGAACCTCCCTCTGTGCCTGCTGGCATTATTGGAAAATTTGAAGAAAAAATTTGCGAAACCCTATACCTAATGACTGAAATGACTCTTCCCTGACTAAGAGACCAAAACAGGACTGTGAATGACTTTAAAATTGATTTTGATGAACAGACACAAACCAGCAGGTACATGACATGAGGGACATGAGTGACACAACCCTTTTGTCAGAAGATGGATGCTCCTAATGGAATGCAAATGACTATACTGAATGAGACACCTAAAAATGAAATGCAACAAAAGATATTTTGATCTCTGACAGAGGGATAAACAGACCGACTCTAACACCTCCCACCAAACTAGTGCTGCTCCTTCTAGCATTAATGAAGCTATCTAGATTTTGATATCATCTTCTTGTAGATTCTAAACTCTCAATTGAACCATAGCTTGGCTAACTAACTACGACCCAAACCAAGCTAGCTTACTCACTTGAACCATTAATTCTTGTATCAATAACCATGAACCAAGATAGATCACCTTCACCCATCCTTATACATGCCTATCACTCCTATAACTCTGACCTCTAACTTGAACTGCTTCACGAGCCATCCAGTTACCCTTTCAGGGCTAAGCGATGATACCTAAAACCAAGAGAGAGTTCCTACAACTTCTTATATACGATTCACCTGTAAGCTCCCAGCCTTGCATTTTGGTACAAAACATGCGGCCAGCCAGGGCAAACAATATGGCATTATTTCTAATTATGCTTAGTCCCTTTTCCTCTTTCAATAATGCTTTTCCCTTGTCCTCTTTCAATAATGCTTTTCCCTTATCCTGCAATATACTTCCAATTGACAAATCCAATTGTCTATTCTCTCAGCATTAACTTCTCCATTGTATGTGGGAAGTTCAAACTTGATGTCCAAATTGAGTAACGAAGTCTTTCCTTTTGGGATATTAGAGTGATTTTGGGTATAAGTTTTTGTGGTGGATTAGGAAGATGAATATGTTGATGAGGATGATGAAGATGATGTTGGTGGAGAGGGAGGTGGACTTCCTCCACTACCTTTTGAGCTCCTCTCTTGCTCCTTTTTACTGTTTGAATATCCTTCTCTATGAGGGTGCTTTGAAGCTTCTCCACTTTCCTTTGCCATGAAATATTCATACATAACTTTCACCATTCTTTGCATTTCTTTGAATTCCCTCTTAACATCCTCTTCTTCATAATTTTCAGGAGTCTCTTCATAGCCTGACATTTTGGCTGTGGATACAAGCTCAATCTCTACAACTTGTACCTCTTCAATCACTTCAGCCTCTTAAGAAATTGGTTCCTCTTCTGTATCAGCTGATGGAGATGGAATTTGAGGTGCCTCAACTGTTGCCTTGAGCGGTCCTTTGGGTGTGGATGATGCCTTCTTAGACTTCTTCCTTCTTGTCCTAACCTCAAGACTAGCTAACAATAGCTTCCCTTCTCCTCTCTACAATCTCAACCTTGTAATCATAAGAAAAATTGCAACTATTAAAACCCTTCAAGTAAAACAAGAAAGCAACCTTGTGCTCTGATACCAACATGACCTGAAATGATTGCTAGTTATTATTGTGCTAGTATGATATCAGATAGAAATTTCTCTTTTCTTAGTTTTACTTATTCTTCATAGGATTTTTTATGAGCATGTGACTATTACAAGATTCAAATCCTCTTGGAATCTATTCCAATGAGTTTAAAACGTCATTATCTCCTATAAATGACTATTTTTTTGTTGAATTTGAACTCTAGATGCTCTGGCAATGGCCCTAACACCTGGTGGCCCTAGCCTTCAAAATTATTCAAATGGACTAAAACACCTGTCGATGGCCTTTTATGCCTCTGCAACCTACTTCATTGAGTTCCCAACATGTCAATTAGCCTATAATGCTTCTTCCTGAGCTCTGTTTGGGAAAAAATTGAATGAGTTATGACCAAAACTGTCTTTCCCCCCATTTCTCCACTAAATTTGGCGAGACTGCCAGTTAATTTTCCAAAAATGGAAAATCTGCCAGTTTTGGCGCGCTCCCTAAATTTCCACTAGGATAATTGTGGGTTAATTAAGTTATTCAGGCTTAAATAGATGGATAAACATAGATTTAAGGCTAAGCTCCATTAACGCTAATCTTAAGAATAAACGTGGTTAACCCACGTATTAATATTTAATTAATCTATTTTTTTAATAACTCTGTCGTTAAGCCTTTTAGCACCCGATCTTCAGCAAACGGTTTCATGGGAGGGGGATGGCCCATGGGGTTGGCCCCCTTTAGCCCCCAACTCCTGCATAGTATTAATTAAAATTAATGCGGACTTCCTCTATGGTTGAGAGACATCGTATAGAGGAGCTGGTAAATGGTGCAGACAGTAGGCAGAAGGTGAGGCATTCGAGCTCGACCTCCCGCAATATATTTTGCTAAACACGAATCTAGCCGACCCACCATATTTTTCACTACCGCTACATGTATCCTTGCTCCAATTAATAGTTAGCTCCACCTCTAGACTTAGTTAGGATCCACCATAGTTAGTTGACTTTCCAACTATCGTGTTCTCCAACCATTAGTAGTATCACCTCCACACTTAGTTAGGTTCGATGGCCTATAGTTTCAAACCATAGGTTTGTAATATGTATGATATCACTTGATCACATAAATTCAAACCTTAGAATTAAAACAATGTCCAAATTTTCCTACCATGGTATGCCATGGGGGGGGGCACGTGGCATGCCATCTGGCCCTTCCCCACTGGCTATAATTCCACCATATAAATAATGCCTATATAATAAAATTCAAACTTAGACATAGGGAAAAAAAATTATCTTCCTAGTCATCATTGGAAAATCTAGTGGTGCAACTTGGTATAGTGTCATTGGTTGTCTCTGGCGGATATTCCCTATGAAGCTGACTGTACCTGCCACATCATTCCTATACCCGTTCTGCTCTTTTTTTCCCTGTTTTTGAAAACTAACATCAGACCATAAGTCACTCATACGAACTCGGATTTCGATGAAACGAATTGTGCCAGAATCCTGGCGATGAACTCTATCTAGTCATTTAGGTTCGAAGCAATTTTTAGCTAAAACTAAGCCTTAGATCAACAGGTGGAAGATTGCTTGGTATATCATATTTTAAGGGGAAATTATCAAAGATATGCCTTATTAATCAAGGTAATGGGCTAGGACCTATGGTAATGCCACAATTGAGATTAAATTACATGTGCATATAAAGATGATTTCCTTTCGTTTTCTATTAACTAGAGAAAATAAGGTTGTCTGTGATCGTGTTATTCAACCCCAAGAATCAAGTGTATTTTATTTCAAAGGTCCCCAATTTGTATTATTACTTTAATTCTTTTGTACATATTCATGTGTTCTAAAATTGAGAAATTGGAAAAAAATGTGTCCATATAATTTTGATTGTTCGAGCTAGCTAAAATCCAAGTCAAGATACTATATTTGTTTCCATTATGTTGACATTTTGGTGCCAGGTTAAGGGAAAATGGGAAGCGACAAAAGGAATTGTTGTCATTGCTCAAGTTTAAAGCAAGGGTTTGAAATTTTTTCATCATCTAATTGTAAAAAAATTTCCACTCCATGATCCCATATTGTAATACAAATTTATAACTAAATTTTCTTCTTTTGTTGAAATTATTTATTATTTGACACTACTGGGGCATTTATAAATTCTTGCTATCTTTCGGGATATAATAGGCCTGTCATTATAAAGTGAAGAATGTTCAAGAAAGGATTTTATACACCCAAGAAAATATTTATTATTTTGACACTTCCGGTGCATTTATAACTTCTTGTTGTCTTTCGGGATATGATATGCATGTCATTATAAAGTGAAGAACGTTCAGGGATATGATATACCCGTGATCATGTACATGGATTTTCTCCACCCCACTCCATAGATCACACCTTCTATCCATGCAGTTAGGTAGAATGAAAAGTTTGGTGTTTTGGTTAAATCCATATCCACATGTAAAAGTTCTGCAGCACGGGCAGAAAATTTTCAGAAAATAACCATTGGATCTGGGTGTAGATTCAACTAGTATGGATGAAAATATATGCAGCCACTACAAATACAACAGAGAGGTCAAGGTTGTAGGAATTGTGGGTTTTGGTGGAGAGAGGAAGACAACCTTGGGAAAACAATTCTTCAAGTGCAGGAGATTAGGATATAATTGATCCTTCTTTTTGTTTTACTGAAGAGAAGTTGCAGCTAAGAGTTTTCTAGCATCATTACAAAGGAAACTTTATGAGGATTTTACTAGAGTGGGTCAATCAATATATAGCATCAATGAAGGCATGGTGATGTTCAGACACCATCTTTCATGTTTTCAACCTCATAATTTTTATATGGTGTGGATCATGGTGAGCAGTTGCATGCATTATTTTCACCGGTGAAGGACGTCTTTCCTTCACTACCCCTGATTCTGGTAACATAATTTTAGTTTACAAGCCTCAATGATGATTTTCAATGTTTACCATTTAAGGAATCAAAATTTTGCTTCATTTAAAAGTTGACAAGCCACATTAACAATGATTTTACCATCTCAACAATCAGAAGGTAGGTCATTTAAAAGTTGACAAGCCTCAACAGAGAACATTCTCAAAATTTTATTGGCCTGCATGCCTTACACAAGCCACCTTGTCATGGGTTTCCCTTATCTATGATAGCTATTGGCGCAACATGTTATCACCCTAGTAATTCTTAGGTCGTGGGATTTTGGTTTATAGTTAAAGAAAACCAGGGGTATCCAAGAACCTCCTTTAGAATTCAGGATCTAGCCTTCTTGAGTTCCGAAGAGGGATCTCTCCTTAAGATTTAGCTTTGTTTTGTAATAGATTTTAGGCTAGCCATGAGTGGAAAATTTGGTTTGATTTACTGAATGTTGGTAGGAATAAAGGACTACAAGGGAAACCATAGAAATATCTACCTAACCATTGGGCAATGAAGTCAAATTTATAGCAAACAAGACTAGAAAACTAAGGTCAAAAGAACAAATATACTAAGGGCAAGATAGATGATCTTCAAAGGGTTTAAAAGGGCTATTTTGATGAAGTGGTATGATCTGGACTAAGGGCAGTTAAGAATCCTTAGATCACAGAAAAGGAAGAGGGAAATTGAGTTCAAACGAGACTAAAGAGCAATTAAGAATTCTAAAGGATAGAAATCAGCAGAAAAGAAAGAGCTTTTTACATGAAAACTAGTAAAAACAAAGAGCTTTTTACATTTATTCTGTAATACCTTTCCTAGTTATTCATTTAAGATGGAAAATAACACAATATGTATGAATGAAACTTAAAGAAAAAAACAATGAAAACCGGAATATACAATACTCATCTGATCAGCACGAGGATCATTAGTTATGATGTCTATTTTCTTCAGTTTCCAGCCTTCTGCTTCAACTTAACTCACATAAAATCCCAATGTTTCAACAAAAAAGTCTATAGTAGTCTTGATAATTTTATTCCACACCAAATACTTCGAAAGATGAAGTATTTATACAAATAAATTGCTTACAAAATATCTCAAAATTTTGAGAGAATATCTCAAGAAAAAATAGGAATTATTACATAAGAAGAGGGACAGTTGTAAAACAGTTTGCAAGTTGTCCTCTTGTACAAGAAAAATAGAACAGTTTATCTATTCAAACTGATTTTTTGTTTAGCTGGAAGTATTGCTAGCAATTGGGACATTATCTTGTGGAAGAAAACTTGTAGTATACACTTCCTCTTTCACATTTTTTTATGATACTCTTTAACTCTGTTTTTCACTATTTGATTGTAGTAGATGAGAAATAACCAGTAGTGACTTTTGTTTTCACTTATACACTTTGACAACTAATACTCTTTGATACTGATTTTTTACTCTGAGGTAACAGTAAAATCTGGCTTCTTCCTGTGATTTTCTTGCTCTTTGTCTGTCAAATTCACATCAGATCTGTGAATTCTTGCCATTGTTCAGCAGTGGGAATCTTCATATTCTTCAGCTTTCTATAACTTTCATCAGCTTCTGTATACTTTGAAAAAATTGGTTTCACTATGAACATGTGCTTGATTTCATTCTGCAGAAAAAAAAAAAAAATTCTCAAAATATTGCAAAACTACTTTACCACTTAGAGATCCTTGTGGCAAAGGTTTGTTTACTTGCTCTTTAGCATAGGCTCTGATCTTCTGGTCATAGTCCTTTTGTGGCATCAATTTTTCATTTAAAGCGTGAATATCTGGTAGGCTTGCTTCTTGCAGTAGGTCATATTTGGTCTTGAATTGAGCAATTGATATATTCATAGTATCACACTTTTCTTCCAAATTATTCATAATGTTTCTTTTAGTGAGGAATTTTCTGATTTGAAGGATGGCCTCTATTCTGTTAGAAATTTTCAACTCTTCTAATTCTTCCCTGTTTTTGCTGTTCAAAAATTATATGAGTTGGACTGCTTGTGGTGCCTTATTTTCAAGTTCCTTCTTTGTTTTATCAATTTCTGCAATGGCAGCCTGTAACAAATATTTCTGCTCATAAATGATCTGAATAGAAGGCCACTGCCAGTGAATGCCTTCAATGATATTGGTCCATAAATAATTTTTGATGTAGGTAACCTAATCAACGACATTTACTTCTTTTTGTAAAATCAGAACCCTTTCTTCTAAAGATTTTACTCTTTGCTCATGACCCTTTGAAGTTATCACAACGTCTTTATAGGTTGATTCCAAGTTTTGATTTGTTTTTTTCAAATTTTTAATCTCATCATTCTTCAAAGTCATTTCCTCCATAGGTTTTACCAAATCTGTGGCTCCTGTTTCTGTCCCTGTTTGTACTTGTGTATTTGAAGATGCAGCAGCAGAAACATTTTTTGATGAAATTGACACTGCAGTTGCCAATTTCCCTTTTGGTGCCAGATGTTCTGCTAAGGTAGATGATACAGCAATACTTACTACTGGAATGATTGTGGGAATGACTTCTTTAGCCTTTTTCAAAGCTTCATTTTCCTTCATTAAAGCTTCAGCTTGGTTTTCCATTTCTCTAGGTTGAGCAGTCATCTTTAAAACCAACTAACTTAATTCATCATTTTCAGTCTTTTGTTGAAGGATCTCTTTGGCTTGGGGATGCTCACTCTGAGGCAATTTGAGTTGCTTCCTGAGAGAAGCAATATCTTCATTCTTCTGTTTTATCAAAGAATTTTCTATTTCAATATTAGCTGGGTCAGCTCCAGCTTCAATTACCAAGTCCTCTAATGCTTTGATTCTCAATTCTTTAGCATGCAAAGATGCTTTGTCCAATTTCATTTGTGTCTGCAGATTTGACACAGTTTTTTGAAGCTTACAAGCACTCATTGTTTTATTGACCACTTTTGAATATAACATCTCTGTAGTGCTTCTATGGAAATCTATTTGGTCTAATTCATGAATAGCATCTACATCTACCTCCAAATCTATCTTTGAATAATCTGCTACTGTCTTAGGATCAGCCACTGTAGGCTTCAAGAATGACATTATCAATTTGTTGGAAGAATAATAAAAAGCAATGAGAAGTCTATCCTTATTTCCAGGTTTCTCTTTGAGAAATTTGGAATAGACTTCATTTTTTATTTCTTCATTCTTCTCCCTGATTTGCCTAAATTTTATTTGAATGTTTTTTTCTATGTTATCATTTTCCTTTGAGGAAGAAGGAAATTCTACATCAACTTGTTTTTCAACCATCATTATGTCTATATCCTGTGCTTCAATTTGGACCTTTTGAAGTTCCTTAAGTGTCTCATTTACTATTAATGTTGCCTCATCATCAGTCCGATGGCCATTATTATTATCAATCTCTATGGCCTTATTGTTGGAAATATGATGCAGAGTGTTGTCCTTGATGGCAACCCACTGAATAAATATGAAGACATGAGATTGTTGACTTTTTTTGTCCTTGATGGCAATCCACCTGATGAAGTTATTCTTGACTTGATGAACTTGGTAAATGATGTAAATCTGATGTGATAGGATGTTTGTTGACAATATGATGCTGAGTACCCACTTGATAGAGTGTTGTCCTTGAATAGCAACCCACCTGATGAAGTTGTGCTTGAGAGAATATGTCTTGATGAACCTGTTTAAAGATGTAAATCTGATGTATCTACAGAGAGTACAGAAGGTAATGAAGAAAGGAATTCAATATGTGCTAGATCCATGATGAAAAGAGTATGTTTCAAGGAATACGCGGATCTGTCTAGGAGAAGTCGCGTCTGTGAAACAACGTGCCAAGTCGCGTATGGGAAAAAGCGCTCATAAAGTGCAAAACCGGGGGTAACCACCATGGTATTGACCCATTGTATTGGGTAATGATTCGTCTAAATGACCCCGTCCAGGAATACCATCGGAAGTAATGTGGTTTTGGCTCATGGTATTGAAAAAGGGTAAACCTATATAAGGAGAAGAAATTCATTGTGCAAATGATGGGTGTGGGTGCAAGATGTCTGAGCTTGAATGAATACTTCTCTGTGAAGTATATCTGTATGGAAAGGGTAAAGGTTTGATGATAGATCTGAATCTATGATGCACCTATGAAGAAATGATGAAGCGGGATTTCTAGATCTGAAATGTATTCTGTATTTGCTAGATCTATTTATGGAAGGCTTAGATCTGAAATGAGGGGAACATATGTCTAAAGTAAAGGGTTAAATCTGAACTGAATGTCTGATCTAAAGAAGTATGCTGCTCTATGACGGTTGAAGATCTATACGCTACTTCGCCGAAGAGGAAGCGCGTATATACGCGGCTTCGCTGAAGAGAAAGCGCATATGCGCAATGAAATACATACAGAGGTATACGCTGGTTTGTGTGGATGGAAGCGCGTATATACGCGACATCAGTGAAAGGAAAGCGCGTATGCAAACTAGGGTTTGCTGAAGTCTGTGGTAAGAAATGTCTGATCTGTTCTGCTGGTTTACTGATATCTGTCAGTGAGTTATATGTATCTGTTTCATGGTTGACTATGCTTAAAAGTATGGAAAGGGTCCAGTCTGAAAATATGATGAAATGTGGCCTGCAAGTGGTGTCCTAAAGGAAGCTTTGGATCCAGTGTGAAAATTGATGAAACATGGTCCATAGAGGTGCTGAGGGTTGTAGCCTTCAGTCAGGGGGTTGTAGCTCCCTTCCAGGTGAGGCTAGTAAATGAGATCAGGGGGTCGTAGCTCCCTTCCAGGAGAGGCTGGTAAACAAGTCAGGGGGTTGGAGCTCCCTTCCAGGAGAGGCTGGTAAACGAGCGCAGGTGGGTGCCTGCGTGCTGGTAGGAGTTTGCACCAGCACATATGTTGTAAGATGTTTTCTCTATAATAAAATATTGAAGGCTGAGCAACTGCAGCGGTGGTTTTCTCCCGACTTGGGTTTCCACCTAAAATCCTGGTGTTCATGTGTGACGCTTATGTGTGATAGTTTATTATGTTCTTACTGCACATGTTTATTGTTTATAGAACATCTAATGAATGAGTGATGGAATGATATAAGTGGAGAATTAATGGCATAATTAGATCTCTGTGTATACGCGAGTTTTATGAAGGATATCCGCGTGTATACACTAGTTGGCTTCAGCAAAGTAGCGTATGGGTTTTAGAGCATGGAAAAGTGAAAAATTTTAGTTTTCCCTAAATACTGATTCACCCCCCCCCCCTCTCAGTATTTTTCCCAACAATTGGTATCAGAGCAGGTTCTTCTGCAGAAGCTTGATCGCTTGAAGGAGATCCGTCGCAATGGGAAGTCATGAAGGATTAATGTCTATAAAGCCACCTCTATTCAATGGAAGTAATCTGACATTCTGGAAGGTACGAACAAAAGCATATCTTCAAAGTCTTGGTGCAGATGTATGGGCAATTGTGGAAGAAGGCTATCAATATCCGACAAGTATTCCTACTGATGCAGCTGAAAGGAAGAAGTATGAAATCAATGCCAAAGCAGTGAATGTCTTATTAGGAAGCATGTCTGAATCAGAATTTGCTAAAGTGATGCAGCTACATTCAGCAAAAGAAATACGGGACAAAATCATTCTAAGCTATGAAGGAGACACAAAGATAAAAACTGCAAAACTTCAAACTCTCAGAATTGAATATGAAAATTTAAGGATGGATAGTGATGAAAGTATTGCCAGCTTCTTTCTTCGTCTAGATGATATTGTGAATCAAATGAGAAATTTGGGTGAAACCATAACCGATACTACTCTGGTGGAAAAAGTCTTAAGATCCTTGACTTCAACATTTGACTCTAAAGTTTCAGCTATTGAAGAAAGGCAAGATCTGCAAACTCTCACTATTGTTCAATTACATGGTATTCCGACTGCTTTTGAAATGAGACAAGGAGGTCCTTCCCAAATCAGAGAAGCTTCTTTTAAGGTATCTGCAAAAGGAAAAGAAAAGGAAGTTTTCAAAGAACCCAGCTATATATCTGAAGAAGAAGAAGCGAATTTCGTGAGAAAACTCCAACTAGGTACTGGAAGATTCAAAGGTAAGCTTCCCTTCAAATGTTTTGAGTGTGGAAAAGTTGATCACTATGCTACTAAATGTCCTTATAGAGAAAAACATGGTAAAGGGAAACAATTTGAAAAGAGGAAGAGTTATTATGCAAATGAAGATGATGATGAAGTGTCCAATGAAGATGAAGAAGATTCTGACCATGATCTGAAAGTACTCATGGCAAAGAAGCAAAAGAAGAAGGCTACTCGAAACAAGAAGATATCTCAGAAAACTTGTATAGCAGAAATTGAAGAAGATGAATCAGATAGTGATTGGGGTCCTTGTAATACTCTTCTTTGTACAAACAATAGTGAAGATAGTGAAAGTAAAGTGGTGGATCTAGAAGAAGCTATCAAGATCAAAGTTGAAGAACAACAAAAGGAAATTGATAAGAAAGATTCTATCTACAAAGAGATGATCTCTCAAATGAAAGAGCAAATAGAAATGCTAAATGGACAGGTGGACAAGTATCAAAGGTTTCATACTTATGCATCCAATCGAATTAAAGGACTAGAAGCAGAAATCAACGATCTAAATGTAGATCTCGAAAAATCAAGCAAGAAGAATGAAGGACTTGAAGCTGCAATCATCTCTCTACAAGCAGATCTTGAAGCATCAAGTAAGAAAAATGAGGAACCTCTACAACCATTTGAAAAGGAAGGCCTTGAAGCAGAAATCATCTCTCTCAAAGAAGATCTGGAAAAATCAAATAAGAAGAATGAAGAACTGCAACAAACATGTGAAGAAAACGAAATTTTGTTGAAAGAAGAGATTCTAAATCTGAAGGATCAAGTAGAAGATGGAAGAAGGAAAGAAAAAAGCATGACAAAGCAATTTCAAGCCTTGGAGGTTGAGGTAAACATTCTCAAAGTAAATTAGAAGAAAAGGTTAAACTTTTGAGGTTTCAAGATAGTACTAATATTTTGGACAATATTCTGAGTAATCAAAGGTCTCCTACTATCAAACTTGGTCTTGGTTTCCATGAAACTGTTAAAGGGAAGAATCTCTAGCTCACAAGGAAGTGCTAAAAATTCGAGGAGGACCTCTCCACTAAACGCACACAGAGTGTAGAAAGAGACAAAAGATCAACCAACGATCATGGATTCTCAAAGGAATTCATTCGAAACCGTTGAATGTTTAAATGTCATAAATTATGGGCATGTTGCGACAAATTGTAGAAGTAGGAACAATTCAGCCACAAACAAACAGATTCTACTCAGAAAGGTACTCTGGTAGCTTCAAGGGATATTGTTTTTCATGTAACAAGTATGGACATAAAGCAGCTGATTGTAAAAGGAGGAAGATTAGAAATACTCATTATAATTCTTATGCTTATTTTTTTGGACATATGAGATGTTATTCTTGTAACAAGTATGGACATGTAGAAAAGGAATGCAGGTTGAACAGATATGAGAAATTGGATAACTTCCAGCACATAAATAGAAAGATCAAACAAATCTGGAAAAATATGGAGGACCGATCAGAAATGTAGGGAATATTGACCCTACTGCAGTCATCCACTTCTGAAGCTTACTTCTCTGATTGACTGCAGGAATGATGTGGGATACATTATGAGATTTAGTAACGTATCGTCACAGGGGGAGCAATGTATGATGTCTCTCATGGTTGATTTGAATATTCTGGTTATATGTATTTCTGACAGAGCATCTGATATGAAGAAGATAGGTACAGGAAGTACAAGTTCAGGGGGAGATGAAGGAATGTGAAAAAAAATTTCTATGCTTCACTTTCCATACGCGGGTTCGATGAAAAAAATTCGCGTATACACGCGAGTTCCAGTAGACACAGTCGCGTATTCATTGATGATAAGAGAATTTATATGATAGTTGAAGATCTGGAGCAGAGGTTCAGGGGGAGTATCAGTCTGATTATTAATAACTGTATTATTGACTCTGTATCAGCTTAATTTCTTAGTTTTTAAATAATGATGATATGATACTTGGTTACTTATGTTGAAGATTATGGATGAATCTTGTTTGCTTGTTGATGAAGAGTATTCGTTGTTGAGATGAAAGTCTTATAATTCAGAGATAAGGACAGATCATGCAGAGATTTTTGCTGATGACTTGCTGATAAAGGTATTCAGGTTGCACAAGTTAAGGAGGAGCACTGGTTCAGGGGAGCGGCAGGTTGAATACTAATGATTGCATTGTTGGCACTATGACTGCTTATTCTTTGGTTATTGTGATACTCATGCTTAAATGATGATGACTTGGTACATGGTTTATTATGATGAGATTTTGAGCCTTGTTAGCTGAAAAGTATCTTTTGTGCTCACACATGAATGAATTGGAAGTCTTATGATTCAGAGATAAGATTAGAACATGTAGAGTTTGTTACTATGGTTGAGATCTTTTCCATACATATGTTACTTCATGGTGATATTGGACCACATGGATGATTGACACATATTTGAAGATGCTGTTCTGGTATGATAATCTCTCTTGGAAAGATTGTATTGATGCTGCAAAGAATCTGAAGGCTTGGTTACTAATGTGCTTATTCTACAACCGTTGGATGACGCTTGAAGACACAACTACATTGTTCTATCTATCCGTATTCTAGGGAAGCATTCAAAAGAAAGAAGCTGAACACTGTCTTTTTCTCGCAGAGGATCAGATCTGGTTAAAATATAGAAGATGGTATTGGATACGCGGGTTTCCTAAAACACAGTCGCGTATATACGCGAGTTCATGCACAGAAAACCGCGTATGTCTGATTGCTGACAATTTTCTATTTGGAGTCAGCTCAATTCAGCACAGCTGCAGTGTTGTTTGGTATCTCTGGTGGTGTTCCAGTTCTCATAATTCTATTTCTAATGTTTTGATAAAGATGCCTTGATGATTTTTTGGTAAAAGTGTTCAGGATGCACAAACTAAGGGGGAGCCTTAGTCATATGGAAAGGTTGCTTGGATGCACAGATTCAGGGGGAGCATTAGCTTTGTTGAGTATAATGCATTGTTGGCATTATGATGGTTCTGAAATATGTTCTCTTTCTTGAGGACTTTCTGGTGTTGGTCATAAATGGTCATATTTGTAATTTGATGAAAAGGTCTTGTTGAGACCCAAGATGTAAAATTGTAATATTCAGTCATGTAAGGACTTGTCAATTTGTAAACCCACTTGGTTGGGTAGCTGAGTCAAATTTTGTAAACCCACTTGGTTGGGTAGCTGAGTTGAAATGTGTAAACCCACTTGGTTGGGTACTTGAGTCTCATATGTAAATCCACTTGGTTGGATATTTGATGTAAGTATGAGTCTTTGGTAATAGGAAGTTCATAGAGTCATGTACTTCATTGAAAAATATGTTTGAAGATTCAACATGAACTCAGGGGGAGCTTGGTCACTTCAGTATACATCCGATCTGCAGAACGCTTCTTCTACATGAGGAGAACAGGGGGAGAGAGTGTTGGTTTTGATCCGCCCTTTGCCCTTGATGTCAAAGGGGGAGAGTGACATGGTGTTTGAATGAAGAGAAATAATGGTGTCAAAAATGGAGAGAGTGACATGGTGTCATTGTATTCTTAATGTACCTATCTGTTGTGGTAACCAAACACCATCGTGGTTGCCATCAAGTCCAAAGGGGGAGATTGTTGGAAATATGATGCAGAGTGTTGTCCTTGATGGCAACCCACTGAATAAAGATGAAGACATGAGATTGTTGACTTGTGTTGTCCTTGATGGAAATCCACCTGATGAAGTTATTCTTGACTTGATGAACTTGGTAAATGATGTAAATCTGATGTGATAGGATGTTTGTTGATAATATGATGCTAAGTACCCACTTGATAGAGTGTTGTCCTTGAATAGCAACCCACCTGATGAAGTTGTGCTTGATAGAATATGTCTTGATGAACCTGTTTAAAGATGTAAATCTGATGTATCTAGAGAGAGTACAGAAGGTAATGAATAAAGGAATTCAATATGTGCTAGATCCATGATGAAAAGAGTATGTTTCAAGGAATACGCGGATCTGTCTAGGAGAAGTCGCGTATGCACGCGGGAAACAACGTTCCAAGTCCCGTATGGGCAAAAACGCTCATAAAGTGCAAAACCAGGGGTAACCACCATGGTATTGACCCATTGTATTGGGTAATGATTCGTCTAAATGACCCTGTCCAGGAATACCATCAGAAGTAATGTGGTTTTGGCTCATGGTATTGAAAAAGGGTAAACCTATATAAGGAGAATAAATTCATTGTGCAAATGATGAATGGGGGAGCAAGATGTATGAGCTTGAATGAATACTTCTCTATGAAGTATATCTGTATGGAAAGGGTAAAGGTTTGATGATAGATCTGAATCTATGATGCACCTATGAAGAAATGATGAAGCAGAATATCTAGATCTGAAATGTATCTGTATTTGCTAGATCTAGTTATGGAATGATTAGATCTGAGATAAGGCGAACATCTGTCTGAAGTAAAGGGTTAAATCTGTGTGATGTATCTGTTCTGAAGAATTGCAATGACCTAAATGTCTTAAGAACCATACGCTAGTTCTCCATAGAGGAAGTGCGTATATACGCAGCTTCGCTGAATAGAAAGCGCGTATGCACAATGAAATTAACTCTGTAATATATACAGAAGTATACGCTGGTTTATGTGAACGGAAGCGCGTATATACGTGACATCAGAGAAAGGAAAGCGCATAGGCAAACTAGGGTTTTCTGAGGTCTGTGGTAAGAAATGTCTGATCTGTTCTGCTGGTTTACTGATATCTATATCTGTTTCATGGTTGATTGTGCTTAAAAAGTATGGAGTGGGTCCATCCTGAAAATATGATGAAACGTGGCCTGCAAGTGGTGTCCTAAAGGAAGCTTTGGATCCAGTGTGAAAATTGATGAAACGTGGTCCATAGAGGTGCTGAGGGTTGTAGCCTTCAGTCAGGGGGTTGTAGCTCTCTTCCAAGTGAGGTGATAACGAAGCGAGGGTCGTAGCTCCCTTTCGGTGGGGCCCAGTGCTGTGAGAGCGAATTCGTAGCTCCCTTCGAGGAGAGAATTTGTGCTTGGCCTTGGTGGGTGCTGCGTCTGCAGTAGGAGTCTGCACGACACATATGTTGTAAGATGTTTTCTCTATAATAAAATATTGAAGGTTGAGCAACTGCAGCGGTGGTTTTCTCCCGACTTGGGTTTCCACCTAAAATCCTGGTGTTCATGTGTGATGCTTATGTGTGATGGTTTATTCTGTTCTTATTGCACATGTTTACAATTTATAGAACATCTAATGAATGAGTGATGGAATGATATAAGTGGAGAATTAATGGCATAATTAGATCTCTGTGTATACGCGAGTTTTATGAAGGATATTCGTGTGTATACGCTAGTTGGCTTCAGAAAAGTAGCGTATGGGTTTTAGAGCATGGAAAAGTGAAAATTTTTTGCCCTAAATATTGATTCACCCCCCCCCCCCTCTCAGTATTTTTCCCAACACTTATCCTTTTCTTCAGCAGTCAATTTATTTTTCTTGCTATAAGGAATTTTGAATTTCTTGTCTGAAATAGCTTCTGTTGTATAGTTTTCCTCTTCTCTGCTTCTTTTATGTCAAACCTCTGTTTCTTTATCAACTGTAAAAACCTGTGAATTATCAACCTGTTTTTCCTATACATTACTTTCCTTCATACTCTTTGTATCATCATCAATCAGAGTATGTGCCTCCCACTCAATCTGATTGGAAAATTTCTCAATCTGTGGTTTGGAATCATGTAAGAAGGGAGTCAACTTACATTTTACTCTAATAGTGATCAAAACACCCTGAGGGTCATATTTCCACATGAAGCTGTATTGGAATTTGTACTCTTTTAATTTGATATTTATTTCATTCACAGCTTCTCTATTATTGACAATAAATGGACCAATCTGATTCTTGAGTTTGAATTGGGTCTTTTTCTTGGAGGCCATGAAATTCACTTCATCTGCATTTAAGATTTGCCTTAAATATTCTAAGGCAAATATTATAGTAGTTACAAACCTTGGTAATTTGTATGGAGCCAAGTGGTGCAGGAAAACCCTGCAAAACCCAGAATCTCTCCACTCTCTATGCATATAAAAATGCATCTCAATAACTGCCCAAATAAAACTCCAAATTAGGGCAATTCCACACACTATCATTTGTGGAAGCTCTTCAAACATATGTTTATAAAACCATTACCCAATAGAAGTTCCCTTTCACGTTTCCCTTATGGTAATGAAACCATACACAACCGAATTTCATTTAAATGCCGAAGGTCTACTTGTGTCAACTCTATGGTTAAAACCATGCCTCAAAAAACCTTCAATCTTTATGAGCGCCCTTGCCTTTTTAAACAAGCTTGACCTTGTTTAATCAAACCAAATCATACTTTCATAAAAACCTCTTCCAAAAGTCTTAGAAAAATACTTTCATTAAATCCCATTGGTTTTATTTTAAA
Source organism: Pinus albicaulis (assembly GCA_034641835.2). Lineage (NCBI taxonomy): Eukaryota > Viridiplantae > Streptophyta > Pinopsida > Pinales > Pinaceae > Pinus > Pinus albicaulis. The sequence goes on from CM076574.1 coordinate 550,133,936, forward strand.
CCCAACATTTAATAATCATATTTGGTCCCCTGCATTCAATAATAAACAATTTCTAAGGAACGCTTACCATACTCTCCCTTCGAAAATATCAAAACCGACATTTTGATAATATAGAGTGTTGCGCTACTCCAACCGCACACTTCTGACTCAGCTGTCAAGATTCTGTTGCGCCTTCCTCAAGGTTTCTTTTCTTTGAAACTGGTTCTTCAATTTGGAGCTCTATGCTTAGCAATTCACCTCCGCTTCAGAACTTCACTATGCACCTCTACAAATCTGCCTCTCAACACTGCAAATCGATCGATCCATTACACCAGGTTTGTAACGCTCTCCACACACCCAAATTTTCTCAGGTTTGAATCTGCTTGCGTTCACTCCTTTGCTATTTCCAACGCATTATAGTTCCGATCTTTCCCTAGAAATCACATTACTTCAAACGCTGCAAACAGAACTTGTCAGTTGGATCTCGAAACCGATTCACGGTGTTACTACAATTGATTCATTGCTTCAACTCTAATATCTACATTTCAAACATAGATTTAACTCTCTGTGTGCATTCTGCCATCAAATTACAATTCCTCTACGCTCTTTTAACCTAGTTCCTTCACTGAAGGACCAATCGACCCTGATAATAAGGTTCGATCACAAATTTAGAACTCTTGTTCTACATTAACGTTGTGTTCCAACAACCTTTGACAGGCTCAACTTCTTTGTGCGTTGTTGAATGTCTCCTTAGCACGATGGCTCAGCTTCACCAGTTTTAAACAGCGTCATGCCACTGGTTAACTTCTAAAAACTGCTCTCACTTGCAATTAACACAATTCCATTTCCAAACTTGAACTCACTTCATCAAATCGAATCTGAAATTTATTGAATTAAATCGAACAATGCATTCAGATGCTAATTAAACCGGACCTCATACCTATCGCTCAGTCGACTCACCATCACCGCTTACAACTCTGGTACCTTACCTTTCAACATTCGATTTCTGTTTCGGACCAACATTCAAGTTCTATCTCTTCGAACCGTAGCTTTATTTCAACACTTGCACTAACTCTGTATTAAATTCTCCATCGTTTGTCCCTTATGAAGCTCTACAGCTTCATATTCACTATGCGTTCCATTTTTTTCCATCACTACCCATCAAAACCATAGATCGACATAAAATAATTGATTCACTCGACACGTGTAGTCTCTCACTTAATTCACACAGATTTTACCATTACAATTAACATTTGCCACATCAATATTAAGTAACATCGATCCTTTCGACTATGTGCAGAGCCATATGTCGGAGACTAATCCTGCGTTTCCATATACTTATTAAAATCAAACATATTCACACAATCAAATTCAAAAATACACATATGCTCAAAAGTCAAAATCCCCATATATATATAAAAACAAACAATTACAAGAACTTTTTGTTCATGGCCAGATATTCAAAATCCATGGCCCTTTCAACTGTCCGTAGACTTACAGGAAAGAACCCTGTCTCCTACCTCTCTCTCTATTCTGCCTTTGAGGCTCCTTAATTTATACAAATTGAATTGAACCAATTTAGGTTCAAATCCCTTTAATCACTCAACGAAGTCCTCAAATATCTCAACACCCCTACAATCTAGATTTTATCCCTAAAATCTTGAAACTAAATCTAACTTAGGCCTCATAATTAATTCTAAAATATCTCAAGTCTAATTTCTCTCATGTTTTCCAATTATTTGGAAAAATTTACAAATCCTCACAATAATTAATTATAAAATATAATTTAATCACTCAAAAATCTCATTAATATTTACATAAAATTTATATTTTCTCAAAAACATGAGACCCCTAGGTTTAATAAAAATACAAAGTATTTTTCCGAGCTAATGCTCCTGCATCACCAAGAGTGCACCATACACTCTAATCTCTGTTTGATTCTTGTATATATACCAATCCCTTGTTTTAAAATTCTCAGACAACTATAAAATCCTTTTGGTCTTTTCATTTACTCTGGGAGTTTCTTCTTTATTTAACAAGTTCATAGCTGGTATTATGAAAAAATCATTGAAATCTGTGTAGTTATACTGACTGTTGTCTTTCCTTAATAAATATGTCCAAAACATTACTGACAGAAGTTTCCCTTCTACATCCAATTTCTACAACTCAATAGGGAATTTTTCTACTTGATGATACAAGAAAAGATGTAGTAGATATGATGCATACATAAATACCCCCTCCTCTGGTAATTTTGTCAATTGGTAGTGCATGTTCTCAGCAATAAGCTTAGCAAAATTGAAGATTATGGATGGAGGCTGGCCAGGAGTCAATGTGGATAGAAAACCCAAGATAGAAGCATCAGTAAATTCATCATTGTCATATCCCAGTATGAATGATAGCATGGATACAATCTGCCTTGTACCCTCAGGGAAATCAAAGGTATCATAGGGTGGATTTACTTTGGGGACATTAACATGAGTTGGCCAAAAGGTCTGAAAGATACTGAACCTGGTAGGAAAATCTAAATCCAAGTATAGCTGGGTCAAGTCCTCAATTGACAGTGAAACTGCCATAGGGTCATGGTTCATTTGCAGCATGGCATTAATGGACTCAGCATTGATATAGAACATGACTTCCCTATATTTATTAACAATACACCTCTGATCTAGAAGGTAATACAATTGACATAGTTTGACAAAATCTGCAGACTGATGAGTAAGAGGAACAATATATTTTGGCAAATTGGAATCCCAAATGGGTACATCATTTTTAACCTTCTCTACAGATTTTCCAAAACACCAATTGGGGACTTCTAGCAAGTTGAATTCAACTGAAGGATCAAAGATTCTATAATCAGCATCAATCAATGAGCTACTTTCTTAAGAAGTTATGGGTGGTTGAACAGGGCTGACTACTTCAGTAGTTTCAGCAGTAAGGGCAGGAGTAGGCTTATTGATTCTAGAAGGTTCAGGCTGTGGTAACTTGCTAGAGACATTTTTCTGGGATTTTGGACCTTCGGACTTGGGAGTGACTTGTTTCTTGGTCATTTTGAATGAACAGAGAAAGATTATAAAGTTTTCTAAGTTCTTTTTGAGAAACAAGAGGCAATTGAAAGGATTTTTAGGCAAAAATCAAACTCTGAGTAGGGTTTTAGGGTGACAGAAAAGGTTTATAAGGCATAGAGGGATAGAAGATAACTTTCAAAATCTTTCAAGTTACTTTAATCAGTGAAAGTAGCTTTGGAATGGATAAAAACTCTCTGAAACTGAAACAACAGATTCTAGAAAAAATTTGACAGGGTTTCCCCTATATTTTAGAGGTTTAGGGAACTCTCAGATGGATAATTTGGATTCATTTCAGTATTGATAGTCTAATTGAGGTATTTTCCTTTGAAATTGAGAGTTTTTACAGGTTGGATTGATGAAAAATACCTTTGATAAGTATGGTTGCAGTCGCAACGGGTTGCTGTTCTGCAACAGTCTTTAATTCAATTGCAATTTGCTTGGCAGAGGTCGTGTAAATTCTCTGAGAGTAAATTTCAGAGGAAATGGCTTTTTAGAACAACACACAGTTTCAAAGAAGGCTATGTAATGGCGTCCTAAGGCTCAGCAGTAGTATCATGGGTTCTATGGTAAAATGCGTGAAATATAATGAAAATAGTGAGAAAACTAAGGCATAAAATCTTAAGTCTAATCAAAATTCAATCACATTTATTGCAGGTAGGATATTAATGGCGGGAGCAGTTTTATTTTAGACTGAGCAGTTTTCGCATAGGTTTGAAGTGGTAAGTTGTTTTTACCTTTTGGCACGTGATCGAATGAAAAGGGGACACGAAGGCAACGGGTGGTATTAAGAAACAACTTTTATCACGCGATTTTTTGAAAACTTTGTTTGATCATTTTGGTTGCACGATATTGGATTTACACCGTCGGATCTGATTCTGAGAAGCGAACGGTCAGGATTTAACTCAAAGTTGTGGGGTAAGTGCAGTGGGGTCGGGGCTTTAAAATTGATCTGTAGATCTGGTGAGTGGAGATCTACGGTCATAAATTAATGCAATGGGAAATGGTGGGGACGTGGGAAATGAGTTTTCGGGTGTAATTAGGACCATTAGATTAAAAATTTATTGAAGATCTAATGGTTGTTATTCAATGTGATGGGGAAGGATGGAATATAAAGTCAAGAAATTGCGTTGGATATGGATCGTTACATTTTAATGGGATAATGATCGGACGACTATGGTTCTACGCGACAGGGAAGGATGAGGCCTAGGGGATATTTCATCGCGTTCATTTTTAACCGTAGTATCAATGGGTCAAGGAAATCAGATGGTCGATATTAAGCCCGAAGGCGAGGAGGGATTTTAGCAAGATTTATGTATAGAAAGGCTTTATACATTGAATAAAGTGGATGGGCAGGGTATTAAAGGGTTTTAACCAAGGTTAGGACTTTGGTAAAAGGGTATGTATTGGGGAAAATGGATAGTTTAAGGTTTTAACCTTGGGTTAGGTAATTGGGAAAGGGAAAATATTAACAGATGCATGGGTTTTATGAAGTTTGGTTTAAATTAAACTTCAGGATTATTTTTGTTTTAAACATATATAAAATATGTTTAAAAGATTTTCTTTGTATATTTATTATATAGTTAATTAAATCAAATTGATTTAATAACCATAAGGGGCGGGATATTTACATAAAGTTATTTTTAGCCAAAGGGGGTTTAATGTGGGTTTTATTTAAACATGTGGGGATAATAAACTTTGGCTTAAAGTTATATTAATGGGTTTTTTGGGGCTATTTAGTAAAAGGAAGTTATATTAAATAGGAGAACGTTATTTTCTAGGAAATTATTAAATAAGTTAAAGTTAATATGACAAGGGAAAAATGGATACTCAAAATACATTAATATAACTAAGAAAAGTGAAGTTTAAAGGAAAATTCGCATTATAATAACTTCATCACTTAAACTTAGGATAAAATGTCATTTTGAGGGTTTTATGCTTTCATAAGATGTGGGAAGTTAACTAAATAGGGATTAGAACATCATTAAGTAAAAATAAGGTTTTTGCTTATGATTTTTTTAGGGAAATGAATGCATGAATGGAAAATGATGTGATTTTTGGGATTAATATAGACATTTAACATTTTCAACTAATCAACCATAGAGCCTTGGGTCTGGTCCCAACAGAAGTCAAGGAAATGCCTTGAGCCTTTCTAACTGATAATTTATAATGATAATTGGCTATGAGGAAGGGAAGTTAGTTATTTGTAGCCTTGGTGAATAATATTTACAATGATGCTTCTCACCTTCTTCTACCTACCCAATTTTAACTGCTAACATTTTTTCTTCCATTTTGATTAGTTGCATTTGGGATAGCAACCTTTACAACATTTATTCTTTCTGAAAGCAATAAAACTATCTAAATTTACACTTATTTCATTCGGGAATCTAGATTAAACTGTTGGATTCACTTATTCTCTATCTAACTACTGAATTTTCATGATTAAACTGTATGACAATTCTTTATTCTCTATCTACAAGAAGTGAAACTGAAACATGACAAGTCAAGATTAAACTGTTTAACTCATCATGGATTATGGCATTTATTGACACTCTACCATAATCAACTGCAAAAGGTAAAAGTAGTGGCATTTAGACTTGCACACTTTCATGTTTTATTCATCTTTTTCTTGTGGGGTCTATTATTTTTTCTTATTCCTTTGATTTTTCTTTTAGGACTTTTTACCCTCTTTTTTTTATTTTTTTTTATTTTTTTATTTTTTACAAAATATGGGAACACAACTTGAAGAAGGCAAAGTATGTACATATTTACAAGATTACCATCAATCAAGTCAAAATTATGAATCCTATATTTATAGGCCACTAACACAACATTTCATGGAAAAAATGTTTTGGATTATTTGAAATCCCAATTCTTCAAAATATCTAAATCACTTCCTTCAACCATACAAAGAAGGCTTAAAATTATCTATGGCACACTTGAAGAAGAGGAGAAAGATATATTTTTCTCTATGTGGATTTCCTTTGTCCCTTGTTGCTCTATAAATTTACCGATAACTATATTGCTATCTAGCCATGAGATGGGGTTTAACAACCCACTACGAAGAAGTATCTTACATCCTAATCCCTGTTATTAGCATTTTAGTATGGGTCATGTGACCGTATCTTTTCTTTTTCAGTTTCATTGTATGCTTCAGATTTGGCATTGGATATATATCCCTTGTTCATTAGTTCATTTTGTTTCATATTTTGGATAGATTGTACAATGCAATTAGGCACCTGGAATGTAGCTCATAAAATCTACTATGAAGACATTTTGTGTTAAAAATGTAGATACATATAGCAAAGGATATCCCCCTTTGTGTTAGGGAGTGGTTGTAGTTAGGATAGGATAAAGTCTCTTTAAATCTCTCTTCTGGTCTCATGGGATGAATATTATGGATAGGGGGGACTTCATGGCAATTTTGGACTTCATGGAACCTTGTATCTCAGATTCTCATTTATAGTTCTTTTTGTTGGGCCAAAATTGTAATCTACAGATAAACTACGCTTCCCTAGACCGGTGTCTAGTCTAGAACAACAGGTGAAAGATTGCACTACCCTTTTTCCTAACTCATAATAGATACACAGAGAGGATTGGCTTACTTGTTTCAGTCGCTTCCAAATGGCTCCTTTCTGTCGCTTCCACTATAGCTTCAAATTCAGGAAGTTTCAAATAGCTAAATGATTCCTGCAAGAAAGAACACTGAAACAACAGAAGATGCAATAATATAGATATCTATTCAAGTTAATTAGCCAAATTAGTTAAGCATAAACTACATTCATCAACCAAGATTTTACAACATGGAAAATAAAAGTAAACATGGATGCATGTAGGGAAAAACAAGAAGTACACTTTATTGATGATAGAAGGAGAGGTTGCAACCTAGTGACTGATTCATCATGACCTTCTAGAAAAGTTCCAAAGTCTCATCACAGCATAAGTCTCTCCAACAGCAACTCCACAAATCAAACTCTCTATTGAAAATTCTCCAGCATTTCCCTACTCAAATTCTTCCTCCCAAAAACTTAGATGTGTGTTCAATTTATAGAGGAAATGTAGGAAGTTTTGTAATCAATAACATTCCAAAAATAGGCAAGACATGTTTCCATTCATGTAGATGTCAAATGGACACTTGGATCCGAAGCTTGACACATGTGAACCCTTCTAGAAGACACTGGCCAAGTGGAGATTCTAGAACAATGAGAATTTCGCTCCCAATGTGACCAATGCACCTTTGAATGTTGGGAAGTGCTTTGAAGAGCAGCATTGAATGGGGCTACCTGCATATGTAATGCATTTAGGCCCCTTAGAGCCTGTGTTGGTGAGCTCCCACATGTTTAATAATAAGCTTCAAACTATTGAAAAGCCTTGCTTTGATGAAAATATTTTGTTTGATTCATGTTGTTTCCTATCTTAGGGCATATAGAAAGTAAGATGATAGGGAATGATATACCCTTGAAGATCAGTCCTGGAGATGATGCCCAGTTAACCAGGTCATTGGGAATTATTCCCAAATTGAACTATAACAATTGCCCCCTAAAGCATGAGATCTAAATAATAAGAACATTTGATTGAGATTCTTTACACTATGATGAGCCTGGAAACAAAGCGGAACAGTCACTTACATCAATATTAAAATACATTACAGCATGATATATCCTCTATTGATCATAATTGTTGAGTGTAGGCATTCCCATAGTCAGCACATAAAACAATATAATAACATGTACATAATTCAGAAAGTCATCTACATTGGAATGTTGCCCAGATGAAGACATCGCCTACAGATATAGGCCCATGTTTGGATGACAATCTGTATGTAAGGTCACTGTACAGATGATGTGTAAAACAATATTGAAATCGCATCCCGGATGGCTGAAACTAGATCCGAGGTATTCTTATCTCATTCACTCGATCATTCGGGTACAAGTCTAGCCATGTGAATATATGATTTATCATCGAACATGGAAAGACATCATTTGATTACCAGCTAATAATTAAAGTTGTTAAAAAACGCGAGAGAACCACCATTAATTTCAATGGCCCTCAAGGTACTGCAGTACATTTCGTAAGGCATGAATAGATGATTTGATGTCGAACGCCAAAAAAAATATTTCGGTCAAAATTATGGAAGAGAGGATCTTGTCGATGCTGTAACAAGCCTCATGGTACTGGAAGCTGATGTTTCTAAGTGAACTTCTTAGATATTGATTTGTAGTCGACAGGAAGTCACCTTATTGCAAAACTGGAGCTACTGATTTCGGAGACAAGGGTATGACTTGATATAGCAATTTTCAGGGATGACAGTCATGAAAATGAAGGTTTATGAGTATTGCAGATGGATGAGTTCTTAATCATTGGATGACTTCTCCTGAACATATTGGCGACTGTAATGTTCCTTTTTCTGAAATATCACAAGTCTATTCCATATATAGACTGTGGGGGAATTTTCCAGATATGTCACCTTTGAACAAAGGATGAGATCTAGAGGCTACCTAGCCCTTCACAGACTCTTTCTATAGATATGTGAAATTCCTTCCTCAGGAATTTCCCAAAGAATGGGGCTGCAACAAATGTATGAACATACAACAGATCAACAGCATTATTTTATGAGCTATGAGACAAGAAGATGTGCATATAGCCAAGAATAATGTTATAGCAGAAAAAGAGAGTACAAGTCTTGAGGAGACAACCTCTCAAGTAAGGCAATGCAAGCCTTAACAATACATGTACATGAATATGAAAGAACACTGTTATTTTTGCATAAACCCAGGCTATGAGGATGCAGTCTATGATAGAACACTACAAAAAAATGATGTTAATACATGAATACGACATTATATGGCTCAAATACAATAGGGGAGCAAAGCTCTAACCCTTAGAAGCAAAGATACATAAATCCTCCAAGGGATTGGCTGAAATATACAAAATGGAAAAAATGTCGGAGTTGCTGGGCAGCTGCTGCAACTCAAATCTGGAACTCAATAGAGAAGGCTGAATATGATGATCAATCTGAATTAAACCCTCTCCAATGGATCTCCAAAGTGGAAGGCTGATCCTTACACTTGAGATCTCACCCTCCAATCAATTTGCAAAACCCCATAGCAGATGCACCATGAAAATAACGCAGTTACTGGAGAAAATTGTGTATTAGGGGCAAGAATATGAGTTGGCTTGATGCCAAGATCTGCAAATAAGCTCCAAGGCTTCCAAACTGATCCTCCAAAGGCAACAAGAAAGACTCTCCCTCTAAAAAACAAGCAATGGAAGAGGTGTTGTGGAGTCTCCACTGCAACACCCTACAACATAGTATTATGCTGCTACAGCAATAACGTTGTCCTGGAGGAGGATGCTTTGGCCTTGAGCCAAGGAATGTGGAGAATGAAGAACCAAACTTCAATAGGCCTCTCAAGAAGGTGAGGAAATTATAAATAGGAGTTTCCCGACAATTCTTGCTAAACAGCCAAGAATGCTCAATGTCTGAATAGACATGAAATCATAAACATCTGCATGAATTTAAATGGCTCTCCTCCTCTCCATATATAGAAATTGAAGGCTCTCCATGGGCCCTACTTTTAATTAGGGTTTCTCTTCCTCTAGAAGCTTCCCTCCTCTATCTCTGCGTTGTCCCATGTAATGCTTTCCACCTCATACCCTACGTTGGTTGACTTGGTCAACCCTCTTTGCAAATATCTCCTTTCACGCATGAGGGTGTGAAATTTGGTTCCATGACTGATCCCTTTTCATACTAGAGGTATTTTATTTATGTTTTTATTGTCATTGGGTCTCCTTACCCAATTATTCATCTCCTAAATGAATTTACACAAAAATTAATGTTCCAATTTATTGAAGAAAAATTGGAACATTACAGTCCTCCCCTCCCAAATGTTGCTTGTCCCCAAGAAACTTCAAGGATAGAACTGAATAATCTCCACTCAAGGCATGGAGGCTGAAATATAATGAGGAAAATTCCCCCCATGTAGATCCTCCATCCCCAAGAAATCATCCAAACAAAATGAGCCACCTCCTAACAAGGCAACTCCTGAAAATCTCCTTCCACCTCAAGCTCTGGAAATGAAGGTGGGCTGAAAATCTGAACTTGGAAAGCATCATAGCTTACCCCATTATTTCCTTCGCTCCACTCATTACAAGTGTAGAGTGTAAGCTGATCCTGGGCTGCAAACGTATTGCCCTCAAATGGCAACATGAAGAAAAATCCTCCAAAGAGTTCTCCTCCAACAATGAAGAACAAGCTGACCCAAAACATATCATCCATGATGAATAGGACATGGTCATCATATAATATCCAAATGAGAAGTTTGTTGTAGGTTTTACATGATGCTACAAAGTTCAAACAACATCTCAAAAGGACACAGTGCAGTTTCACCCACTACAACTTCAGAGAATTACATGGCAAGCAATGTACAAGATTCATCACATCTACTAAAAGATAGTAAATGGCTGAATGTAACAACAATACATGATCAAGAACTTGCCCATGGATGTAAAATACATGAATATAAACCTCATGGCCCACCTCAAAAGGAAAAAAACATGTGATTGTGGTGGTAATATCTCCTCCCATGCTCCCATTAGAACATGTAGTGCAGAAAATGTGGGAATTATCCCCACTCAAGGACACATCCATCTCATGTGTCACTCTCATAATCATGCTCCCTTTACAAATATGATCTATATCAGCATATGAATTCATGATCAGCAAGAAAATGAAGAAAATGCTAAAGGTTTCAAGTGATTCAAGAAGGTACCAACAGCTTCCCAAACAAGTACAACACAGTTTTACAAGTCGCTGCTTGAGGAAAGTACAAGGAAAAATGTTTCTTTCTACATGGTTAATCATGCATGCCTTCATATGATACATGTTAAAGTGCAGAAAATGAACATACATGTGATGATTAAACATTTTATGAAGGCCAAAAAAGAGATGGTTGCCTCCATCATGTAGATTGGCCCAATAAAATTCATAGAGCAATGTGACAAGCTTGCTCTCTTGTGAAGCAATGCACTGCATAAGAATGGTAAGAGTGTGAAAATTATAAACAAAATTATCACCATATGCTGGAATTAATATGGTACATGGGTCCATAAATGAGTCCTCCATAGTGTTTTGGCATGCTATGAAGAAGAATGAACCATGTGTTGCAAGAAGATGCTTGGAACCCCAAGTCAAGAAGATCATGCCATAGTGGTAAATGGCTCTATCATCATTACCTCCTCTTTTCTCATCAAGTGCAACAAATATGAAATTATCTTGGGACCTATGGGTTATGTATCCACCACATTTCCACTAGGCACACTTCATCCATAAGTCTCTGCTCCAAAGTGACAGCGCTGTGAGCTTATGCAAATAAGCTCCTGTCAATACAAAGCTCAGTTCTTTGACATGCTCCTTGTCAAAGACTCCTCTAATAATGCTGCAAAAAATGTGGAATACCTCCCAAGTTGGAAGTGATTCCAAGCCATCATCAAAGATCAAGGAGATAATGCCATCTCCTCCTCCTGCAACATCATGCAAAGTGTGAGAGCAAATCTGCTCTTGCTCTCCCAAAAACAAGCAAAGAAACAAAAGATTTTGCTGCCTCTCCATACTTCCATCATAAAACTCATGTGATGAAGACAAAATGAATGATATGAGTGTCACACCAACATCATGCATCCATACTCTATGCTGCTCAATGATGCAAGTATCCATCCTCCTACTCTTACGAAGAGTGTTTGCCAAGTGATGGCCAAACTCTTTCAAGAGTAACCAGCGTAGCCAAGCCTCCTGCTGCCCGGTATCATATATTTGCAAGTAGCCTCCCAGCTCCTTGCTCATCAACCACATCCACTCAACCAATTTTGGATGCTTTCTCCTCTTCTTCATATTGGTACTCTTCCCATGAGGGCTACCATTCTCCCAAATCAAATTCTTGTCTTTGCACTTCATGGGATTTTGAAATGCAATCTTATTCTCAAGGATCAATGAGACCCTATCAAGAACCAAATAGGTGGTAGGTAAAAACCTCCCATCATGATGTGTATGGCTCAAAGAATGTCCAACAAAAGCATGAGAGATGTTATCCATCCTAATATGTCCTCCATCTTCTATCTGCTCTTGTGAGAAAGGAATAAAATCTTTGCACTCCATGGTGTGTTGAAGTGCACCTCTGATGAGATCTCTCTTTGAGACCTCCCTCTCAACAATAGTTTTCCAAAACCAATGAGGTCTTGGATCTGAAAGTAGAAGTTCCTCTTTGAGCTGAGAGGAGCTCATTGATAAAATTTCATCTTGAAGGGAGAAATGGTTTCTTACTCCAAGATGTCTACCATCAATATTCAAGGCTTCAAACCACAACCTCCAATATGATGTACAATCCAACAATGGCTCATGAGAGTGATGGTTTGCTTCTTCCTTGAATGTTTCCATGTTGCACAGCGGAGTGCAACCAAGCTGATCTATAGTAGCAATGGGATTTGACCCTTGGTCATGCAAAAGTAAATCTCCACATTGATCAAAAGAATTTGTTGCAACAATAGATTGTGGAAATTATTTCATACCTTGATGTGCATTTGGAACTTCTTGTATGGCTACAAGAGTTCCTTCCTCAAAAAATTTGGCTACCCCAACTGTTGATGTATGTGGTTTCTCCTCCATGAGTGTGACAACATTATCACAATCCTCCTGAAGTGGTGATGTGATCTTGTCTTCCTTTTCTCCTTCATCATTAAAGGCGTTGATCAACCCTTGGATGAACTTTGCCAAAGTTTTCACCCCTTCATGATTCAAGTGGCTGCTCCATCAATCATAGGCTTCACCCTTCAAGTGCAGCGCTGATATTTCAATAACTTATTTCTCTGCTATAGGATGTAGTAGGAAAAATGCCTCCAACTTTCTCACCAAAGTTCTTGTAGTAGATGACCCATCAAAGGTAGACAACAAAAATATATTTCCTTTGATTTATTTTCTACTACATGGTCTCTTCTCTTCCTTCAGCTGGATGAAATGAGGAAAATTCAGAGTCTCCTTGAAGGCTCTAGGTTGAGATCTATACTCAACAAGGTAATCACTTAGAACCTGATAATCCAAGTGTCTTCCATGCTCAATGTCTTCTTCTTGATGAGAATAGGAAGTGCATGGTACTTCCTCTTCTTCTTCTTCAATCTTCTTGACCTCCTTGGAGAGGTCTCCTCTGGATCTAAACATAGATGAGAATAAACTCATCTTCTTCAACATTCTGATCTTCTTGCGCTTAGACTCACAAGCTGAGCCAAGAAAGATGCTCGGATACCACTGTAATGTTCCTTTTTCTGAAATATCACAAGTCTATTCCAGAGATAGACTGTGGGATAATTTTCCATATATGTCACCTTTGAACAAAGGATGAGATCTAGAGGATACCTATCCCTTCACAGACTCTGTCTATAGATATGTGAAATTCCTTCCTCAGGAATTGCCCAAAGAATGGGGCTGCAACAAATGTATGAACATACAACAGATCAATAGCGTTATTTTATGAGATGTGAGACAATAATATGTGCATATAGCCAAGAATAATTTTATAGAAGAAAAAGAGAGTACAATTCTTGAGGAAACAACCTCTCAAGAAAGGAAATGCAAGCCTCAACAATACATGTACATCAATATGAAAGAACACTGCTATTTCTGCATAAACCTAGGTTATGAGGATGTATTCTATGATAGAACACTGCTACAAAATTATTTCAATACATGAATATGACATTATATGGCTCAAATACAATAGGGGAGCAAAGCTCTAACCCTTAGAATCAAAGATACATCAATCCTCCAAGGGATTGGCTGAAATATACAAAATGGAAAAAATGTTGGAGTTGTTGGGCAGCTACTGCAACTCAAATTTGGAACTCAATAGAGAAGGCTGAAGATGATGATCAATATGAATTAAACCCTCTCCAATGGATCTCCAAAGTGGAAGGCTGATCCTTACACTTGAGATCTCATCCTCCAATCAATCTACAAAAGCCCGCAGCAGATGCACTATGAAAATAACACAGTTACTAGAGAAAACTACGTAGTAGGGGAAATAATATGAGTTGGCCTGATGCCAAGATCTGCAAATAAGCTCCAAGGCTTTCAAACTAATCCTCTAAAGGCAAGAAAGACTCTCCCTATGAAAAACAAGCAATGGAAAAGGTGTTGTGGAGTCTCCACTGCAACACCCTACAACACAGTATTATGCTGCTGCAGCAATAACGTTGTCTTAGAGGAGGATGCTTTGGCCTTGACCCAAGGAATGTGGAGAATGAAGAACCAAACTTCAAGAGGCCTCTCAAGAAGGTGAGGAAATCCTAAACAGGAGTTTCCTGAGAATTCTTGCTAAACAACCAAGAATTCTCAATGTCTGAATAGACATGAAATCATAAACATCTGCATGAATGGAAATGGCTCTCCTCCTCTCCATATATAGCAAGTGAAGGCTCTCCATGGGCCCTAATTTGAATTAGGGTTTCTCCTCCTCTAGAAGCTTCCCTCCTCTATCTCTGCGCTGTCCCATGTAATGATTTCCACCTCATACCCTGCGCTGGTTGACTTGGTCAACCCTATTTGCAAATATCTCCTTTCACACATGACGGTGTGAAATTTGGTTCCATGACTGATCCTTTTTCATACTAGAGGGATTTTATTTATGTTTTTATTGTCATTGGGTATCCTTACCCAATCATTCATCTCCTAAATGAATTTAGACAAAAATGAATGTTCCAATTTATTGAAGAAAAATTTGGAACATTACAGCAACATTGTGATGAGTTGGCAACATTGACCCAAAACCAAAGTGAAGGTATGATGAAAAATAGGTGTGAATGAACTGACAAGATGATTACCCAACCCAAACAGTCACGGACATGGAGTGAAAGAAGTGTCATGTTCAAGAGCGACTTGCTACCAAAAAGAAACTTTGCTTGCTTTTCCCAAATTTTCCCCGGTCATTTATCAACCAATACCTCTTTATTTTTTAACAAGCTTGAGGAGGATAACATTTTCTTGTTCTATAATTCAACCCTTTAGGTGAACAAAGAATACAGTATCACTATTTAATAATTTAACGAGTCTAGTGATGAATGAAACTCTATTCTTTCCATGGTTGACAAGCCCGTCACTATTTTATGATTTAACGAGCTTAACGATAGTGATAGCCTGGTCCTTTTTCATGTTTAGAGAGTCTGAAAAAGAGGACGAAAGAGGACTCCAAAAAGTAAATTTTCGTAAATTTTTCTCTCAAATCCAAAAAAGTGTAAAATGATATCTGAAAGAACCTCTTTGGTCATGTTGAACCAAGGTATTCCTTTTTTGTAAATAATCCATCTCAGTCCGGAAAAGGGTTAAACTTATACTGAGTAGATATAAATTCATTTACTTTAACGAGCTCGAAATGACAAGTGCTTGGCAATCTTTTCACATTATCAGAGTCTGAAAAGAGCTGAAAGAAGAGTCCAAAGGTTCCTTTTTCCTTGTTATCGAAGCTCGAAAAAGAGATAAAAGTGTGCTTCAAATCCTTTTTCGTTTTTAACAAAGCTTGAAAAATAAGGAGAAAAAGCATGCTTTGTGGTCAAGTCCTTCTTGAAATAAATCTGCACGACTATCATGTTCGTCAATTGTATTTCCTATTCAGAACAACATCAAATGAATTAAAAATACCTGTTTCATGATAAAAACATAATAAAACTATAGTCATAGCAATAAATTTAACTTGCAAGTAATTAAATGACTATATAAAGCAGTTTCATTATTCATTTTTACCATTCCATAGTTACCATTAGCATTTTGGAGCTCTGAACCTGATTTTTCCCCTGAACTTCAGTCGTTGATTACGGTCGTTTCAGTGGACGGTATTCATTTCCGTTTGATCCAGGTCAGAAGTAAAAACCTCCTCTTTCTTTCAGTATTCATGTCATTACCTTTCCTTGAAAAATTTTTAGGGTTTTAAGGCCCCTAGTGTAAATTCTGCCAAAATTGAGGGAAACGCACCCCTGAATGTCGAAACCTGCATTTCATAGCAGGTACAGTGAAGTGTACCTTCATTTTCAACGCACTATCTCAGTCCAGGGAGTGTGTTGGGCGCAATTGAAGTTTTTATTTTCATGTTTTGTCCAAAATTTGCCTAGTTTTTTGCAATGAATGGTATCTAATGGATATTTATGGTTGATTTTCAGGTTTCCATCAGATTATAATGACGATTACATGGAGAGAAAGAGAACATGAAGAACAAGATATGATTTCCTTGAATGATCCGGGTACTGTAAGAGCTTTAAGATATTGTGGGTTGCTTAAGTACTTCAGGAATGAGGCAACATATAGAACTCTTGGAGTTCCTTGTTCGAGCATGGGATCCAGCGATAGAGGCATTTCACATAAAAAATCAAGTGTTTTCCATAATAGTTGAGGATGTGTATTTTCTCACAGGTTTTTTGAGGAGAGGTTTGCCCATTTCACTCACAGGATCTACTATTGGAGGAGAAACAGTGAGGGATTATGTTATGCAGTATTGTTATCCGGGGTCAGAACCTAGAAAATATGGAAAAATAAACATCCGTGATGTCAAGGATTTGCCTTTGAGAACCATCCTATTTGTTGTGTCTCAATCTAGTCTCCTAAACTGAGCTCATTTAATTGTCAACCAGGATTTGTAAACTGCTGAAGTGAAGTGTACCATATGTACCTAGGTGCTTGTTTCCTAATGCGTTGTATGTGGTGTTTTGTGATGTTTTTGGTCTTTTGTGATAATTTATGATGTTTTTGGTCTTTTGGTGTTTTATGTTCACAATGAAACTACCTAGAAAACTAATAGAAAAGAGGTTGGTGTTCAAAACCGAGTTAAGTCTAATGTGTGGAATGGAAAATGCAATTGGAAACACTAAAGCAGAATCTGAACTATGACTAAATGAAAGCAAAAGCTTGATAATGACTTTTTAGGCAAATGACACAAACTAAACTTGAGAAATGATCATTAAATATGCAAATCCTCTAACTAAACAATTAAACACTAATGATGCAATACTCTGTCCTAAGCTCTTTTATTCTATGATTAATTCCTAGTTCTATTTTGCAATTTAATTGAATTTCACAGAACCTATACTCAAAGAGTTATTGGTTTCTTTTTCAAAGTAGTTCTTTTGAGGAAGAGCTCTGTTTATAAAATGATGAGGAGATTGCAGAGAGATTTCAGACCTTATAGTGATGTTGTCTTCTGTTCCTATGGCTATGGATCAGTTGTATTTTTTAGAACAAGAAGATGTTTGTGAATAATGAAGGCTGTCTTGTTAATCCTAACAACTAGAGTAATCTATTGTGCAATGGATGACAATTTGAATATGAGATACAAGTGCAATGAGTTAATCTAAGAATGAACCTAAGATGCTACTAAACTAGAACAATGCTTGAACTATAAGTCATCATCAAACTTGAAATGAAGTAACTGATCATGAATTAAATGCAATGAAACTCCGGAGTATTCTAACTATACTAACATGCATTATTCTATGAAGTTACACAATCTGTTTGTTCATCATTAGTGATATTTTGGAAGAGTTCCTTCTTTTGGAAGGGATAGAACAATTCTGACTGTGTAATTGGGTGCAATTGTAAGCAAATAGACTGAAAGCAAATGAAAAACTAAGATATCATATCCATACCCTACTCGTCATTATGATGTCTTGGGCAAGCGTTTAAGAGCAAGAACAGAGATGATACTTAGTACAAACACACAGCTAAATCATTCATTATCACAGTCATGTCTTGAACTTCTTAAGGATGTCTTGGAAGAGTTTCTTCTTGTGGAAGAGTGATTAGAACAAGTGTAACTGTGATAGTGAATAGCAAAAACTACAACTAATTCCTACGGTACTATAGCTATTCATCATTCATCATTATAATCTGTTGGAAGAGTGTCTTCTTGTGGAAGAGCTAGAATGAATATAACTACAGTAGCTAGTTAAAACAACTATAAATTCAACTCCTAATCCTACAATACCATAGTCATTCAACATTCATCATTTTAATCTGTTGGAAAAGTGTCTTCTTGTGGAAGAGCTAGAATGGATACGACTACAGTAGCTAGCAAAAACAACTATTAATTCAAATGCAAAGTGTAAAGGCAGCTAGAAAAAATTATCTAATTAACGCAAAATAAATCCGTGCAAGAGGCAGGGGCCCTCTACCACTTGACGGCATTCAACTCCAAATTAAATCATGCCTTCAAAATAACTTTGTCTGCTCCATTAACGATGCAAAAGTTTGAACATGACACTCTGCATTTTCAGGAATGTATCACAGAGTTTGCACAAAATCTAGCAGCAAATCTAACATAAAATCTCTAACTAAGCTCTCGGTCTACTCAAGAGTTTATAAAGTAAATGCAAGTAACAATAATTACAACAATTTAGGAATAATGTCTTTCCTTATCCGAATCATATTAGGAGTCTTTGAGGTGGCTACGTGAAGAAGAAAAGACATCTGGACTGAGACAGTCCTAGTAGGATTCTCCCTTCATAAATGTGTTCCCACGTGCATAACCGTACCCAGAATCCATTTCTTCCTCCATGATGAGTAACGAACCATGTAGACAGGACGTGGATCATGCCCATATGCGGTTTTTCTCAAGAGGCCACCTGGAACATACTCAAACATGAAGGTAGCTGCAGAATCGCCGGTTAGCTACGGAATGTCTGCATTCTGCAGCTAGTTCCGGTCAAAATGCTTAACGATGGCAAAAATCACAAAATTCAACAAGTCAGTCATGTAAATCATTCTAGAAGTAATTTTAACTATATTTATTGATCAATTGGGTTTAAGATAGAAATGGACAAGGGAAAATGAGGTAAAATGAGGTGAAGGAAAGCACAAATTTGAGGCTCAACATACCCCCACTGTTGTCTCTTTGCATGTCCTCATGCAAATTATCCTATGAATTCAGAGGCTTTTGCTAGGACATCTAATCCCCTTCTTCTCCTTTGTTTGAAGGCTAGAGGCCTTCTGGGTTTCCTGATCACAAGTTTGAACCTGAGGTTTGTGAGTGCCCTGATTAACTTTTTGTTCCTTGTCTTCAACTTCTCATTGGTCCTCTCCACTTTGTCTATATGCAAGGATAAGGTTGAGTTCATATCAGTTTTGAGCTTGATTTGATCTTTGAGAATTTCATTCTCATTTTTGATGTGTCTATTCAACAATTCCAACTCATACCTATCCCTTCTTAATATATCAATTTCAGATAGTGGAGGACTGGGGGTTCTATCTCTGCTTTCTGAAGCTTTCCTCTCTAAAGTTTCCACATAGTCATAAATTTCCTGTTGAGCAGGATCAATTTCAGGGGTGCCTTCATAAAAATCTTCTTCATCATCCTCTTCAATGGATGTTTCTTCATCTTCAATATTGATTACCCCTGTTTGTTTGATTGATGTTTTCTTCAGTTTTCCCTTTAATCTGTGGCTTCTCCTAAGCTGAGAGGATCCTTCTCCTTTCTCTGTGGTAGATTCCTTGATTATCTTTTCTTCCTTAATTTGCCTCTTGATTCGAGTCAACTTCTCCAAAATGATTTCCTCACTGCTCTCTTGGGCTGGTTTGTCAATTTCAACTTTTGAAGCCCTCCATTTCCTACTTCTCTTTGTAGGTTGTGGTTCAGGTGATGGTTCTTTTGCTTCTTCAAAATGATATCTTATTAAGAAATCATCCCATGTATCATTTGTTTTAGCTAGATGATGCTCAATCAAAATTTTGACCAAACCATGATGATACAGGGTTGTCTCTAAAAATTGAATTCTTCTCTGAACACAAGAAGCCATTTTCTTCAGACTTTGATGCAAGAAATATGGTAGATTTAAATCTTCTCCCAGAAAATGCATCATTAGTCTAATGTAGTAGACATAAAATGTCCCATATCTACCCTCACATGTAACAATTTTTTGTAAAATAAGTAGTATGTTTCTCCATTTGCTTTTCAATGCAGTACTGGGAATTCCTTTCTTGAATACACTAACATCCATATTTGGTGATTTTAAAATTTGTTTCCAGGAGTCATTGTGGAATTCCCTATTTTTAAACCATCTCTCCCCAATTCTGGACAATCCTGTAGCCTCTGCAATAAAAACTTCAGTGACAGTAAACTTGACATCCCCTATTTCAACTTCGGTTCCTTGGAATGATCTGGCAAATGTTTTAGTGACTTCCTTATGGAAGCCATTAAATTTTTCCAAAAATTTAAGCCATCCTATTTGTTGTAACATTTCCTTGCATTGTGGGTAACCTTATAAATATTTTGAACCCACAGGTTCAGTCCTTACAATTAAACCCATGATTTTTCAATATCAAATTAACACTCTTCTACCCACAAAATAATGACTTTCACTTTCGAACTGAAATGGTTTCAAGCTCTAAATGAAAATGGCTTCAATTTTGGAATGACATACCTCTGATTGATAATAGCAAATGCCTTTAAAACCTCGAACTGATATGCTTCTGTTGACAATTGAATGTCGGAGTGCTATGCCTTTGTTTGATGATGAAAGCAGTTTCAAATTTCGAGTTGAAAATGTCTTTGATTGAAAATGGCAGATGGCTTCAAATTTCTTTTTGTGCAATACCTCTGGCTCTTAGTAGCAAAAGACTTCAAATTCAACGCTGCAACATCTCTGTCTCTGGTAACAACAGACTTCAAACTCAACACCTCTGTCTCTAGTAGCAGATGGTATGCTTCAAACTTCAATCACTGCAACACCTCTGTTTTTGATAACAACAGGTTTCGAACTTAACACTACAACACCTCTGTCTCTGGTAACAAATGGTTTCAATTTTAAAACCTCTGTCTTTTAGTAACAAAAGACTTCAAACTCCACTTTGCTACAATTCTGTGTTGATAGTGAAAATGCTTCAAACTCCGTCCACAGTGATATTCTATTTGCCCACAGAATCAAGTGGCTTCGAGTCCTCGCACTTTTATACTTTCAAATTTACCTTTCTGCTCTGCTCTGTGTTTCCAATGCTCAATGCTATTCAAACTGATATCCTTTAGCTCTGCTTCTGGTGATAATAATATCTCTGTCTTCGGAATGGAATGCCGGCTACGGAATGAATTTATGGTAGTGGTCACAGAATGGAGTAGTGGAGTGAGTTGGAGGGATTGTATTAATGATTGAGGAGACGGCGGAGGATTTTACGACGATAGAGGGAATCATCATCATTAAATGTATTGGTTAAGAGACGTGGAAAATTCAAATGCTTTGGCCGTTTCACCGCTTAAATGCTATCGGATATGAAATTTGAAATGGAAGATTTTAATATAAAGTCTGTAGAGGGTTTGTTGGGGTTTGATCAATAAAAACAATTAAAACAACACTTTTGAATAATCCATAACTAGACTATGCTAAATTTTTATGAAATGCCATTGTAATTTTAAACTTATTACCTCTGCCCTTTATTTGAATTTTGTAGCTTTTGTCTTCTCTGCTCATCCTTGGAGGAATCTTTCATAATTTTCTTGATGTTTTTGATTCATGAATTCACTGGGTCACTTTGTTGTAATTCTGATGTCTGCTAGTTGATGTCTTCAGGATTTGTAGCTGCGGAAAGACTAGCGGGCTGCAGAAAGGCTGATCAGCTGCAGAATGTCCCTGTAAAACACTTTAATCATGAAAATGGAATGTTTTTGGAGTATGGGTGAAATGTTATGTGGTATGAATGAAAATGGATGATGGATTATGATATGTATGAAGTGGATAATAGAATGGAATGAATTCAGTTCATGAATATGGAATGAAGGAACATAAGGGTTGTACTGCAATTCATGACATATTTTATTCATTTACAGCAAGATATCAAATTTTGTGTTTTGACATGAAAATGAAATGAATGGAAGATGGAGTGAAATGAATGAGATGTGGAATGGAGTGAAATATGAATGATGGATGAGATGGAGTATGGATGAATAAGTGAATGGAGTGAGATGAAATGAATCATAAGTACTATGGAACGGTACTTATGATTTTTATAACAGCTGCTTATAAAAACAAGAATGGGAAAAGTTAGAGTGTCAGAGAGACTCTGATTTTCACCCTATCTTTTCTGTATAAACATGCCAATCAATGATTGGTTTTCATGTTTATACCTTTATTATTATTATTATTATTTTTTTAGAAGAGAAATGCTTCAGAAAATTTAATCAAGTTGATGAAGAAGAGAGACTCTTCTTCATTAACTTCACATCATTGTCTTCTTGGAACTTCTTGACAAACTCTTCTCTTGAGAGTGGCTTATGGTATAGCTTCAGTCTATGACCATTCACAAGAAAAGTGACCTCTTCTTCTTCTATAGTTCTGATTTTTACTGCCCCATTATCAAAAATTTGAACAATTTCATATGGCCCAAGCCAATGTGTCTGAAATTTCCCTTGAAAATCCTTGAATTTTGAATCAAACAAGAGAGCCCAGTCACCCTCTTTGAATTTCTTCTCCTTGATGTACTTGTCATGCCATCTAGCTCTTTGCTGTTGGACTAGACTTGTTTTCTGAACTACATCTTGTCTGATCTCATCCAACTCATTAATTTGCTCCAGTCTATGCTTTTGTGCCTCCGTTAGATCAAGTCCTAGCTGAACTGCCATCTTGAATGTTTGAATTTGGAATTCTATAGGAAAAAAAACTTGCTTTCCATAAACAAGCTCATAAGGAGTATGGCCTGTTGTGTTTCTCCATGTAGTTCTATAGGCCCACAAGGCTTCAGGAAGCCTATCTACCCAATCTCTTCTATGTAGATGAACAATCTTTGTTAGGATTCCTTCAATGACCTTATTAGTGGATTCCACTTGACCATTTGCTTGTGGATGATAAGGAGTAGATGTTCTATGTCTGATTTTGTAATTCTCCATCATTTGCTCCACTAGTCTTGATGTAAATTGAGCTCCTTGATCTGTAAAAATTTCCCTTGGGACACCAAAACGAGTAAAAATATCCTAAAAAAGAAAAGTAATTACAGATGATTCATTAGCAACAAGTAATGGTTTAGCTTCTACCCACTTAGTAACATAATCAGTGCAAACTAATATGTATTTCTTTTGTCTTGATGGAGGACTATTAGGTCCTACAAAATCCAAAGCCCATTTTTCAAAAGGTTCAATGTGTACCTGAGGTTGTAATGGCATCTCACCTGAAGGAGAAGGTTTCCCTACCCTTTGGAAACTGTCACACCTTTTTACATACTCCCTTGCATCTTTAAACAAAGATGGCCAATAATATCCTAAATTAAAGATCTTATAGGCTGTCCTCTTATCTGCAAAGTGTCCGCCACAAGGTTCATCATGACATGCCTTGAGAATTTCAGGCATCTCATCTTCACGAACACACCTTCTAATGATCAAATCTGGACTTGTCTTGTACAACTCATTAGCGACCCATGAATATCTTTCACTATCATTAATGATTTTTCTTTTATCCCTTGCATTCATAATTAAAGGAAATTTTCCTGAAACTAAATAATTAGCAATATCATCAAACCATGGAGTTTGAGTAGAGATTGCAAAAAGATATTCATCAGGAAATTGATCTTCAACCGGGGTGTCATCTTTGATATTTTGAATTCTAGACAGGAAGTCAGCCACAGTGTTTTGTTTTCCAGGCCTATCTAGAATAGTAATGTTGAATTCTTGCAATAATAACAACCATCTTATAACTATACCATTAGTGATTGATTTATTCATTAAATATCTAATGGCAGAATGATCAGTGTGAATAAAAGTTTCATAGCCTGTTATATAGTGTCTAAATTTGTTAATGGCATGAACAACAGCTAAAAACTCTTTTTCAGTTACAGTATAGTTTAACTCTGCGGGAGTCAAATTTTTACTGATATAATAGATGGCATAGGGAATTAAATCTTTTTGTCCCAATATTGCTCCCAGAGCTGTATCAGAAGCATCTGTCGAGATATGAAAAGGTAACTTCCAGTTAGGTCCCCTTAATATAGGTGCTTCAGAAATTTTGGTTTTCAGGGTTTCAAAAGCTAACTGGCAATCAGAAGTCCACTTAAATTCACGATCTTTGGTGAGTAATTTGAAGAGAGGAGATGCTATTTTGGTGAAGTTTTCTATAAATCTCCGATAATACCCTGTAAATCCTAGAAAACTCCTAACATCTCTTTGACAACTTGGAATGGATAGGTTAGAAATAACTTCAACTTTCGCCTCATCAACTCTAATCCCATCCCCTGAAATGTGGTGTCCTAAAACAATACCTTCAGTGAACATCATAAAACATTTTTCATGACTAAGAGAAAGGTTTGCTTCTTGACATCTTTTTAAGACTTTTTCCAAGTTTTCTAAAGCCTCTTCAAATGTATCCCCATAAACTGTAAAATCATCCATATACACCTCTACACAGTCATGTATCAGATCAGAAAAAATTCCTAATACTGCCCTTTGGAATGTTGCAGGTGCATTGCATAACCCAAATGGCGATACTCGGTAGGCATAGGTACCCCAAGGACAAGTAAATGTGGTTTTATCTTGGTCTTCAAGTGCTACTTGGATTTGATTGTAACCACTAAATCCATCCAGGAGTGAAAAGTACTTTTTACCTGCTAATGTATCTAATACTTGATCTATGAAAGGTAAGGGAAAATGGTCTTTAAGAGTAGCTTTATTCAGTTCTCGGTAGTCAACACACACCCTCCATTTTCCATTTTTCTTAGGCACAATCACCAAAGGAGAAACCCACTGACTATCTAAAATAGGATAGATGAAATTAACATTTAATAATTTTTGCAGTTCTTCCTTGACAATTTCACTAAGATTTGGATTCATCCGTCTTTGAGGCTGTCTGATTGGTTTGCAATTTGCCTCTATATAGATGTGATGAGTACAAGTCTTGGGAATTATCCCTTTCATGTCAGTGTATTCCCATGCATATGCGGAAGAATGTCTCTGTAATACTTTGACTAACTCTTCTTGTTGAGATTTTTCTAGGTTTTTGTTTATGTTCAAGGTTTTGCCTGGAAAAATTTCACTTGTAGAGCTGCCAAATTTGTCCATAGAATGAAGAGACATCTGCCTAGATGACAAAAATTCAATATTGGATCCCTCTTGAAATGATTCATGTTTATGCTCTGGAGAGGATTCAAAATTTTCTAGAGTATTTAGAATTTGATTATCTTCACTAATTTCTGAAATTGTGAAGAGTGGTTGTAAGTATTCTTCATCCTCTATCCATTGGGTGTCATCTAGTTCTGTAATTGTCCTAGATGGAGGATATAAGGTGAATTTCTTTGTTGAACTACCATCAGAAATATACATATCACCGGACCTACAACTAATAAAAGCATCAGCTGTAGCCAACCAATGTCTTCCTAATATAACAGGATGGCCTCCTAGATTATTCTTGGGTGTTAGGATCATGAAATCCACAGGGTACTCCCAAGAGTCTAGGGACACTGGAATGTCTTCTATTACCCCATCTGGTCTGATCACATATCTATCTGCTAATTGTAATAGTGTGGGTGTAAAAAGAATATTAGGAAGTTTCAGTTTGTCCATGATTTGTCTACTCATGATATTTATTGCTGCTCCTAAGTCAATGAGTGTGTTTTGAATTTCAATTCCATTGATGTGAATTTTGACAACTGGATTTCCTGGGTCAAGATACTTTGGAATAGTAATCTTACCCATCATAATGTCTGCTATTTGTCCTACCAGTTGAATTTTCTTGGTTTCTCTTATTCTTTTTCTTGTTGTCTTCATACTCAACTCCTTTATTGTTTTGGCTAAAATTGGGATTTCCTTGATGGCCTGCAATAATGGAACTTTAATGCAAACATTTCTCAATTCATCCAAAAAATCATAATTAGGCACCATTATTTGTTTTTCTACACCTTTATCAATTTGTAGTCTTTCCGGAAAGGGAGGTATAGAAGTAGATGTGGATGGTTGCTCTAATACTGGAGTTGGATTTATTGGATCTTTTTGTTTCAATTTTTCAATGTTTTGTTCTTGAAAGGATGTATCTTCCCCAAGACTTTTATTAATCCGTAGGGAGTCTTCCTCAGAATTATCTTGTTCTTGTATGATCACAGAAGGTTTCCTTTTCTCAAGTATCCTTCCAGACCTAAGTTGAACATCACTAAGGTCTAGAGGAGTAATTAAATAAGTTGGAAATTGTTGTCCTTTTATCATATATGTATTCTGAGGGTTCTTATTATTAGGGTTTGGTATGGGCTGAGCTGGCAATTGATTTGATTTTTGAGGGAATGGTAATGGAAGTGGTTGATTTTGATGAGGTTGGTTCGGATGATGTTGTTGAGGATTTTGTTGAAAATTTTGTTGAAGATTTTGAGGAAAATTTTGTTGAGGATTTTGAGGATAAAAATGTGGATATGGTGGATAGGATGGTGGATACTGATAATATGGAGAGTATATTCCATAGGGACCTTCTGATCCTTGTGCCCAAGCTTGAGATTTATTTTGAAATTGGGGCCAAGGTTGCTGCCAAGAATTCCAAGGTGGAGGTTGATTATACATTTGATCATGGAATCCTTGTGTCTGAGATCCCTGCCAAGGTCTTCTAGATACAAAGTTAAGAGATTCTGTGGAGTCTGTAGAAGTTTCTTCTTGAAAAATAGCCTTGAGACCAGGAAGAGAAGGACAACTCTTGGTCTCATGTTTCTCAGAACAAATAGCACAGGTTTCTACAACTTTTACATCTAGAGGACATTCTCTCAAGGCATGTTTCTTCCTACATTTGGGACAAAAGATTGCCAAGGCATCAGATTCAGCCTTTTGCTTGTTTTGTATCTTGAGGGTGTCTATTTGTTCACTAAGACTCCCTAAGATGTCGGATTTAAAATCATCAAGCATGTGTCCTATTTCTGATCTACTTACTGTCCCAGAAGCAGACTTGCTTGCCCTTGCAAGAGCGGGATCTCTTGGACCTTTGACAGTTTTAGATTTCCCTCTTGAAAGGTTGATACATAACTCAGATATTTCAGGTAATGTGAGTTGTGATATATCCCCTTTTCCCATCATGTTAAGGATATCCAACCATTCATCCCTAATTGTTTTCAACCAAAGAGCTTTTAAAGTGTCTTGATCTAGGTTTTCCATTTGTGCCCTTTTTATGTTGTATTTAAATCTTTCCAACAAATCTTCTAAGTTTTCATCTTCTTTTTGTAACATCTTGAACACTTCTTCCTTATGATTAACCGGCATACAATAATTCAAGTATCTCTCTAGAAATGCTTGTTTCATGTCTTCCCATGTTCTAATAGAACTACTGTTTAAACTCATAAACCACTTCAATGCTGCTCCCTTCAAAGTTGAGGGAAATAATTTCAATTTTTGAGCATCTTGTAGATAGTCATAAGTTCTACACAGCACTTCAAATTCGAATAAGAAAGTTTCAGGATCCTCAGTTTTAAGTCCATAGAAGTTCGGAAGGACAGAAGGTGAAATGTTTTTCATGGTTATATTAGTTTCTTCATCAAGTATAGGGAACCCAAAAGAGCTTCCTATTCTACCTCTTCCTCCTTCTGCTCCTCTACCTCCTTCTCCTCTTCCTCCTTCTCCCCTACCTCTACCTCTACCTCCTCCAAACAATGTGTGTTCTCCATTAACAACTCCTCCTCCTCCTTCTTCTGCCATGGTTGACTCTCCTGTGGAAGTAGAAAGGTTTGTGTCTCTAACAGGAGTCTTTAGATATTTTTCTATGGCAGGTTCAGTGAATGAAGTGGAAGGTTTCTCTAATGGAATAGGTGTCCTTAGATCTTCTAGAAGTCCAGGATCAGTAAAGGATGGAAGATGGGTTTGAGTTGAAGGTGTACTAGTTCTAGATCTAGATGAAACAAGTGGTGTTCTAGAAATCAAACTTCTACCTCTGTTGTTTATAAATCTTCCCCTTGAATCTCTCTCCCTACGCATAAATTTTTTTTTTTTTATGCTAAGAAACAAAGGTTACCTAGTTTTCACTTCCCCGGCAACGGCGCCAAAATGTTGTGTCTCAATCTAGTCTCCTAAACTGAGCTCATTTAATTGTCAACCAGGATTTGTAAACTGCTGAAGTGAAGTGTACCATATGTACCTAGGTGCTTGTTTCCTAATGCGTTGTATGTGGTGTTTTGTGATGTTTTTGGTCTTTTGTGATAATTTATGATGTTTTTGGTCTTTTGGTGTTTTATGTTCACAATGAAACTACCTAGAAAACTAATAGAAAAGAGGTTGGTGCTCAAAACAGAGTTAAGTCTAATGTGTGGAATGGAAAATGCAATTGGAAACACTTAAAGCAGAATCTGAACTATGACTAAATGAAAGCAAAAGCTTGATAATGACTTTTTAGACAAATGATACAAACTAAACTTGAGAAATGATCATTAAATATGAAATCCTCTAACTAAACAATTAAACACTAATGATGCAATACTCTGTCCTAAGCTCTTTTATTCTATGATTAATTCCTAGTTCTATTCTGCAATTTAATTGAATGTCACAGAACTTATACTCAAGAAGTTATTGGATTCCAGTTCAAAGTAGTTCTTTTGAGGAAGAGCTCTGTTTATAAAAATGATGAGGAAATTGCAGAGAGGTTTCAGACCTTATAGTGATGTTGTCTTCTGTTCCTATGGCTATGGATCTGTTGTAGTTTTTAGAACAAGAAGATGTTTTATGAATAATGAAGGCTGTCTTGTTAATCCTAACAACTAAAGTGATCTATTGTGCAATGGATGACAATTTGAATATGAGATGCAAGTGCAATGAGTTAATCTAAGAATGAACCTAAGATGCCACTAAGCTAGAACAATGTTGAACTATAAGTCATCATCAAACTTTGAAATGAAGTAACTGATCATGAATTAAATGCAATGAAACTCCGGAGCTTTTCACTATACTAACATGCATTATTCTATGAAGTTACACAATCTGTTTGTTCATCATCAGTGATATTTTGGAAGAGTTCCTTCTTTTGGAAGGAATAGAACAATTCTAACTGTGTAATTGAATGCAATTAAAAGCAAATGAACTGAAAGCAAATGAAAAACTAAGTTATCACATCCATACCCTACTCGTTCTTATGATGTCTTGGGCAAGCGTTTAAGAGCAAGATCAGAGATGAAACTTAGTACAAACACACAACTAAATCATTCATTATCACGGTCATGTCTTGAACTTCTTAAGGATGTCTTGGAAGAATTTCTTCTTGTGGAAGAGTGATTAGAACAAGTGTAATTGTGATAGTGAATAGCAAAAACTACAACTAATTCCTACAGTACTATAGCTTTTCATCATTCATCATTATAATCTATTGGAAGAATGTCTTCTTGTGGAAGAACTGGAATGAATATAACTACAGTAGCTGGTTAAAACAACTATACATTCAACTCCTAATTCTACAATACCATAGTCATTCAACATTCATCATTTTAATCTATTGGAAAAGTGTCTTCTTGTGGAAGAGCTAGAATGGATACGACTACAGTAGCTAGAAAAACAACTATTAATTCAAATGCAAAGTGTAAAGGCAGCTAGAAAAAATTATCTAATTTAACGCAAAATAAATCCGTGCAAGAGGCAGGGGCCCTCTACCACTTGACGGCATTCAACTCCAAATTAAATCACGCCTTCAAAATAACTTTGTCTACTCCATTAACGATGCAATAGTTTGAACATAACACTCTGCGTTTTCAGGAATGTATCACAGAGTTTAAACAAAATCTAGCAGCAAATCTAACATAAAATCTCTAACATAGCTCTCGGTCTCCCAAGAGTTTATAAAGCAAATGCACGTAACAATAATTACAACAATTTAGGAATAATGTCTTTCCTTATCCGAATCACGTTAGGACTCTTTGAGGTGGCTGCGTGAAGAAGAAAAGACATGCAGGCCCAGGCTTCGATCCTAGTAAGATCTCATATAAATGCATGTTCCCATTGCATAAACGTGCAGAATTCATTTCTTCCTCCATGATGAACAACGAACCATGTAGACATGATGTGGATCATGCCCATATGCGGTTTTTCTCAAGAGGCCACCTGGAACATACTCAAACATGAAGGTAGCTGCAGAATCACCGGTTAGCTACGGAATTTCTGCATTCTGCAGCTAGTTCCGGTCAAAATGCTTAACAATGGAAAAAATCACAAAATTCAACAAGTCAGTCATGTAAATCATTCTAGAAGTAATTTTAACTATATTTATTGATCAATTGGGTTTAAGATAGAAATGGACAAGGGAAAATGAGGTAAAATGAGGTGAAGGAAAGCACAAATTTGAGGCTCAACACTATTCACGATCACTAAACTAGCAGGCACTGTTACACTCCATGTAGCGAATAGATCGTATATGCAGTATGCGCTGGAATGTTTAGAGCTAACAGTTTTCAACTGGTCTGAAGTTGTTCTTTCTTAGATAAAGGAACAAATGAATAAAGAAAAGGGATAAAGGAAGAAAAATTTCAGTTATGGTTCCATTATTATTTCCTTCGCTTTGGAACAGATTCCACTGATGCAGCCACAGCATGTAACATTGGATATATCTAGTCCTAGAGATCCTCGAATGAAGAGATGGGTAGAACTCATGGGTCGACATTCAGGCCAATCTACCGTTGTGTTATTGACTGCATTTTTCACTTGGTTCAGGCGACATATCATCTCCATCGATGAGTATGCATATGCAGGTGTTGAATTCTGAGGAGATCTAGATCTAGTTTTACCAGAAGGTGCTCAGTGGGGTGCAATAGGTAAGATTGATTTGACCATGTTTCTTATTTTTATAAGTTTTATACAAATGTTTTTGTGTTTTTATTTCTTTCTAAGACTAAACTAAATGTTAATGTAATGCAGATATTGGTCGCGTTCAACCAGTAGAGGAACCAGAGCACGAAGCAGATGCGCCAGCAGAGAGGGTTGTCAGGAGAGCAGTCCTTCAGGACCTTGATATGGCTGAGACTCTTGTTGAGCTCCAACAGCACATAGAGGGGTTGAACTTTCGGATTCTAGATTGCCAGATTGAAGAGCTTCTCATGTGACTGCAGTGACACACAATTGGCATTCCTAACCGTTGGATGCGGTTGCTCCGTAGGATTGCTAGATCTATAGCGTGCTATCATGATCACCACTAGTTTACTTATGAATTTTTTCATACATTTTGAGGTCATATGACCAACATTTCTTGGGCACAAATTTTGTAAAAAACCTATAACTATTTATCTATATGTTTTCAGAGTTTTTCCTATGTTTAATGCGCAATCCTATTCAATGATGTGAATGTTTTCTTTACCTATGTCGCAAATGTCTATCTAAAACTTGATTAGCTAATGAATCAGTTAAAGTGTTCAGATTTCTAAAAAAGTTTTGATATTGAATGAAACCAAAATGTCTCTCCAAAATTCTAACTCTAAGAAACAATCTAAGTAGTGTTGGATTTCTAACAATATAAATACTAGTAAGTTGTAGTACCACAAGTTGTGAGTCTAACCTGATGATTATGCGGTTAATACCAAATGAAATGGCATTAGAGAGAATTTCGATCAACGTGCTATACTCAACGATATTATTCGTTAATCTACTGATACAAATCCCTTGAAAACTCACTAACTCGTCGTTCGGATCAAAAATGGCCCACACTGCAGAGGATAGATTGTGCGTACTACGACTAGCACCATCAGCATATCCAAAAAAAGGTTCCGAAGATTCAGACATCTGCCATAAAATGTAAAGCGGATTACTAACGCCAAGAAAACTCTAAAAACAAATTAAGATAGTGAATGCAAATCAACAGCATATAAACAATATAATACAAAAAATTACCATGCTCATGATTAAGCATAGTAAAGTTTTAGATACAACCCATTTCTAGGCTGTGCTAATGGAATTCCATCGTAATCAACTAACTCATAGGCACCCATAGCAAGAACTCTTTTGAAAATGTAGGGGCCATGCCATAATGGCTCGAATTTCCCTGTACCTATTTTATCAACTTCATGATCATAAAGAAGGACCAAGTCGCTCTCTGAGTAGATGCGAGGCTGGAAATTTTGTCGTATTTTTCCTTTATACATTTCTTATGCATTTCGTTGGACAATTGGGCTTCACGACGCATTTCATCTAGATGGATGAGGCTAAGGAGACGCACTTATTCTTATAAGGTGTCAGGTAACAAGTCTATCGTGAGTTTTAACAATGATATTTCGCATTGGATTGGTAAGATAGCTTCCAGACCATACACCAATTGAAAAGGAGTAAATCCGGTCACGTTTCTCATCGAGGTTTGATATGCCCACAAGGCGGAGTACAGGATCAAGTGCCAGTTCATTTTACGAACTCCTATCATTCGTTGAAGCATTCGTTTAATAATTTTGTTAATAGCCTCAACTTGTCCATTTGATTGTGGATGATAAGGAGTAGAATTAACATGAGAAAATCCTAAATTTGTTGTCAATTCAAACATCATATGGTTGCGAAAATGCTTCCCATGATCCGTAAATATAGCCTATGGGACCCCAAACCGTGCAATGACGTGATTGAAGAAAAACAATGCAGTTGTTTGTCCTGTGTTGTTGAATGTAGGCATCACGTCAGCCCATTTGGTAAAATAGTCGACTGCGACAATAATATAACCGTGCCCCCTAGATGAAGGAGGGTTGCAGGTCATGAAATCGATACCTCATTTCGTAAATGATCCAGTAGAGACAACAGGATGCATTAGTGCTAGCGGTTTGCAGATTTTACAGTCATAAATCTGGCATGCATGACAAATTCTAACTGTGAGGATACAATCTCGAAAAATAGTAGGCCAAAAGTAACTGGCGCAGAGTATCTTCTACGTGGTAGCATAACCAGATAAATGTCCACCACAAGCCCCAGCATGGCAATCATTTAATACTTTTTCAACCTCCTCATGAGTGAGGCACCTCCTTAAAATGGTATCGACACCATGACAATAAAGTGTATCGCCGATGATCAGATAATCTTTGGCTTGGTATCGAATACGTCACTGATCAGAGCGAGAGGTATTAGGTCAAAAATTTTGGGTTTGGAGATAAATGATGAAATCTCCATACCAGGGATCAGTTGATCCGATCAGAAACAGAGACTTGTCTGGAATAGATGGTTCCAACATAGTTGCAGTACTATCACAGGGAAGGTCACACAGAAGCTCAACCAAAACTAAAGACTTCTTTGACTTGGATTTGATGAATTCCAAATCAAATTCCTGCAAAATGGCGATCCATTTTGAGCATTTTTTCCCAAGCAATTGACATGATAAGATGTAAGTCATGGGGTTGCAATCTGAAACTATTGTTGTTTTTCGGAGCAGGATATAATGGCGAAATATTTAGATAGCTTGTACAGCTGCCAAGGCAAGATTCTTTACGTACGAGTACTTAACTTTCGTATCATTGAGATTATGACTCAAATAATAGATCGGATGTCCAATTCCATCTTCTACTTGGACCAAAACCATAGCAATGGTTGTTTCAGCCGCAGCAATATATAGGAAATAATATTTTTGATAATTTGGAGGATACATTAATGACGCTCGGACAAGATGGTCCTTGACATCATCAAAAGAAGCTTGCGTGACTTGGTCCCAATGGAAGGGAACCCCCTTTTTCAATAATCGAGTAAATCCTTTAGCCATTTCGGCGTAGTTTCGAATGAACCTTCTTAGGAAGTTAGCATTTCCTTGAAGTTTCTATATCTAAAGTAGGTTTGATGGTGCAGGCAAATCGAGAATGGCCTAAACCTTCAGTGGGTCTATTCGAATTCCTTTTTTTGATACTACGAATCCAAGCAATCGACCAGAACCAACACAAAACACACATTTGTGCGGATTGAGGCGTATCTTGTAGTGTCGGCATCGTAAGAAAATGGCTCTCAAATGCATCGGGTGATCAGTCCATTTTCGTGAATGAGTTGGTAAATCATCTAGATATGGTTGAACAATGTGCTTGATGTCGTTGAAAGCATAATACATTACCCTCTGAAAAGTTTCCCCAGCGTTCTTTAAACCAAACGGGAGTTTCCGATATGCGAATTTGCCCCAGGGATAGATGAATGTTGTCTTATTTTGGTCATCTGGGCAGATATTGATTTGATTTTAGTCGGAAAATCCATCTATGAAAGAAAATATTTCACATCCAGCACAATCGTCAATAATCTGGTTGATAAAGGTTGTAGGATAGTTTTCTTTTGGACAAGCATGATTAACACCCCGATAATCGACACACACTCTAATGGTTCCTTATTTTTTCATAACAGGAACGATATTGGAAACCCACTCAGTTAGCGGAACAAGGTATATGAAACTAGCACGCAAATTTTTTTCAACTTTTGTTTTGATGGCAGTGGCTTTCTTCGGATGAACGGGACGAAGCCGTTGATGCATCGGTTTGACATCAGGATACATATTAATAGTGTGTTCAACTATACTAGTATATATGCCTGGCATTTCCTTGTAAGACCAAGCGAATATGTCACGAAATTCACGAAAAAGAGAGCGATATGAATCAAGTTCAGATGGAGAACAAGATACATCAACATGAATATTTTCTACAACGCCAGGTTTAGTCGAAATATCAATAGAAATCGTTTCTTCAATATTTGATAAATTTCGCTCAGATTCAATTGCATTAATCGAAAAAGAATTCGAAAATAACTTTTGAATGGATGGGTGATATATTTCACTAATATTATTTTCTTCATAATCTGGAAGATGGGAGCGATGATGATAATCTTCCCATGGTTCTCCTTCTGCCATCATAGCTTCCAAAATATTTTCTTCTGTCAAAAATTTTGAGGAAAATGGATCAGATGGAGTACCAAAATCTAATGAACGATCAACCCAAACACTCGGCGATGCTGATTTTGGATTTGTCGCCCAAGCCAAATAGATTGATTGCTATTGTAGCTCAATAGGGCTGAGCGGTAAAACATCATCCAACGTAGAAATATCAGAATCACTCGTACTCTTCCTTAAGCCAAATAGAGTGGAAGAGATCATGTAGCAGGTCTCTATGCTTGCAATTTCTGCCAACATTGTGGGCAGTGGTAATGCAAAGGTTCCCATAAGAGTGGAATCCTTTAAGAGTCCTACATCAATGTTTTGGATTTCTAGTTGGGCTAAGTGAATATACGGAACGCTTCCAGTTACCTGCGAAGCAGAGGAAAAAAAGGATAATTGATTAATGACTGTAGTAGTACCTTTATGAGGAAAGGCAACCATTCTAAAATATGTAGAAACAATTGCAGTCATTGCATATACCCATAGTCTTCCGAGTAAAATATTATAGTCAAGGTGTCCGTCAACAACCTCAACATCAATACTTACTGTTTTCCCCCCTAATTCAACTTGCAAGTTATTGATAATACCACAAGTTTTATATGTTCTTCCATCAAAAGCCTTCAACATCGTTGATGATTGTGATAATCGCGGCGATCCAAGTGACTTCCAACAGTTTAGAGATATAATGCATGTAGATGCTCCCTCATCAATAATAGTACAATGAAAAAGGTGATTGAGAACATTTACTTGGATGGAGAATGCCAATTCTGCTGGTAGCTGCGACACATAGCCTGTATGATTAAAGACGACAAGATTAGAATCAGTCGGATCAATTCCACCAATGGCCGACAATAAAGCCTGCTTCTGGGAGGGAAAATTTGGAATACCTCAAGAACAAACATAGTTAAAGGGGATTGAGCCAAATCTTCAACTATATTATAATTTTGTGCAGCTCTTGCTCAAGGATTATATGTCGGTTTATGAATTAATCCCTTCGGTGGCTTAATCGTCAATTCAGGAATAATAGGAGGTGGTACCAATTCATTAGATGTATTTTTCTTCGAGGTAGTAGGTTGATCAGTGGCCGAACTACCATATTCTTTATTCCGCGTCGACACCAAAATATCTTGTGAAGGGTTTTTAGTGGACAACATTAGCACTTGGGAACTAAGAGCCAGATCCGTAGCAACCAAATTTGTGTCTGGATTTGGAAATGGGTCTATCAACACAACTGATGCATTAGAAGTCTTGATGATTTTTGAGACTTCAGCACGGTGAGGAAAATCCCTAACAAAGTGTTCCTCATTACATATTATGCATGGATAACGAGGTTTCTATGGTCCTAACGGTTGATCAGATGATTTTTCCTACGGGTTAGAAGCTTGCTTTTTCTTTGATTTCCCCTTTTTCTTACTTCCTAGTTGCTTATCACTTTTTCCTCTGTCAAATGAGACGAAGTTGACTTCAGAAGTAGGAGTAGGATTAGATGTAGTAGTTTTGTGTTTATTTACAGTGCCTATCAAGCCGTCTCCGGCATGAGAGTCCTTTATTTGAGGAGGAACATTGAAATTAGATCGCGATGCATTTGGTATTTTCTCATAGAGCATGCCAGACTGAGTATAAATCAAGTCTAAATACTGGGCACGAGTGATAACTTGCTCTTCTATGATGACGCCACCTTTAGCCACATCCTCTGTTATAGATGGTAAAAATGATTTGATGAACCATTCAGCAAGGAGCTAATCGAGAAAAAATGTCTTAACCATTCATCGACGGTGACGCCACTCATGTATATGATCTGAAATGTGAGTAACATTACTTTGTTTGAAATTGGTCAAGATTTCTGTTCCAGTTTCATATCTGATCGATAACTGGAAATGGGTCAAAAAGACAGTAGCCAAGGCAGTGAAATTGTTGAAGGAAGCTCTAGGTAATTCAATGTACCATTTTGCTGCCGGACCTGTGAGTGTTCTCTGGAAAAGACGTAATCGAACAGAATCATCATTTAGGGAATTTGATGAACACCATAAATGATAAGTCATAACATGAGTTGATGGGTCTTCTCCAAGGTTTCCATTGAATTTAGGAATGTTGGAGGGTAATTTATGTGGTATCACCGGCCACCAAGGAGCATAATTGATAGGATCATTGGTTAACTGGTTTAAATATTGTAATTCCAAGGTTGCAACAAAAGGAAACTATCTATTAAGGTCAGGTTGAGCATAGCCAGGATAAGATGGAATTGCTTGGGCAACAGGTCTTTGAGCATTGGCATATGGGATTTGTTGCTGGTAACCTAGATAGGGGTTGTTTTGCATGGAAAATGCTTGAGAGTTATATTGACCAAAACCTGTATATGGTACTTGTTGATATGAAGTTTGAGGAATTTGCGCCTGTGGCTGCCAAGGATTCTTCCCACCAATGTTATAACCCAAATTAGTGTAAGTTGGATTCGGTTGATATGTATACCCAGATTGTGTTTGTGACATCCCATAAAATGGTGGACCAACTTGTGAATAAATGATCCCTGATACATGTTTTTGTAAATTAACCAAAGTATTTTGAGTTTGTTGACCCAAAATTTTATGATATTGAGTTGAAGAACTCACCTAATAAGGTTGATGTACAAGATTTTGATTGTGTAATAGGGGCATAGATGTATTAACAAGTGGTATTGAAGTGGGTTTAACAAGTTGAATTGGTTGATATGATTGGACAACCATTTGTGGTTGGATAGGTAGAGTGGGATGCCATTGAAAAACATGCATGTCAACATTAGTTTGACCAAAATGTGACTGAGTACTATCATATTTGGTGACCATAGGTTGCCCCCCAGCATAAGGAGGATAATAAGATGGAAAATATTTTTCACTGAATGCTAGGAGTCCATTTGATGTGGTATTTAAAGGAATTGACCCATAATGACCGGCTTGATATTGCCCTGATGATGGATTTAATGAATCAATTCCTTCAGTACTAACTATAGGACTACCAGTTAAAAAAACATATGATGACATTGGCAAAGACCATGAACGTGAAGGTGCACCAGAGAAAGTGTCAGATAGTGATTTGTAACCTGTTGGGACCGAAGAGCCACCATGCAAATATGACTCTGGTGATGTTGTGAACATCGACGGAGTAGTGAGGGTAGGAGCTGACGTAATTGGAATAGCAGACCCAACTGAAGATGTTGGTTCAGACATGGTTGTTTTACCAAATGTATACTCTTCGAAATCAACGTGTGATTGAATGGAAATAGGATAAAAAAAATCAGATGGAAACGATTGAGGAAATGACTGGTACAGGTAAAGGTCTCCCCCAAAGTGGGTTTGACTTAAAGGTGTATTAGGTTGAGGGATTTATTCAATCATGATTAAACTAGGAGGAAGAACTTCACCATCAGGCCCACAATATATTTCAGACAGTTGACTGTGTGAAATAGGAGTTTCAGTGGCTATAAATATTTTTGGAATGACCAAGGTAGAACAACTTCTGGCTGTTCAGATTCAGGATTCAGATATTCTGGCAAAGAAGAGACAGGATCTAGATCAATGTGTGTTTGAACAACTTCAGGGTCCAGGAGGTATGGTCTCAGCGATTGAATGGATCGTGACCATGGGTAGTTGTGAGGACTCCATTTCAATAATAGTAGATGAACCGAGATGTGTGGAAACAATTTGAGCTAGCTATGTTTTAAATGATGATGTTTTTCTAGAGGTACGAATTGTACTTGATTCGGCAAATCGTGATCTCCTTCACCCACCAGAAATAACTTTCGGTGGTAAAGGTGGTTTCAAAGCTAATCTACGTGAACGACGGGGGGTACGATTGTGTTCTTCCACGATTACTAATTTATTTTATCCAAAAACAAAGAAACAAAAAGAGGGTATGCTAGGCAAAAGGGTTTACCAGGAAACTGTGAACTGCACAATACCTCTTGGCGAACCAAGAAGTACGAGTAGGTAATCTCCCTGAATGTTGTGTTCAGTGTATCACAATTTCAAGGTGGCCGACTCGGTTCACTATGGATGGATAGCACCTAAACTTTTTCCTCCCAAATATACCCGAAGGTACGTGGAGGCCCAAGTCTGTATTAACGTTGTCTGATGCGAAACCGCAGAGTGAGAGCACCCCTTTATACTTATCGTACTTTAACACCACCAGATATACCCGAAAGTACGTGGATGAGCTACGATATACTTACGTACATGGAGTGAGGTATCACACTCGAAATGTATCGCAGACAAGTTAACGACAGATGCTATGTTTTACGACGTCGGAACATGTCTCTAGCCTAGACCTCTAAATGTTATCGTTAATGTTCCAAAGAGTTGTTAAGTAAATTGAGATTTATTTTATGTTGATCTTGCTTAACAGTTCACCTTTCAGGTTCACCATGATAATGTATATAAAATTCCTAAAATGCAAGCTAAGAATGATAAATAAACTTTCACTTTCAGCTTTTTCAATGAATTACCTAGCTACTAAGGGAAGAGCGCAAGTAATTTGAGAGAAAACAAATCAATGAATGTCAAATTAAATGCAGATTTCCTAATGTTACTTTTGCAAAAAACACACAATCCTACATGCAAATGCAAGTTTTTCTTTTCAGTTTCCTTAATGTTATGAATGCAGAAAAGAAACTAGGTGCACTAGATCAATAATCGAAATGATTTTTACTTTCGAGAAACGAAGAATATAAACAAAAATTTCTCTTTTGAAGGAAAAATGAAGATTTCAACAACAAATTCTCCTATCAAGGAAATGAAGATTTTACGACAATTTCCTATTTCAAAAGCAAACGATTCTTAATGCAACCATAAAAATTACTTTGAAATCAACTTGTCAATGATAATGAATTTTTTTTTTAAAACAACATTGAACAATTTTTTAGTCAAAGGAGAAGAAATATATAGAGTTACTGGTCAATAGAGCATTAAAATTTTCAGAAAAAATCAGCAAACAAAACTAATGCAAAGTACAAAGTTAGATTCAAGGGGATTTGGTCCTTTCAGGAGCCAACACATTCTCCAAAGGGAGAGAGTGCTCTGCAATGCACGCTGACAAGGGAGACAATGC
This sequence comes from Pinus albicaulis, assembly GCA_034641835.2. Taxonomy (NCBI): domain Eukaryota; kingdom Viridiplantae; phylum Streptophyta; class Pinopsida; order Pinales; family Pinaceae; genus Pinus; species Pinus albicaulis. The sequence goes on from CM076574.1 coordinate 550,173,847, forward strand.
TCTGCAAAGCATTGTGCCCTGAACAAGGTTGCATTGAGCGCAGTAAAAAAAGAAAAAGCTACTATTTGGCTCACTAAATTTGCAAATGAAGCTCTGAAAAAGTATAATATTTATGTAAAATAGCTACTGGGTGGATTTAGAAATCAAATCAGAGACTAAAACACCAAGAAACAAGAGAAGTTCTCCCCAGTGGAGTCGCCAGTTTGTTGGGCCAGAATTGTAATATATGGATAAAGTACGCTTCCCTAGAATGGTGTCTAGTCTAGAAAAACAAGTGAAAGACTGCACTACCCTTTTTCCTAACTCAGAATATATACATAAAGAGGATTGGATGCTTACTTGTTTCAATCGCTTCCAAATGGCTCCTTTCTGCCACTTCCACTACAACTTCAAATTCAAGCGGTTTCAAATAGTTGAATGCTTCCTGCAAGAAATAACACTGAAACAACAAAAGATGCAATAATATAGATATCTATTCAAGTTAATTAGCCAAATCAGTTAAGCATAAACTACATTCATCAACCAAGATTTTACAACATGGAAAATCAAAGTAAACATGGATGCATGTAGGGAAAAACAAGAAGTACTCTTTATTGATGATAGAAGGAGAGGTTACAACCTAGTGACTGATTCATCGTGACCTTCCAGCAAATTTCCCAAGTCTCATCACAGCATAAGTCTCCCCAGCAGCAGCTCCACAAATCAAAATCTCTATTGAAAATTCTCCAGCATTTCCCTACTCAAATTCTTCCTCCAAAACACTTATATGTGTGTTCAATTTATAGAGGAACTATAGGCAATTTTGTAATCAATAACATTCCAAAAATAGGCAAGACATGTTTCCATTCATGTAGATGTCAAATGGACACTTGGATCCGAAGCTTGACACATGTGAACCCTTCTAGAAGACACTGGCCAAGTGGAGATTCCGGAACAATGAGAATTTCACTCCCAATGTGACCAATGCACCTTTGAATGTTGGGAAGTGCTTTGCAAAGCAGCCTTGAATGGGGCTACCTGCATATGCAATGCACTTAGGCCCCTTAGTGCCTGCGTTGGTGAGCTCCCACATGTTTAATAATAAGCTTCAAACCATGGAAAAGCCTTGCTTTGATGAAAATCTGTTGTTTGATTCATGTTGTTTCCTGTCTTAGGGCATATAGCAACTGAGATGATAAGGAATGATAGACCCTTGATCATCGGTCCTGGAGATGATGCCCAGTTAACCAGGTCATTGGGAATGATGCCCAAATTTACCTATAACACTTCTCATTAGTATATATAATATATCTTAATTAACCTTTTATTTAAAACAAAATGGATTACCAAAAGAAAGAAGAGAATTCAATATTGGCAGACACTTTTTCTCCATAGGAGAAGATGATAGGGAAAAATAATAAAGGATGGATGTGGTTGGGGAGGATTCTTGAGTCTCCATAACTTGGAAAAAAAGTGTCTTGTAGAGATCAACAATAAAAATTGTATGTTGCACGATCACCTCTATGAAATGAGCATAGCCTTTGGACGAGGAGGAGGCTTGGCAGCCTATGTGGCACATCTTTGACAACCTCAGGATTTCAATAACTGTTGCTTTGATATGAGTGGGTTGCAGTTGCTAAGGTTTGAAGGTGATTATTTGGGAAGTGTATATATATTATATCCTGATGAGATGGTCATATCTTCGATGGATCTACTGGGATAGTTATCCATACTCCTCCCTGCATTCTCAAATTCATATAAAGAACTATTTTAGAAGTGGTAGAGGTTGGAGATGTTACTAGGAAACATTGAGAATGAAATTGAAGTGAAGTTTTCTAATTCTGAAGAAAGCTTGTTCTCATATTTTGACCTTGATAGAAGGTAGGGGTCTTGAAATAATCATATTTAATATTTAAGAGTGCATCGTAGGAGTCTCCATAGTTAACAGAGTTGATCCATCTTGCCTCCTTATTGTTACCAAAGATAGGGCAGTTGAAACATCTGGAATGTTAGAAACAATTTCTCTGAAAGGATGCACAATCAAATTGAAGGAACATATGGGGAAAACTTACATCCTAACATTGGTAGAAGAATTATTTCGTACCTACTCCTTGAAGCACTAGACTCCAAGCGTGCATGATGTCGTTGCCAGATTCCTTTGGGAACTTAATAAACCTCCAACATATTAATGATTCAAGAAAAGGTGCTAGTTTTTCTTCTTTTTCATTCCATATTTCATAAATCGTAGGGAAAAGCACTTTGATGTTACAAGAAGAATGAAACCCCAAGAGTCCCATTGAACTTGAGCAGAGGTTTGGACTTGCTTACTATACAAGTTCAAAGGAAAGAATATTTTGTAAATCCTGATCAAATTCTTAAGCCTATATATCAATTATTTTAGGAGTGTGACTTCTTTGGTAGTAACTAAATATATAAAGAAGACTAGTTTGTGGTCTCTCCTTATGCCTTTGTATCACCTCACTATTTTTAGACTCCAGTACGATGTAGTTAGAGATGTTTCATTTTCCTTTGGTACCTAACATAGTCCTATTGACCTACTTTTGTGGTCATCTGTTGGACATAAATAATTATTTTTTATCTTATTAATCTGGCCAGGAATAACCTCTCTTTGAATGGAGCTCTTCCTTCTTCTAAGGGCTTGTTAAGGATAATTATGATATGTGATTCAAATATTGCAATTTTTGCATACCTTTATTATGTTGTACACTTCCTTATTTGACCCTCATAAATATTCACTTAGTAGCTTTAAATTGGGTTCACTCAATTTCTACATTCAAATCGAAGCATTGTATTTTCATAATCTTTGACCCTTTGGAATTATTAACTAGTTTTTTCCAAGCATTTAATGGTATACTAATGGTGGTTTTGTGCATTATTTGTAGCATAATTAATTGAAAGAAGACAAGGGTAAAGGTTTGTGGTGTGTATTGCATGTAGCAAAAGGTATGTTGACCAATGTTCCTTGCATGGGATTTGTTGATTGGGATACCTATGGAGCCCAGATTAAATATCCAAGCTTGTTTCTTGAAATTGTTTAGTATTGGTGTTTGTAACTCAAATTACAAGTCTTGTCCCTCAATCTTTAGAGTTTCTTGTTATTGGGATTCCCTATGCAGTGGTGATTTTCTGCCTGACATGGAGGTATATTGGTCATGCAATCATTTAAATTGGGCTTTATTCCTTGGATATAACTGTTACATATGATTTACCAGTCAATAAATATTTCAGCAGAGACTATAATTTATCCTATTTGAAGAAAAATATCATCAATTTGTCAAGGTTGGAACTGGGTTTTATCTTTGCAGGTCAAGAATCCCAACAGACATGTTCTTGTCATTGTCCACTTGATCACATTGGTGGTTGTTGTTACCCCTCATGTTGACATGATTGTTAAATTCATATTTCAGGGGTAACTTATAGGATGCTCAAGGACCATAGATACACACTTATTTTTGGTTGAGAGTAGTCCTTCATGTGATGATATTCCTGGATGATCAGCATAGTGATTCTCCTTGATAATAATGTGGTTTCCTTGGTTGGAATGATGATTCGAGCCTTCGCAAGATTAGATTATCAGTGGAGGTTTCTTCAGTGGTGCATAATCTTCTTCACGAACCAACATCAAGGTGGTAAAATAATCACATCCTGGTCACTTTCACCTTATTCTGCATGGTTATATCATAATTATCCTCTGATGTGGTAATATACTTGCCTAGTTTCATTCATGTTCATGCCATTTTTGCATAGTTTTACCTAGGAAATTTGTTTATTGCAATCATATTATAACTTTTTCATAGGTGAAATCACTACACATACATTTTTGACGACACCTCAACATTTTTCCTACCTAATTTTTCTACCTCATCTCATCTTAACCCTTTCACCAAAGTAAAATTCAGTTTCATACTTACATACCACTTCATTCCATCTCTTGGAAGGTGCATGGCATGTTTTAGGCTTTTAGCTATAATTCCCTAAGTTGTATTTCTTATTAACACCTCAATTATTATATATCCAAAATTTCTAGTGTGAACACACCTAAGTAGTTTAGGATATTTAAGTCTTAAACCTTTGGTTGAGTGACTAAGTATTTGTTGAAAATGTAAGCAGTTTCGTTCTTCATAATTGTTGTTGTACTCATTTTAGTATGAATCCTATGTAACAGAAAAGAAAAGTTTATTTTATTAAAGCATCGGTTTCATGTTCTTTATTGATGGTCTTATAGGTAAAAGCATATTCTTCATGCTTCTAGGGCTTGTTATGCCTTAGGATTTATTGTTATGAGTTAAAGGAATCAACATCATGTTTATAAGACCCTTTTGTTGAAATTATTTATTATTTGACACTACTGGTGCATTTATAACTTCTTGTTGTTTGTCGGGATATGATATACCTGTCATTATAAAGTGAAGAACGTTCAATAAAGCTTGTATTTTTTTGGAAAATTTTACTAAATTTTAACTTTGCATCAAAAAGTATAGAAACAATTTTCTAGTGTCAATAATAATGAATGTCATCAATCAATTCACTTTTGTTGATTGAAATAGCCTAAATTCTAACTCGTTTAGCACCCTCAAGCACTTAAACAAAGTGATATTTTTCATACCCTACCAGCCCCAATAAGCCCATGAGAGAACATGTTACAAGTGGGTTTTTAACATTGGTGGGAAGGATAGCGGTCTAACATTTTGGGATTTTCTAAGACAAAATTGAGTAAGGACAATACCATTTATGGTCAATTCTTTGATGCTTTATGACATGCATCTCTTGAGAATTTTATTTGAGAAAGCTTGTGGTTATTCAAATTTTAGTTAACAGAATTCATTTCATTTCTCAAGTTAATGTTCCCAATATATATGTTCTTAATAAGAAAAATATTAACAAGGATGCAATGAGAGAAGTCTTGTTTTGGTCACATTGGGAACTTCAGATTTCCAACATTGCACCCCAAAAACCCACCTAACAAGATACCTTGATGCAATTATTAGTATCTTTCTGTGAATAAATTCAGAATAGTAGTTATTTAATTTTTATTGTTGAATAAGTCATTCCCACAAAAATCCTTACATAACAAGCCTTTTGAATTTGTTAACTTATTATTAATGACCCTTGCAATGTTGTCAATGAGTTTTTATATTTCATTCTCGTGGATCAATTCGAGGGATGATAAATATGATGAATAGCCATAATTACAACATTTTTATTGTTGAATAAGTCATTCCTACAAAATTCCCTATATAAAAAGCCTTTTGAAGTCATTAACTTGTTATTAACGACCCTTGTAGATTTCTTAATGAGTTTTTATATTTCGTGCTTGTCGAGCTATTCGAGAGATGATGAATATGATGAATAGCCATCACTACAACTTTTTTGTCTGCCAATTTTCAGTTTGTTTATTTGTTGATGATGCACCTCTACAATAGATATTGTTTAGAGCATATATTGTTGTAGGGTTGAGTTTTAAGAGTTCATATGAAATGGCATAAATTTTGACCAATTGTTCATATTGTTGATGATGCGTCTGTCTAATGAAGTTCTTGGGAATGATCCGAGAACCAAAATTGGTGATATAAAAAGATGACACATAATACAGAAGTTATGTGCATGGCAGTTTTGATATGACTGATAATTAGGTACTCTCTGGTTTTATATCACGTTTAATGTAGTTCTCTATTTGTATATCGCCATATTTGATCAAGATAAATTGTTAGAATTGCAATGTGAAAGAAATAGTAAACTGTATTGGAAACATGCATGTACCCCATCGTACCTTGTTGTTCATTGCAACACTTTTTCATACATTGTGATACCCAGGGAGAAATTGGAGACATGCCCCAATTTCGAGTATGGAAATAGTGATTTTAGCATTAAATAAAGATATTTTAATAACTGACAAGCTCTGTTAAGTTTTCATTTAGGGTGGGCCGAACAAGATGCCCCAAAACAACAAATTGTTTCAAACTCTAATTTCATGCTCACTTCAACATTTTTGGTTTTTCTATGTGAGCTTGGAAGGGACCAATAGATAAGAGAGGAAGTAGGGAATTTTTTATTGTTTTTATTCTAAGAAATTGATGTCCATTCAAACATTCTTCATCCTTCTTTTAATTCTTCTCTTCCTGTATACCTAAATTTCAGCTTGAATTTTTTGTATTCGTCATTATCTCGGCTATGTCTGGAAAGGGGGAGGGAATGCCAATGGGGAATTTGAATTCATGTTGTAAGAGTCGGACTCAGCTAGCATGTTATGTTGCAAACATTATTTTCAAACTCAGCACAAAGGAAAAATTTTGTGAACAAAAAATATACCAATGACATTTCCAATCCATATAGGTTATAAAATCACAATCTATGTAGAAATTCATAAGATCATGTCATAAAATATAAGAACAAAACATTTGACACTTGATTTATGTATGAAAAATAATGAGCTGAAAGAGGATTCCATGATCAAATTTACAAATATTACTCAATTCAACTACATAGCTTGTAGTCTCATAACATAATTGGAAAATCAAAATAGACAAACTTGACTCTCCAAGTCCAATCTCGAGCCTCATGCATGACTAAAAAAGTGCCTAGAATAAGCCCTCGAGGAGCTAGTGCTAACATCGCTAGGTTGTAGCAACAACTATGATGCCAGTACATTTGGTGGAGCAACAACATCGTTTGATAGTTTCGTTCCTGGCTTAAGGAAGTAAAATATACTCTGAAATTTCTTGTAACGTTTGGTCTTGCCAAAATTTGAGTTTACGTTGTTTTGTTCCAGATTTTTATTTTATAAGGTAATATAATATGGTGAGAGATTACCCAAAAATATTATATATAGATATTATATTATTGATAAAATCGCCTTCCTTTTTTCCTATGTATCATGGAGATTCACCCATTTATTATACATATAAATTTAGGGGGGTTCATAAAATTTTCCCTGCTTAGGACATAAGCCACCTTCTTTCATCCCCTAACCATTGTCAATTCCATGATACTAGTTCATGGCATGAAATACCTCTTAATGACATTCATTTTCTTAGCTGAAGGCTAAATATTCTATATATAGGCCATATGTTGTGGTTAGAGGCATAGTTCATGAATTTCAAGCTCGAAAAGCTTCATTTAGGACCTAAGGTCCTTTATGTCATTCCTTTACCATTAACAAGCCCCCAAGATAGGTTTGTAGTGAGAAATACCTCCCAACTACACTCATATTCCTAGTTGAAGTCCAAAGATATCCTATAAAGGTCAAAATGTTGTGGTTTGAAGCCTCATCCATGGTCATGAGCCCCAATAAGCACCATTTAGGACTATAAGGTCATTGATTTCATCCTCTCGCTAATGTTAAGGTCTTAATACCTATATTCTATGTGCAATACCATCTAACAATGATCATACTCTTACTTGAAAGCCAAATATCCCCTACCAATGTCATGTGTAGTGATTTGAGGCCCAGGTCATGGTCATTGTTGGAGCACAGCCCCTTGGGATACCTTTTTAGATAATTTTGATCCAGGTGGATATTGATGGCCACCCACCTATTCCATTTGGACCAGCACCATCAATTCTTGTAGCTTTTCACATTCAGCACAACTTACTATTTTTAGCAGGTTTTCGGGTCCTCCACTCCCGGAGCCATTTTGGGGCCTTAATGATCTAGGTGGATATTGGTGGCCACCCACCTATTACATATGAACCCCCACCATCAGTTCTTTCAGTTTTTAAGTTCCAACACAACTTACTATTTTTAGCATTTTTTTCGGGTCCTGAACTTTCGGAGCCATTTTGAGGCCCTAAATGACGTTTTTTGGGCATCGTTTTTCCGGAAAATATGATTCCATCCCAGAAGTGATATTCGCGGAAATATTTATAGTCCTCGAATAGATATTTATAATGATGTATCATATGCGTCAAACGGAGATCGTATGTCGAAGTTACGTCCCCGGGAAGTTGAAACACCAATTTACCCAAACGGGGCCCATAGTTTTGGTGTTTCATCTCCTAGGGTTAGTTTTTTGGATATTTAGAGTTCTCCTTTGTTTCTCAATAATAAATAGGCCCTTGAGCCTCATTGTAACACAGTTTAAAGTTCTATAGACGCCACATATCTTCTTATAGATTCGCTACCAGCACCCTAGCTATTTTATTTCCATTATGTCTGTAAGCATATTTCTGTTATTTGATATTAATGAAAGGAAGCATTATTTCCACTGCATCTCTATGTTCATGGTTATTTTTGTATTTTGTTGCATTCCTGCATAAATCCAGATCAATGGTATCAGAGCGGTCTACTCTTGCTTTGTTTTTCTTTGCATGTCCCCAACGCAATCAGGGTATAAGGAGTTAGGGCTCGATCTGGTTGAACCCTTGCAAGATTAGCCTCGCAAACCCCGACGACCTCCATGGCGGAAGAAAAGAAATATGAGGGAGCAGGCCCATCCTATCAAAATATTTCTCAAGGAGGCCCTCGAGAAACAAAGGAATGCAATGATGGATAACTTTGCTCAGATCCTTCAACGACTGCCCACCTATGGCGCATCTGCATCCAACAGCCACTCTGAAGGCACTACTCCCTTCAAGGTACAGGTAAACTTTGACATTCCTATATTTGAAGGCCAAATAGATGCAGATGCTATAGATAGATGGTTAAATTTGTTGGAAGGGTATTTCTCGATCCATGATTTCTCTAACCAAGAAAATATTATTTTTTCACTCCTCAAAGTCACCTCCCATGTCAAACACTAGTGGGAAACCTCCTGTGAGCAAGAGGACGAAGGGGAACCCTCTCTGTTCTTGGCCACACCCACTTGGAAGTCATTCCAAGATGACATCAAGGAACAATATTACCCCGTGGGGAGCTATGAGGAAAAATACATCCAATGGACCACGATGCGACAACAAAGGGATCAAGATGTGCACGAACTAACGAATATGTTCCATACCCTACACAAAAAGTTGGTTATTAAAGATTTAGAGAGACATTTGGTGCTCAAGTACCGCGGTTGTCTGCACAAACACATTCAGGAGGAAATGGAGTTCCTCGACATTACATCGGTTGGCACGGCATATCTCTATGCCGCCAAGATCGAGCAGAAATTTAAGCATAAGAAGCGAGACTTTGGATCTTCGAATCCGAAAGGTGCCCCCGAACTAAAGAACAAGGGGCAAGGCCAAAGTGGTGTGACTCAAAACAACACCACAAATCAAAAGAAGGACACAGGGAAGTGGTGTGAATTTCATAACAGCCCCACTCACAGCACAAACGAGTGTCAGGCCAAACAGTCATTGGTGGTCAAACTAAAGGCACCCGAATCAGATGCATTTTTTGATCCTGAGTTAGAACCAGAAAAAGGCAATGAAAAAGGGAAGCAGTTCATTGATGCGAATCCCAGTGCCATTGTTGCCACCACCAAGATCCAAAGGGAGGATCCAGAGGACGGGGAGCGCCTCTTCCATTCGCAGATGTGGGTGAAGGGTTCTCCACTACAATTTCTTGTCGATAGCGGAAGCCAAAAGAACCTCATTTCAGCAGAGGTCATGAAGCGGCTCGGCCTACCGACCATAGCACACCCACAGCCGTATACCATCAAGTGGCTCCACCTAGGGAGAGATCTCAACATCTGCCAGCAGTGTCGCCTTCTGTATAGTATCAAGCCATTCATGGATGAGGTATTGTGTGATGTTGCTCCTCTTGATGTAGCTGATGTATTATTGGGCCAACCATACTTGTGGAGGTGACATGTTGTGTATGAGTCTAGGCCTTGTGTTGTTGTTATTACTTTGGGAAATAACTTGTACATGATATTGGAGGTAGTACTACCTCTTGTCATCTCTTTTACTACTGCAAAACAACGCAATAAGATTGTTTTCCAAACCAGGAAATTTATTTCCTTACAACTCACTCACAAGGAAAGAAGAATATTGTGGCCACAGCCTCGAAACAGGGCTCCCTTGCACGGCTGCAGCAGATGGAAAAAGTCATGGAGGAATACAAGGACATTTTCTCCTCACTCACTATGGTTCCTCTATACTGTCAGGACAAGCACTCCATTGATATGACTCCCAACGCACCACTGCCTGATGTTGCCATACATCCTATAACTACACATACAAAATCCCCACATGTATTTTCTGAGGCTGATAAAGAAACCAAATTTACTAAACGCATCCAGCATGTCCACCCGCAGGTCCATTACATCTTCAACAAATCTAATACCCAGTTCAACAAAATTTGCCTCATCTCATGGAGGATCTCAATGCAATGGGGAACGTTGCTTCCTAAGGAGGGATGAATGATCCAGGTGGATATCGATGGCCACCCACCTATTCCATTTGGACCAGCACCATCAATTCTTGTAGCTTTTCACATTCAGCACAACTTACTATTTTTAGCAAGTTTTCGGTTCCTCCACTCCCGGAGCCGTTTTGGGGCCTTAATGATCCAGGTGGATATTAGTGGCCACCAACCTATTCCATTTGAACCCCCACCATCAGTTCTTTTATTTTTTAAGTTGCAACACAACTTACTATTTTTAGTAGTTTTTTCGGGTCCTGAACTTTCAAAGCTGTTTTGAGGCCCTAAACGACGTTTTTTGGGCATCGTTTGTCGGAAAATATGATTCTGTTTCGAAAATAATATTCATGAAAATAATTTTAGTCCTCTAATAGATATTTCTAACAATGTATCATATGCGTCAAACGTAGATCGTATGCCGAAGTTATGTCCCCGGGAAGTTGAAACACCAATTTACCCAAACGGGGCCCATAGTTTTGGCGCTTCATCTCCTAGGGTTAGGTTTTTGGATTTTTAGAGTTATCCATTGTTTATCAATAATAAATAGGCCCTCGAGCCTCATTGTAACATAGTTCAGAGGTCTGTAGCCGCCACATCTCTTCTTAGAGATTCACTACCAACACCCTAGCTATTTTATTTCCATTATGTCTGTAAGCATATTTCTGTTATTTGATATTAATGAAAGGAAGCATTATTTCCGTTGCATCTCTATGTTCATGGTTATTTATGTATTCTGTTGCATTCCTGCATAAATCCGGATCAAATTTTTTCTAAGTTTTGTTGTACGCGCTGCGCACAAATGGTCAGAGGGGATTTGGGGCAGGTCAAAGTCCCTTTATTATTGTAACGGATTCAGGGGAAAAAATATGAGTCTCAAACCATGGTTTGATACCATGGTATGTGCGCATTTTGATAATATAAATATGTAGGGGTTGAGGTGAGTAAGGATATGATGAGATATGTATGGTTGTTTGATTAATGTTTTGAGAAAAGTATGGGTTTGTTTCTAGGTAGAAAGGCTCCTGCTCACTGTGTGCGTGGAGACCTAATTCATGAGTTGTGTGTGGACTCTACTATTGTGTGCATAAAATATAGATTGTACTCAATTGCAGATCTCTTAATAATGAAGGAATTTTTGGCAAATCCATATTCTTATGTGATTTTCTGTTTAGATTATATGTTATTTTTTGTCAATATAAACATTTTTTGTTGATGCATATTTAATTTTTTTAATGGTTAATTGCATCTATGCACAAGTATTATTATATGTTATATAAGTAGATTTGAATGAAGTATAATTATCTACTATACGTGAAATATATTGAAGTAATCTGTGACAATCTGTGAAACGGTTAGATATGTTCACTATTAACCTTGGATGTGAAAATATGTTATATTATCTGCAGTAAGTCTGATTAATCCTAACACATAAAAATATACCTCATGGTGTAGAAACATGGTTTCATCACCCCCCCATACTGCTTCTAGTGAGACTTTAGTCCACGCAAATAGGTCACTGCCTAAAGGGCCAGTAGTTGGAGGGTTTTGTTGGTTGCGCGATAACTCTGAACCTGGGTCAGGACCCCTCAAGCCAAAAAATGGTTTCGTTGCCAGGAAACGGGATCACTTTGAGGGAGAATTGATGTATTGGCACCCAAAAAAGAACGAACTGCAAGATTATACTGACAAGAAGATACGTGAATTTTCAATCCAAGAAAACATAAGCTCTAAATTATCTTGCAAAGATTAGGCACAAAGGTATATCTACATAGAGGTCCACGAAAATTTCTTTTCTTCCTTTGCAACCAAGTTGCACAAGTGGTTGTATTAGCTTTCTGAATTCCAAACTTGCACAAAGGATGACGTGATCACTCAGTGGACCCCGAAGTTGGTACAAAAATTAGAGAAAACTAGCAACAACATCACCCGTGTGGTAGATCATTGGATTGACAGTGTTCTGGGAGGATTTGTGATTGAATTTTCTATTGATCAATTTGTATCATATTTTGAAGCTGAAAGAAGGTTTTTAAATGGCCCTACAGGTAAGTTCTTGCGCTCTCTGAAGCTGTGGATTAAAACGCTATTGTGTGAACATGGTACTTTGTGCAGTCATATTGAGTGAATGTCTCGTAGAGGCCCAACTACATGTAGTGGAAGAACTTACAGAGTAGATATAGAAGAAGGTTTTGTTTATAGCCCTCTCAAAGGTAAATCTCATAGTGATGAACAGTCTGAAATCAATAGCTCTAGTGAATTTGCACACTCTGAAGAAGAGGAATAACAAGATCAGGGTAGTCTGTAGAAATTTATATAACTGATATGTTATACATCCGAGATTCTCCTGATCACACACTATTTGACTTCATGCACAATACAGAATCTCTTCTACCATTTATCATTAATTGCGGAAATAAAAACAATCGCATGCACACATTAAAACCATAAAAAATTCACACATATGAACACAGTATTTAATGGGAAAGCTTAAAGCTAAAAACCCCAACTATCTGTATATTATATGTCATATAGATCATGTAACTATCATTATACAAAGATCCTCACAATATCTCAGTATAATCTCCAATTGCTACACACTAAACAGGTCTGATCTATCAAATCACATGCTCCAATCTCTGCCACCTGATAGCCTGCCTCTACTGCGCAATTACTGCTGAAGAATGGCTCTGATGGAACTCGAATTGGTCCAGCCTTGCTCACACAATCCTCATTGGCATCTCCAACCAATGTGTGTTGCAAATCATGCAACAGTATAGTCACAACTGATAGTCACACTGCTCTTTCACCTACCTCTTCACTGGTCTCCATTGAAACTGTCCATGCACTGTAGTTAACTAATGTATTCTTTAGTTGATTAATGAGTTAATAATTAGTGAATTAATTAATAATTAGTTCACACCACTCTCACTAGTGTATCAATCAGTTAGACTAGATACAACTATCTCAACTATGTTTAACTCAGTTAAACTAAACACAACTCCACCAACTACCTCAATAACTCCACCAAACTCTGTCACATGAGTTCTAACTGAAGTATGCATGAAATAGCACCACTTAACCCTCAGGAATAGCGTAATTCCTTCTGTTAGCTCCTGTGCCACATCTGTACACTTAACTGAAGTGTTCCAAGAGAATAAGATAATGTTTATAGTCCAAATGTTATTAAGAGCTAATAATATTCGACATATATATTTTTAGACTAGCAATCTAAAAATAGATTCTGCCCAATATGTCTAAAAATAGAAGTCCATATATTTTTCCAACTTGAACAACCATCCACAAATAGCATCCTGCAACTCATAGAATATGATTGACATGTCTAAAAATAGACATAGTATAAAAATAGACTTGCGCCAAAAAATAGCCTGCGGGCCCACTTAGTGAAGGCGACTTCTTTCCACTAAGCTCATCATCTTGTTGCAATCTCAACACTTCCTCTCAACAAGATAGGGATTATCTACCACCCCGATCCTGCCCCTGTGGTATTCGAATTTTCTCTTGGTGAGCGCCTTTGTCAAGATATCAGCATCCTGATCCTCCATGGGAATTTATGAAAGTAGCATGATCTTCCGCTGCACACAATCTCTGATATGATGATACCGGATGTCAATGTTTTTAGATCTATCATGAAATATTGGATTAACCAAGAGTTTGATGCAACTCTGATTATCACAATATATCACAGTAGGATCTAAGTGTGATCCGAACAACCCGACCAGGATCTTCCTCATCCATATTGCCTCGCATGCAGCCAAACTCGCTGCCATATACTCAGCCTCTGCTGAAATGAGTGCCACAGATTTCTGCTTCTTGCTGTACCAAGAAACTGTTGTTGACCCGATACTGAAAATCCCTCCAAATGTGCTCTTTCTGTCTGTTGGGCTTCCTGCCCAATCTGCATCTGTGAAGCTACATAGCTTCACCTCATCCGACTGTCTGTACCATAATCCATATCCAGATGTGCCTCTGAGATATCTAAATACATTCTTGCCTGCCTTCCAAAAGAGCTTGGTAGGCTTAACCATAACTTGTGAAAGATGGTTAACAGCGTAGCATATGTCAGGTCGTGTATTGACTAGATACATAAGCGACCCCACCAACTGTCGGTAAACAGTGGCATCTACTACCTCTACCGATGTAGCATCCTCTTTCCTCCATCCACCAGGAAGAGGAGTGTCGATAGGCTTGCAGCCATGCATGTTGAACTTCTCCAGTATCTCCCGGGCATACTTTCCTTGAGACACAAACAATCCATCAACATGTTTACTTAATTTCCAATCCTAGGAAATAATGAAGGAGGCCCAAGTCCTTCATCTCAAACTCCTTTGCAAGATCAGCCTTGCATGAGTGTATCAATAGTTCATCACCCGTCAAAATAAAATCATCTACATAAAGTAAAATGATCAGCAACTTACCCTCCACCACAATCTGGTATAGGTTCGGATCCGCCTCACTCTTAGAGAATCCAAGTCCGGTAAAATAATTGTCTATCTGTGTGTACCAAGCACAAGGTGCTTGTTTCAACCCATACAATGCTCTTTTGAGCCTGCACACATGCGACTCACTGTTGAAGATCTCGAAACCTTCAAGCTGCTCTATGTACACCTCCTCCTTAATCACTCTGTTGAGGAATGCATTCTTCACATCCATCTGATGAATGTGCCACCCTATCTGCGCTAAGAGAGCAAGAATCGTCCGTATGGAAGAATACCTTGCGACAGGTGCAAAGGTTTCCTCATAATCGATCCCCTCAATCTGTGAGAAGACTCGAGCAACAAATATTGCCTTTTACTTCTCCACACTCCCATCAGCTGCTTGCTTCACTTTGTAGATCCATATCGAACCTACCACTAATTTCCCTTCCAGCCTTGGGACAATTTCCCATGCACTGTTTCTGACAATCGAATCATACTCTTCTACCATGGCATCTACCCATGAGGGATCCTCCACAGCTTTTTCAAAAGAGGATGGCTTTGTCATGATACACTTGCTCATAAGAGCCATGTATCTAGTATACAGGTCAAGTGATTGTCTCTGTCTGTGTTGTGATGTAGGTGCTCATACAATCTTCTCTACATCCTGAATCAGTCGCTCAACTTCTGTAGTGCGCTTCCGCCCTCTGATGGTTGGCGTTGCATGAGTGGTCTCTTCCACTCCATGAACCTCCTCTTGTGGCTAATCCACATCCTAAGGCTCATCCTTAAGAACTAATAGCTCCTCATCTGCATGCAATTGTGGCTCCCTCTCAAGTGAACACTTCATGGCTTTCTCCTCATGAAATTTGATATCCCGTCGCACAACAGTCTTGCGACTGTCTAGAAAATACAAATAATAGTTGTAGGGTGTATCAGTGTATCCCACAAATATCCCAACCTCTGCGGTCAGCTCTAGCTTCTTCTTGGCATCCTTCGTCACATGAATGTAAACAGGTGAACCAAAAATCCTCAAATGCGAAATATCAGGCCTCTTACTAGCTAGAAAACGCCTCCTCGGGTGTACTCATGCCAAGTATCCTGTGAGACCGGGAACAAACCTGGAGTATTGCATGCCTCATCCACAGTGGTGTGGAGGAATGCAGTCATGCAACATCGCCCATGTAGCACCCACGATCGTTCTGTTCTTCTACTCAGCAACACCGTTCTGCTGTGGGTTATGAGGTGCTATGTGCTCTCTTTGAATTCCTTCTGCGCTGCAAAAGTCCTTGAATTTGCAAGAGATGAATTCACCACCATTTTTGCTCCTTAGATCCTTCACCTGCTTCCTCGATTCTTTCTCAACTAGTGCCTTGAACTGAAAAAACTTTGAGTATGTCTCACTCTTGTTCTGCATGAACAATATCCAACACTTACGAGAATAAAAAAAATGGGATTTTAATTATGGGAAAGTGATTTTCAGAAATGGAATAAGAGGATTTATGAAAACAAAGAAGTTTTGTGGAGAAAAAGGGGAGTAGATGAAGGTTTAAGAAGGGGGAAAATGAAGGTATTTCAACAGTCTTCTACTTGGAATCAGCATAATTAAGAGGAACAGTAATGAGGATTTTGGACAGAGGCATGAGGCCTACAAGGAGTCTTCAAGAGCCAACAATTTTTAGTGATAAAATTTGTTCCTTGGAGGCTCAAAAAGATTTAGCCACCTTTCGGTATAACAAAACATTACAGGTGGCTAACACAACTAATAAAGGTTCTTAACTCGAACCCCTATCCTCCAGGTTTCACCAATTGCCTTACTGCGCAGGAAAGCCTTTCCCTCGCTAAAGACAATATCATATCCCTTTTCTTCCAACATGGCCACCGAGATCAGATTCTTCTTTAATCCTAGAACATGCAAGACATCCTTCAATACAAAGGGTTTACCAGACTCCCTCTCAAAGGAAATGGTCCCGATACCAGTCGCACAGTATCTACCATCATCACCCATCTCGATGTGCACTCCAAGATCCTTCTCATCCAGATCACTGAACAAATATTTGTCTCCGTTCATATGAAAAGATGCACCACTGTCAAGAAACCACACTGAACCCATCACACTTGAGACCAAACATGCGATCAGTGAAAAATCCAGCTCAAACTGTGAAGCTAAGGCCTCTCCAACTGCAGATCCAGCAACCTACTTATTTTTCTTCTTCTGTGGACAATTAGTGACATACTGTCCATGTTGGTGACAGTGAAAGCACTTCACCTTGGACATGTCCTTCTTCTTTCCTTTCACACCGGATTGAGAAGCATTATTCTTGCTCTTCCCCTTACTTCCTTTGGCAGCCAAAGTGAAATTTTCCTCATCTTCATTCTTCGATGAAGATCCATCCCTGGTACTCCGCCTTATCTCCTCCTGCACAAGATCCGACCAAAGTCGCTCCCATCCTGGCAGTTTCTCCCGACCATTGACTGAGTCCTCATAGGAATGCAAACTCTTCGCAAGCCCAAGGAGAGACAAGCACACCAAGTCCTCTTCATATACAGTAACCCCACACTTCCCAGCCCATCCCTGCAGTGGATGAACTTCGTGAGGTACTTGGGTATACTCTCGCCCTTCTCCATTTTTATTTTCCTGAGCTTATCCTCGAGCGCCAACTTCCTTTGGTCGCTCTTGCTTTTCAACAAGTATGTCAAAGCTTTCCACATCAAGAATGGATAAGCTTTATCATGAAGGTTGGACACTATGTGATCCTTCACACCTTCCAACAGAATCCTTTGACATTTTGTTTTCTTTTTTTTCCATGCGTCAAGTGCAGCAGCATCACTAGAAGTAGGTTTTGGAATTTCTGCATCTATGAACTCCTTCAACCCATTATCCTCCAGCACCACCTCCATCCTGTCCTTCCATGCAATATAATTCGAGCTGCCCTCAAGGGCGTACTCCAATCGCAATCTGTTGAAAGACATCTCAACTACGACACCAAGAAAACACTACTGCAAATTCGAATTCCACCAGCACAAAACTCAGCAGCTTCAATGATTTGCAATTGCTCCAATGATCAATACTGCTTCGATATCATGTAGAAATTATATAACTAATGTGTTATACATCCGATACTCTCCTGATCACACACTATTTGACTTCATGCACAATACAGAATATCTTCTACTATTGATCATTACTTGCGGAAATTAAATCAATTGCATGCACACATTAAAACCATAAAAATTCACACACATTAACACAGTGATTTATGGGAAAGCTTAAAGCTGAAAACCCCCAAATATCTGTATATTATATGTCATAGATATCATGTAAAAGTCAATTGGCGATAAAGTCTTCGCTACGTTTCAATCTCCAATTTCTACACACGAATCGTCTGATCTACAAATCCTACAGATCAATTCCTTCTGCCAACGCATTTCGTGTTTACCTGATCAAGCAATCATAGGTTGAATATGGGCTCGAATATTTTAGGATATTCTACTAAATCGCTAACTGCTCATGTCTCCATCAATGTGTGTGCAAAAATCATGCACCAGTATAGTCACAACCGAGAAGCCGCAATTGCTTCTTCACTCATCACCGTCTCCAATTTAAACCGCCCATAATCGTAGTTAATCGATGTATTCTTCACGATTAATGAGTTAATAATTAGTGAATTAATTAATAATTAATTCACACCACTCTCACTAGTGTATCAATTAGTTAGACTAGATACAACTAACTCAACTGTGTCTAACTGAGTTAAACTGAACACAACTTCATTAACTACTTCTACTAACTCCACCAAACTCTATCACATGAGTTCTAACTAAAGTCTCCATGCAATAGCTCCACTTAACCCTCAGGAATAGCGTAATTCCTTCTTTCAACTCCTGTGCCACATCTGTGCACTTAACTGAAGTGCTCCAAGAGAATAAGATAATGTTTAGAGTCCAAATATTATTAAGAGCTAATAATATTCGACATATCTATTTTTAGACTAGCAATCTAAAAATAGACTCTGCCCAATATGTCTAAAAATAGAAGTCCATCTATTTTTCCAACTTGACCAACCATCCACAAATAGCATCCTGCAACTCATAGAATATGATCGACATGTCTAAAAATAGACATAGTCTAAAAATAGACTGTGCGCCAAAAATAGCTCGTGGGCCCACTTAGTGAAGGCGACTTCTTTCCACTAAGCTCATAATCTTGTTGCAATCTCAACAGCACTTGATACCTTGTTATAAATATCTATCTGAGGACTACAACTTTTTAGTGAGAAAAAATAGTCTATATATCCATGTTTCTCTCGGTTTCCCCAAAAACGTCGTTTAGGGCCTCAAAATGGCTTCAGAAGTTCAAGACCCAAAAAATTGCTAAAAATAGTAAGTTGTGCTGAAACTTAAAAACTAAAGAACTGATGGTGGGGGTTCAAATGGAATAGGTGGGTGGCCACCAATATCCACATGGATCATTAGGGCCCCAAAACAGCTCCAGGAGTGTAGGACCTGAAAACCTGCTAAAAATAGTAAGTTGTGCTGAAAGTGAAAAACTGCAAGAATTGATGGTGCGGGTCCAAATGGAATAGGTGGGTGGCCACTAATATCCACCTGGATCATTCCTCCCTCCTTAGGAAGCAATGGTCCCCATTACATTAATTTCCTCCATGAGAGGCAAATTCTGCTGAACTTGGTATTGGATTTGTCCAGGATGTCGCAGACCTGTTGGTGGACGTGCTAGATGTAGATGTGCTACCGATGGGTAGCTGTTGAAGGACCTGGGAAAATTTATCCATCATCGTGTCCCTCTGTTTCTTGAGGGCCTCCTCGAGCAATATTTTTATAGGATCTCCTGCTCCCTCGTCTTTCTTTCCTTCCGCCATGGGAGGTCGTCGGGGTTTGCGAAGCTGATCTTGCAACAGTTCAACTAGATCGAGCCCTAACTCCTTATACCCTAAATGCATTGGGTAAATGCAAAGAAAAACAGATAAAGATCAGACCACTTGGATACCACTGATCCAGATTTATGCAGGAACACAACAGAATACACATATAACCATAAACACAGAGATGCAGCAGAAATAATGCTTCATTTTATTAAAAAAAAATGATTGAAATATGCTTACAGACATGATAGAAATAAACAACTAGGGCACTAGTAGGATTATCTTTGAGAATATATGTGGCGGCTACAGGCCTTTAAACTGTGTTACATTGAGGCTTGGAGGCCTATTACAAACATAATGGAAATGAGCGGGCAAGGGCACTCGTAGCGTATCTCTGGGAAGATATGTGATGGCTACAAGCCCCTCCATAGTGTTACAATGAGGCTCCAAGGACTATTTATTGTTAAGAAACAATGGAAACCCTAAACATTCAAAACCTGACCCTAAGAGATGAAGCGCCAAAATTGTGGGTCTCGTTTGGGTAAATTGGTGTTTCAACTTCCAGGGGACGTAACTTTGGTATACGATCTCCATTTGACGCGTTCAATACCTCGTTAGAAATCTATCTAAGGAATAAAAATTTTGAGTGAGAAACATCAATCTATAAATCCATGTTGCTCCTGGTTTCCCCCAAAAATGTCGTTTAGGGCCTCAAAACGGCTCCGAAAGTTCAGGACCTAAAAAACTACTAAAAATAGTAAGTTGTGCTAAAAATTAAAAATTGAAAGAATTGATGGTGGGGGTTTAAATGGAATAAGTGGGTGGCCACCAATATCCACATGGATCATTAGGGCCCCAAAACGGCTCCGGGAGTGTAGGACCCGAAAACTTGCTAAAAATATTAAGTGGTGCTGAAAGTGAAAAACTACAAGAATTGATGGTGTGGGTCCAAATGGAATAGGTGGGTGGCCACTGATATCCACCTGGATCAGATGATCATTGGTATCCTAAAGTGCACTTAGATTTGTTTGAAGAAAATGCATGTTGTTTTCTCTACTTTGATGGTATTTATATATGGCATAACAATGCACATCTTACTAAATATTTCAATTACAACAAATAAATATCCATGTCCCTTTCAATTTTTTGGTAAGCCACCCAAACAATCCATGGAAATTCTTTCCCCAAGTTGAGTGGGTACATGTAAGGGATGATATAGATCTTGTTTCCTAATAATGGGCTTGATGGTGCAACAAAGTAGGCATCCTTTAATACATTGTGCCACCTCTTCTTGAATTCTAGGCCAATTCACAAACCTTTGCAAGTTAGTGACTACTTCCCAACAACGAAATGCCATGAAATGTTGGAGTTATGAGCGTCTCTAGTAAACTAAAAGCTTTCACCTTTAGGAACCTAGAGCGTCTCTAGCTTAAAGAGTAGCACATTCCAGAGTTGATAGTTAGCCTTATTGTCACCTTCTTCTACATTAATTTGGCCTTAGCTACTAAAACACATCCTTGAGGTCCTCATCATCTATGCATGCTTCTTTTCATGCATACTGGGTTGCATAAGAGTTCTCAAAGCTATAATAATTTATGTGGGTGGCCTTGAAAGAATGTCTACCAACTTATTACCATTTCCCTCCATGTTGTAGATGACTAAATTAAATTATACAAAAATCCCACCCACTTGTAATTTCTACTTTGTTGAAGGTTACTATTGGCTTGATAATATTTTAATGACTAGTTATCTATGTGGATAATGGTCTCCTTTCTCATCAGGTAGTTGTTCCACTTCTTGAAATCTTGCACTAGGGCATATAATTCCTTGTCATAGGTATGGTATTTTAAGGCTCCTCGATGAACCACTTGTAAATGATAGTAGACCAACTTACCTACTTGCATCAAGAATACTCCCACAACATACCCAGTTGCATTTTTTCGCACTTTGTAAGGCTCCTGTAAGTTTGAAATTTGAAAACTAGAGTCTGACTAATAATTTTTTTCAAATAGTTGAAATATTTTTGTTGATTTTTTCCACACTATAAACTCTTATTGCTTGCTATTATGGTGTGAGTGGTGTATCTATTATTGAAAAGGATGTTATGAAATTCTATAGGTATTTGGTTTCCCTAAAAAATATCAATGTTTTAGATATCATTTTTTTGGATTCAACTGTGTTAAGTAAGTCATTCATCTATGACCATTTCCATGAGAGGTAGTTGTAACTGACTAATTTCTCATGATTTTTTAATTTTCCACTTAACACTCATTGCATCGGGTGATGCTCACAGGGGTGAAGAAGTGGGATTGAAACTAGTGAAATGAATCACATAGCATCAATCATCACTTCCGACGCTTGCACCCAGTAACCAGGACTTCCCAGGAGGTCACCCATCCGAGAACACCTCTGGCTCAAGCGCGCTTAACTGTGGATTTTTCCCCACAATCAAGCCCAATTAACTTGCTACCCCATTTGCAAAACCTTAGCAATTATTGTGCCTCATGAACCATTCCAGTAGAGATCCCTTTACTCTTTGTATTTTAAGTATGAGGGGTTTCCGCAGTGCATTATATTAGATATCATTTTTTGGGATTCAACTGAGTTAAGTAAGTCATTCATCTATGACCATTTCCATGAGAGGTAGTCGTAACTGACTAATTTCTCATGATTTTTGAACAGTCCACTTAACACTTAATATCAATGTTTACTGACATTGGTAAGAACTAGCAATATCATAATGGCATCCATCTTTGCAAGATCTATCTTGAGTGCCCCTCCACCAATCACATACCATAAATGAACCAATGAATACTAAGAAAACTCACATTTTCTAAGGTTAACAAGAAGTTGCTAAATTTTTAGAGTCTCTAATACCTACATGAGATATAAGATGCACTCCTCCTAAGTAGAGTTATAAACCAATATATTATCAAAATATACTATAACAACCCAATCTAAATATGGGCATGATAAATAATTCATTCGTCTCATAACTGTAGGTGGTGAATTACATAAACCAAATGACATGACCAAACATTCATACAAACCTTTCCTTGTCTTGAATAAAACCTTCCAACTTGGTAAATTATTTGGCACATTGTAAATGGTCTAAAAAATCATCAATCTTGGGTAGAGGGTATCAATTCTTGAGTGCAATTTTCTTCAAAGCTCTATACTCACTATACATTTTCCAAGTCCCTTCCTTCTTGCTTATGATGATGACAAGTGTCCCACAAGGTAAGGTTCTTATCTGAATCACTCCTTACTCCAGTAGCTACAATTTTTTCTTCTTCAATTTATCTACTTCCAAAACAAACTATCTATAGAACTCAATATTTGGTAACATGGAATTGAGAAATTGTATCTCAAGTTCTACATTCCTCTTAGGATATCCCTTTAGGATCCTATAAAACTCTTCTATATGCCTATAACAACTCCTATAATTATTTTTTTCTTTTTTATTTTTAATACATCCATGCAAGGATGCCTTTTCCCTTACTAATTCATCACCTAGTTGATTCTCTATTAAGAAAAGAAACAAACCTTTTCACTAGAGCTAATCATATTTTTAGCTCGGTTGGCATGTACTAGTGAGATATTTGATTTGAATTTATGTGCATTGATGATGTAGAAATTCCATTCCTTGATGATGAAACCATGGTTTTCTCTTTACATGAAGGTTGCATCCCTCATATACATGTAGGGGCTTCCAAATGTTACACCGTAGTTGTCAAGGGATACTATGTCGAACTTTGCTTCATCAATAAACTCCACACTTACAACAAATTTTATCTTACACTATTTTGTGGCCTTGATTTTATACCATTGTTCACCCACCCTATTGGGTATGGGCTTGGATTATCATAAACTTTGAACCCCAGATTTCTAGCTAGTGTTGAAATTTGCAACAAGAAACAGTGAAATTGGCATCCAGAAACAAAATCCAGAAAATGGCACCCAGAAATGGATACCACGTGAGGCTTTGATTTAATTATCCCTTAATTAAATTGAAAGTAAATTGTAATTTCATCTCATAACAACTTGTATCAGTTAAATAAGTGAGATAGACTTAGTTAGCTGAAGAATTTTTAGTTAAGGGTCAAAGCTGAGGCATGTAGAGTGATTATATTATTTTGGGGATCCAGTTGCAGTTAATGCATTTTTTTAGTGCATGTATAATCAGTTAACTCAAATTAATTGAGTTAGAATCAGTTTAACTAGTTCTAACTGATTGATGAATTAGTGAGAGGTCAATTGAATTAAATTAGATTTAAGTCACAAGTAGTGATCTATTAGATAACTAATGATTTTCTATTATTAGTTGCATGCATGTCAATTTTTATGATGACCTAGTTGAGACAGAGGTTAAAGGGAATTTAACTATCATTTGTATTATTAGAAAATTTCCCGAGCGCAATTATAAATTTAGAGGAAGGCTCCATAGGGATTGCATAGTCAAGGAAGGTTGATTATCCTATTTAATAGGGATTAATTGCTTAGGGATTGAGTGAGCAAGGTCGGGTTAAGCAGGGTGATTCAGATTTATGCAGGAACAGAATAGAATACACATATAACCATAAATATAAAAATGCAGTGGAAATAACACTTCATTTCACTAATATCAAAGACTAAAATTTGTTTACAGACAGAATGGAAATAAACTAGCTAGGGCGCTGGTAGCTTATCTATGAGAAGAGATGTGGTGGCTACAAGCCTTTGAACTCTATGTTACAATGAGGCTCGAAGGCCTATATATTATTTAGAAACAATGGAAAACCCTAAACATCCAAAAACCTAACCCTAGGAGATGAAATAGCAAAATATGGGCCCCGTCGAGGTAAATTGGTACATCAATTTCCCGGGGTCATAAATTTGGCATATTATCTCCGTTTGACGCACATGATACATCGTTAGAACTATCTATCCGAGGATTACAACTTCTGATAAAGAATATCAAGTCCAAAATGGAATAATATTTTATGGAGGTTTGATGCCCCAAAAACATCGTTGAGGGCCTCAAAACGGCTCCGGAAGTTCAGGACCCGAAAAACTGCTAAAAATAGTAAACTGTGCTATAATTAAGGAAACTGAAAAACTAAAAGAAACAATGGTGGGGCCCCAAGTGGAATAGGAGGGTGGCCACCAATATCCACCTGGATCATTCCTCCCCCGTTAGGAAGCAATGGTCCCCATTGCATTGATTTCCTCCATGAGATGAGGAAACTTTTGCTCAACTTGGTCCCTGGTGAACCACTTGCCTTGGTGTAGGAGTTGGCCAGCTTTGACAACCCGATATAGTTGGATCTTCTGCTAGCGAGTGTTCTTGATTTTTATGTCCATGATACAATATGTGGTGGCCTGTTCCATGCAGTTTGGGTATAACTCTGTTGGTGTGAGTTGTTCTTCAATGTTAGAGGTGTCCAGTAGAGGTGGGAAATAGGGTTGAAGGTGGTCCACATTGAATATTTGGTACAGACCAAGGAATGGTGGAATACTGAGCTTGAAGGCATTGTTCCCTACAACTTTGGTGATTGTTGAGATTGCAACAAGATGATGAGCTTAGTGGAAAGGAGTCGCCTTCACTAAGTGGGCCCGCAGGGTATTTTTGGCGCAAAGTCTATTTTTAGACTATGTCTATTTTTAGACATGTCGATCATATTCTATGAGTTGCTGGATGCTATTTGTGGATGGTTGGTCAAGTTGGAAAAATAGATGGACTTCTATTTTTAGACATATTGGGCGGAATCTATTTTTAGATTGCCAGTCTAAAAATAGATATGTCGAATATTAGTAGCTCTTAATAATATTTGGACTATAAACATTATCTTATTCTCTTGGAGCACTTCAGTTAAGTGCACAGATGTGGCACAGGAGCTGACAGAAGGAATTACGCTATTCCTAGGGGTTAAGTGGAGCTATTGCATGGATACTTCAGTTAGAAATCATGTGACAGAGTTTGGTGGAGTTGATTGAGGAAGTTAGTGGAGTTGTATTCAGTTTAACTAATCTAAACATAGTTGAGCTATTTGTATTCAGTTTAATTAATTGATACAATTAGTGAGAGTGGTGTGAATTAATTATTAATTAATTCACTAATTATAAACTCATTAATCAACTAAAGAATGCATCAGTTAACTTCAGTGCATGGACAATTTTAGTGGAGACCAGTCCAGAAATAGGTGAAAGAGCAGGTTAACTATCAGTTGTGACTATACAGTTGCTATTTGCAACACACAGATAGGTGGAGAAGCCCATGAGGATTGCGCAGTACAAGCCAGGTGGTTTATCTATTTAATGAAGCCATCCCATAGCATTGAAAATGCAATAGAGGCTGGCTATCAAGTGGCAAAATATTGGAGCATGTGTTTTGCTAGATCTAGCTTGATAGTGTGTAGTAATTGAGGGTGTGCATGAGAGCATGTGAGGAGCTTTTGTACTATGATTGTTACATGATCTCCATGACATATAATATACAGATAGTTGGGGTTTTCAGCTTTAAGCTTTCCCATTAAATACTGTGTTCATATGTGTGATTGTTTGTGGTTTTAATGTATGCATGCAATTGATTTTATTTCCGCATGTGATGATCAATGGTAAAAGAGATTTTGTATTATGCATGAAGCTAAAATAGTGTGTGATCAGGAGAATCTCGGTGAATAATATATCAGTTATTCAAAATTTCTACGGTGATGGTGTACGACCCATATCGGAGCAGGCGAATCTGGCAGTGGGGTCCAGTGAGGCGCTCCTTCTGCAAATGTAGCCACACTTTGTCGCCCACCTAGAAGTGGTGTGGAACTCGATGTTGATCATGTCGTTTATTGTACTTAGCATCAGCTCTGTCTAATATTTCATGAACCTGCTGGTAGATGTGCTGAATGTCCTCAATGAATTTTTTTTCTTTGTCAGCTTCAGACTGGACATGAGCCAAATCGGCCTGAGTAGCCGCAAATGGCATGGCTACGTCAATGGGACATAGTGGTTGGAACCCCAGGCCCACCTGAAAGGGGTTGTGGCTAGTTTAGCTGTGGAGAGCCTAGTTATAATTATGCTTTACATAAGGAAGGCTCTCATCCCATGTGAGTGGATGCTTTGAATTGTACATGCGAAGAATTTGTACAATCATCTTGTTGACGACCTCTGTCTCGCCATTAGTTTGGGGACGGAAAGTTGTAGACTTGGTGAGATTGGTGTCCAACATGGACCAGAGGCTGGACTAAAATGTGTCGAGGAACCTGCTGTCCCGATCTGAGATGATAGATTGTGGGATCCAAAAGTGCACCCACACTCGTTCAAATAAGGGTTTAGTAGTGGCTTTTGTTGTGATATTCTGCTTGCAGGACAAAATAATAGCCATCTTCGAGAATATGTCGACGACCACTAAAAAAAAGTTGTTTCCATGCTTAGTAGAAGGAATTCTTGACATGTAATCCATGGAGATGGATTCCCAATTTCGACTAGGGGTAGGTAGTGGAGTATAGAGGCCTTGCTTCTTGATGGTTGGTTTGGCAATGGAGCAAGCAGTGCAGGATCCGATGTACTTCCCAACATCTTGTCGAAGGTTCGACCAATAGAAATACTTTTGCAGCACTGCCACTGTTTTCTTGACCCCAAGATTCCCAGTGATTAGACTGTAGTGTGCTTCCAAAATCATCTTGGCATGCTCGCTTGAAGGAACACAAAGGTGTCCTAGGTGACATAGCAGTGCATCTTGGAGGTGAAAATTTGGAACTTGTGTACCCTTCAAGAGTGTCTTGTATGTGTGGCTGAATTCTAGATTGCTCTTGTAGAGAGTCAACCAATTAGAAGTCTTGTGCCCACAAGAGTTGATAATGGTGGTTAGCACCATGATTGGTGGTCGGCTAAGGCAGTCTGCAACATTACTGGTAATTGTTGCAAATATGTGGACCACTTCTGATGGTGATCATTCTGCAGCTTCCCTTGTGTCTATATGAACTCCAGGGTTCGGTGGTCTATGTGGATGACTGCCTCCTTCCCCAAAATGTAATGCTTACATTGGCAGCACACTTATAAAATGGAATACATTTCTTTGTCATAAGTGGGATACTTGTGGACTGTGTCGGACAATGTCTCACTGTGATATGCCATTGGATGCCCCTGTTGAGTAATAACTTCCCCAATAGCATAGGTAGAGGCATCCATCTCAATCTCAAATGGTTGTTGCAAGTCTGGAAATGTGAGCACTAGGGAAGAGCAGAGGTGATGTTTCAATTCTACGAATGCCTTCTGTTGAGATTTCTACCAAGAGAAATTTTCTTTCACTCCTCCCTTGGTGACTTGACTCAAGGGCCAAGTGATATGATAGAATCCCAACATGAACCTATGGTAGAAATTAGCAAGACCCAAAAATATGCGAAGCACTGTTAGAGTGGTTAGGGCTGGCCAATTCCGAATTACTTGGATCTTGGATGGATCCACATGCACCCCCATTCATCAATAATGTATCCTAGATATTGAACCTGGGTCATGCCAAAAGTGCACTTCTCCAAATTGGCACACAACTTGTGTTTCCGCAGTGTTTGGAGGACTTTTAGGATGTGGTGGAGTTGCTCTTCCCAAGTCTGGTTGAAGATCAGGATGTCATCCAAGTACACTACTACAAAAGAGTTGGTGAATGGCCACAAGGTGTCTTCCATCAGCCTCATGAAGGTTGTGGGAGCATTTTTCAACCCGAAAGGCATGACTAGCCATTCGAAAAGGCCCTCCATGGCTTTGAAGGCAGTATTCCACACATTGGAGGGTTCAATTGGTACCTGGTGATACCCAAACTTCAAGTCGATCTTGCTGAAATATTTTTCCCCTTTCAGTTGATCCAGAAGGTCATCAATCCATGGGATCATATACCTATTCCGAACAGTGATCTTTTTCAGTGCTTGATAGTCAATACAGAGTCTCCAAGTCCCATCCTTCTTCTGCACCAACACGATCGAGCTCCCACAGGGTGATGAACTCGGCCAGATGTGACCTTTCTGCAACAACTCCTAAATCTGCCTCTTGATTTCATCATTCTCCAGAACAGAGCGCCGATAGATCAGTGCATTGGATAGCGGTGCACCTGGGGTCAGATTGATGGGGTGCTTGACCTGGAAGTACAAAGGAACCTCTTTGGGTGAGGTGAATATGTCCCCGTAGTCCTCCACGACATTTTCCATTTGTTATTGTCATGTGGAGGAGCCCTGTCTAGAGGTCGTGGCCACAGTCTTCTTCTTTCCCTAGGGGCAGATGATCAGGAAAAAAAATTTCCCAGTTTTGGAAATGAGCTTACTGCATTTTTTTGCAGTAACCAAATAGATAGCCACAGGTGGTGGAACCTCTGGTATCATGTACAACTTATTACCCAAAGTAACAATAACAACGTGAGGCCGAGACTCATACACAACATGTCGCTTCCACAAGTATCGTTGGCCTAATAATGCATCACAAACATCAAGAGGATAAATGTCACATAATACCTCATTTGTGAAGGGTTGATGCTATAGGGAAGGCGACACTGCTATCTGATGTGGAGATCCCGAACTTTTTGAAGCCACTCGATGGTGTACGATTATGGGTGTGTTATGACTGGCAAGCCCAAACGCTTCACGAACTCTGCTAAAAAGAGGTTATTTTGGCTCCCACTGTCGACAATGAACTGTAGCGGGGAACCCTTTACTCACATATGAGAGTGGAAGAGACACTTCTCCTCCTCTGGATCTTCCGGTTCCTCCTTCTCAATCTTTGCAGTGGAAATGGTGGCATTGAGCTCCGCATCAATAATTTTCTTCCCTTTGTCATTCCCCTTGTCAGGTTCTGATTCAAATTCAAAGCATGCATCTGATTCATAAGCCCTCATCTTGACCACCAGTGACTGCTTGGCCCGACAGTCACTTGTGTTGTGAGTGGAGCTCTTATGGAACTCACACCACTTTCTCGTGTTCTTCTTCAGTTTCATGGTGTTCTTATTTGCTTGTAGCTTCGGTAGGTTATCTTGGGCTTCCATGCTTTGGCTTTGTCCTTTTTGGGGGGGGGAACCTTTCCCTTGATTTTGATTCACAGATCCAAATTCTTGCTTATTCTGTTTGAATTTCTACTCAATCTTGGCAGCATAACAATATGTCGTACTAGGCAAGGAGATGTCGAGGAACTCCATTTCCTCCTGAATGTATATGTGCAGACAACTGCGGTACTTCAACACCAAATGTTTCTCCGAATATTTGATACCCAAATTTGTGCGCAGGGTATGGAACAGATTCATCAGCTCATGCACATCTTGATCCCTTTGCTGCCACAACGTAGTCCATTATGTGTACTTGTCCTCATAGCTCTCCACGGGATAATATTGTTCCTTGATGGCGTCTCGGAAAGAATTCCAAGTGGGTACAACTAAGAACAGAGAGGGTTCCCCCTCGTCCTTTTTCTCACAGTAGGTTTCACACCAGTCCTTGACATGGGGGTTAGCTTTGAGGAGTGAAAAAATAATCTTCTCCCGGTCGGAAAAGTCATGAACTGAGAAATATCCTTATAATATATTCAACCATCTATCTATGGCATCTACATCTATTTAGCCCTAAAATATGGGAATTTCAAATTTTACTTGTACCTTAATAGGATTTGCACCTCCAGAGTGGCTGCTGGATGCAGATGTGCCTCAAGTGGGCAGTCGCTGAAGGATCTGGACAAAGTTATCTATCATCGTGTTCCTTTGTTTTTCTAGGGCCTCCTCGAGAAATATTTTGATAGGATCTCCTGCTCCCTCATCTTTATTTTCGTCCCCCATGGGCGGTCGTCGAGGTTTGCATGGTTGATCTTGCAAAGGTTCAGCCAGATCAAGCCCTAACTCCTTATACCCCAACCTCGTTGGGGACATGCAAAGAAGGATCGAGAAAGAGAACACCACTCTGATACCACTGGTCCGGATTTATGCAGGAACGCAACATAATACACATATAACCATAAATATAAAAATGCAGCGGAAATAGCACTTCATTTCATTAATATCAAAGACTGAAATTTGTTTACAGGCAGAATGGAAATAAACTAGCTAGGGCGTTGGTAGCTTATCTCTGAGAAGAGATGTGGTGGCTACAAGCCTCTGAACTCTGTGTTAAAATGAGGCTCGAAGGCCTATATATTATTGAGAAACAATGTAAAACCCAAAACATCCAAAAACCTAACCCTAGGAGATGAAACACCATAATATGGGCCCCGTCGGGGTAAATTGGCACATCAATTTCCTGGGGTCATAACTTTGGCATACTATCTCCATTTGATGCACATGACACATTGTTAGAAATATCTATCTCAAGACTACAATTGCTAAGAAAACATGTTAAATTTGGAACAAAGTCATATTCGTCGGACTTTTGATGCCCAAAAAACGTCATTTAGGGCCTCAAAACGGCTTTGGAAGTTCAGGACCCGAAAATTTGCTAAAAATAGTAAATTGTGCTATAATTAAGGAAACTGAAAAGCTAAAAGAAACAATGGTGGGGACCCAAGTGGAATAGGCGGGTGGCCACCAATATCCACCTAGATCACAGTGGCTGAAAATTGGCTAAGTGTTGGTCAATTTTGCCTAAGAATTGCTAGTCAGTTTTGAGGAGGATCAGGATGAGACGATCAGTAGAGTGCAGGATTTTCTTAGTGTGAGAAAGCATTGTATAGTTTCATGATTCTTTGACTATGTACAATATATGATAGATGGGTTTTGAGCAGGTACTTTCCCCAGATACATCTTGTGTTGTGTGATTGATAATTTCCTTTCTCTTACTTGCATGTGATTGAGTGATCGTGTTTTATATTCCACAAATATAGTAGAAGGATTCAATATCTTTTTTTAGTACATTATATGATCGGATTGAATCCATTGGTATATAGTTTCTATATAAATTTATACATGGTATCAAAGCTATGTTAGAGGTTTTATACATGGTATCAGAGCACCAGGAATCACAATAGTGGAGAAGAAATTGAGTTTGTCTTGAACAATTTCAAATTTTCCGATTTATTCTTGAGGGTCTAGCATCAGATCAAGATGTCTTTCAATAGCTTGAGACTCGAATATGCACTCGAGGGAAATTTGAATTATATTTCATGGAAGGATAAGATGGAGGTAGTGTCGAAGGACAACGGGTTGAAGGAATTCATAGACCTTGATATTCCCAAGCCCGCAGTAGCAGATGCTCAACTTCTTGATGCACAGGAGAAGAAGGTAGAAAAGGTGAGAAGGATCTTGTTAGAGGGAGTTTGAGATCATATTGTCTCAAGTCTCCATGGGAAGGTGACTCCATATGCTATGTGAAAGGCCTTGAAAGATCTGTTTCAAAACAACAACGACCAAAGGAAGTTGGCGCTGAAGGACAAGCTCAGAAATATCAAGAAGGAGGAAGGCGAGACAGTACCAACATACTTAACGAATTTCACTCAATGTCAATATGAGCTTGGAAGTGTTGGTGTGACCATAGACGATGATGACTTGGTGAGCCTAGCACTTCTAGGCCTTCCCAAGAGCTGGCATATTTACCAAGACCCTGTGAATGGGAGGGAGAAGTTACCAGACTGGGAGCATTTGTGGTTCGACTTGGCAATAGAAGAGAGAAGGCGGAGCACCAGAGATGGGACCCCCAGTACCAAAAAAGAATAATATTTTGCATTAGTGGGAAAACAAAAGAAGGTCAAGGGAAATAAATCTCAGGGTAAAGAGGGCAAGAGATACTTATCCAAGATCAGATGTTTTCACTGTCACGAGCATGGGAACTATGCTTCGAATTTTCCACAAAAGAAGGAAAGAAAGAAGGAGCTTTCAATTGTAGCAGGTGAAGCATTGGCTTCACAGTTCGAGCTTTATTTTACTCTCATTGCATGCATGTCCAACACTGTAATGGGATGTATGTGGTATCTAGACAGCGGTGCCTCGTTCCATATGATGGGGAATAGAGATATCTTCAGTGACTTGGAGGAGAAGGACCTCTAATATAACATATAGTTTGGAGATGACGGGAGGTATAGCGCGACCGACATAGGTATAGTTACCTTTCAGAGGTAGTTTGGCTCCCCTCTCAGACTATCAGATGTTTTGTTTCTTCTAGGCCTAAGGAAGAATCTTGTCTCCATAGCGGTATTGGAAGACCGTGGTTATGAGGTGGTGTTTAGAAAAGAAAAGGTGTTCCTTAAACACATAACCACGGGATAGGTGAAGTAGATCAGCTCAAGAGTCAAGAACCTGTATGCTCTCGAGGTTGATGATGCATGCAAGGCTTTAAGGAGAAAAACAGTGGTTAATGACTTGGTGGTTGAAAGGGAGCAATTATCTCTCAAAATGTAGGCTTAGAAGCAATCTCAGAAGGTTGTGGAGTAGCCACAGTTGGAGAATCAGAGAGGAGACCAAGTGGAAGAGTCCACTCAAGAAGAGACCTCCAAGGGGGGGGGGATTTCGAGCCAGATGGGTAGAGGGAGTACATGCAGCTATACCTCTAGGTGTGAGGTGGGGCGATGTGCAGATATAATCCCAAGAATAAATTTAAGCAGGGTCCATTCAGATGGTGTGTCTTATGGATTGAACCTGGCTACAAGGAGCCCACAGTAAAAAAATAGCAAGAAGGATCAGTTAGATTAATGCAGTCAAATGTCAGGAGGACAAAAATTAGAGTGACAGATGTCGGATACTGGAGCACGGATCAGAGTTGGAAACAATTCAAAGTGCATGGATGCAGATGTCAACAGCAACACAGAGAGTCCAGTAGACATGTGCAGTAGGATCTAATAGTCAGAAGACTCTGCTGATAGATGCCTTATACTGATTCAGTTCTTTTGAGGCTATTCATTTTTAGTAGGGTTGCATGTGCAAAAAACACTAGAGAAGTGTTGCATTCAAGAACATTCCAAAGGTACTTGATTGTGACAGATTGATTCCTTCGTTGTTGAGAGGGAGTGTTGAAATTTGCAACAAGAAACAGTGAAATTGGAATCCAGAAACAAAATCCAGAAAATGGCACCCAGAAATGGCTACCATGTGAGGCTTTTGATTTAGTTATCCCTTAATTAAATTGAAAGTAAATTGTAATTTCATCTCATAACAACTTGTATCAGTTAACTAAGTGAAATAGACTTAGTTAGCTCAATAATTTCGAGTTGAGGGTCAAAGGTGAGGCATGTAGAGTGATTCTATTATTTTTGGGGTCCAGTTGCAGCTAATGCATTAGTTTAGTGCATTTATAATCAATTAACTCAAATTAATTGAGTTAAAATCAATTTAACTAGTTCTAATTGAGTGATGAATTAGTGACGGTTCAAGTGAATTAAATTAGATTTAATTCAAAAGTAGTGATCTATCAGATAACTAATGATTCGTTATTATTAGTTGCATGCATGTCAATTGTAATGGCAACCCAGTTGAGACAGCGGTTAAAGGGAAGTTAACTGTCAGTTGTATTATTAGCGAATTTCCCGAGCGTAATTATAAAGTAAGAGGAAGGCTCCATAGGGATTGCGTAGTCAAGGAAGGTTGATTATCTTATTTAATAGGGATTAATTTCCTAGGGATTGCGTGGGCAAGGCTAGGCTAAGCAGGGGCTGAGAATTGGCCAAGTGTTGGTCAATTTTGCCTAAGAATTGCTAGTCAATTTTGAGCAGGATCAGGGTGAGACGATTGGTAGAGTGCGTGAATTTCTCGGTGTGAGAAAGAATTATATTCTTTCATGATTTTTTGACTATGTACAATATATGATAGAGGGGTTTTGAGAAGGTTATTTCCCCAGATACATCTTGTGTTGTGTGATTGATAATTTCCTTTCTCTTACTTGCATGTGATTGAGCGACCATGTTTTATATTCCGTAAATATAGTAGAAGGATTCAATATCTTGTTTTAGTAAATTACATGATCAGATTGAATCCATTGGTATAAAGTTTCTATATAAATTTCTACATGGTACCAGAGCTGTGTTAGATATTTTCTATAGCTAGATCCAATGCTATGATATTGGTGTATAAATGATAATTAAATAAAGCATCTACCTTGGTCTACATGTCTTGGATCTTAATATAGAAGAGTTTTTTTCATCTTCTTTTCTTCCTTGTGTTGAGGCTACACAAATTTACCATATTTTGCACTAAAGTACAGATAATATTATCATGCACATTATATATACTCTCTAATTGGTTGCTTGAATCTATATTCAGAAGTTTTTTCTTCTTGAGGCTGACCGTTTCACTAATTTGTGTAGTTGCTATTATCTTCCTTCCTTTCCCTTTGTATTTCTTCTTTTCCTCCTTGGAAATGTCTTGGTGCTCTTTTTGTTTGGAATCACTTGGTTTTCCTTTTTTGTGTCCTATATTCTCTAAATATTGTTCTTGCACATAGGTCTCATCAAATATCCTAGGCTTGAATAGTCTCAGTTGCTTTCACAAATGGCTCTATAGATCTCCTAAGTACTTAAGGAGTACATCTAGGTTCTTGGGAGAGATACTCAATATGATAGCCATCTTCTTGAAGTTGCTAGTGTACCCTTGCATGATTGGCCCTTGCATTTTCCTAAACTAATTCCAATGGATCCATTGGTCCTATACATTCCCAATAGAGTAGAGTCGTGACTTAATAATGATTTTAAAATTCTCCCTCTTAGTTTCTAGCAGATCACCCTCTAGCCTAAGTGTACATATGACTTTACCAATAGGTTAATACATGACCCCTTAATTTTATTTTGGAAGATTAAATCTTCCACTCGTGTTTTATATTGTGGACCTTATAATGACCTATAGTTATTGCAACTAAAGATTCAACTTCATTGCATTGATCTCACCTTGGTATGGCTTCATATACACTTTTACTTCTATTTTAAATATGGACCATGAAGGGGTAATGGAACTGGAACTTATATACTCTTTTTCGGCTAATTCCTTTAATTCTCTTCTCGGTTTTCCATTAGTGAATTTTTGAGGTTTAAAATGGGCCTCCAAAGGAAAATAATAAAATAGTAGTAAAATAAGAGTTATGAATTTTTAAAATAAAAGAAAGAAAACTACCTTTTCTTATTGTATTTTTTTATTTAACTCCTTAAATGTTTACTCAAATTTCAGGTGTGTACACTCTTTGGAAGCAGACTTAGATTCAACACCCAATGAGTACTCACTCTGCATACTTTTGAGTAGACCCACACTAAGAAAATATCAAAATACATAAAAAAATGTTTTGGAAACAAATTTTTTCGTGTATTTTGAATTTTTCTCAGTGTTGGTCTACTAAAAAATATATAGAGTGGGTACTCTTGGGGCTGAAATCTAATTCCGCTTTCAATGAGTGTACACACTTGAAATTTCAGTAAACTTATAAGGAGATAAGTAAAAAAAATATGATGGAAAAAATTAAAATTTTTCTTTTCCCTCCAAAAACATTTACCCCCAGGGATGACATCATCATCCTGTTTCTTTTAAAGTTGTTTTTGTTTGTACATTTTTCATTTTAAGGCTCATTTTTTACCTCGAAATTCCCCTAATGATTATCTAGGGTTTTTCCCTATCTTCAAGTTAGAGTCTCCAACCATCTTGAATGGTATGAGTTTACTTAAAAGAGTTGCCAAGAGGAGGGCCATATTCTAAGAGATATCGATTAATTTCACTTCCAACATTGCAAATCTTGCTTCTATTGGATCTCAAGTGTTGTTGTAAATAGACTCATCCCCGTGACTAGGGCCAAAGGAAACCCACTCTAATACAAATATAAAATGCATGGATATTCCATTGGAATAATTCATAACAATAAATCTTTTAATATTCTAAAATCTTAGACTATTTAAATTAATTTTCTTTATATCCTAGATTAATTATTTGTTAAATTTACTTGAATTTATGAAATAAATTAAATACAAAAATGAAACAATAGACATATGTTCACACCATCCACAAAATGAACACAAGATTTATCTTGGGAAAACTAATATAGGAGAAAACCCAATTAGAAGGTGAGTTCTATGTTATTCTTTGTTTTCTTCGGTTATAAAAATGTACATAGAAATGAACGTGAACCTACTATTGAGTTATTGTTTGACATTTTAGCCTGAATGACTACTATAGAATCATCCTCCTCCTCCATTATGCTCTCAAAATATCAATCCTAGATGTTATCCTGAAATATGGAACAAGTACGTTGCTAAAGAATGGAATCCCTTCTCCTCCTAACACCCGTGTATATAAAATAGCTTCATAGCCATCTAGGGTTAGGGTTTTGACTTGCCCAACCCACAATAATTATTGATAAGGTTTTGGACCACCTAGAATCTTCTTGAAAGTCCACAAGTGGCTAGCCCAACAAGTTTGAGTAACAAGGGCCGATCTGCCATCCACTTGTACCATGATGGTCAACAAGGTAGGTAAACTTGTGCAAGACATAACTTTCATGTATGAACTCCAAATGAGGTGATTTTCGCACTATGTGAAGGGTGTGGGCACAATTTTCAAATGTGGTAAGCCCAAAAAAAGTCATTTGTTGCTCATAATGGCTCTAAAATGTTTGAACCCAATTTTTCCAAAATAAAATTTTCCATTAAAAAAAACCCCAAATACCAATTCCTCTAATTTTTTACCCATAAATAAAAAATCATATAATATCAAATACCAACTACATATCAACAAAAATACTTGAATGTAATTATTATCAAAAGAATTTTATACAATTTTAGGATAAATCACCGAAGCCAAAATTCTAAAAATATTTTAATATATTAATTTATATAACTAAATAATGAACTTAAAATATGTTATAATAACCTGCATATAAATTTCAAATCAGCGTTCATATATATAATTATTATGAAACGAATGAAAATTCTTAAAAAATGATAACTGCCATTATAAATATTCATTTAAAAAACCAATAGGCAGAAACAAAGAGGAAATAGAGTAGTAAACTTCAACTTAAGTTCAATATGTAATTTTGTTTTGGTACTAAGAAAGACAATCATGATAATATGTTATTATATTTAGGATATAGTTATATCCAATTAACCACATCTTTTCAAAATTCTTTAAAAAAAAAAAAATAGTTCTATTTATTATTCCTACTATGATTACTTATAAATGCATAAAGATGTTTAGTTATCAGACTTCGAAGAGAATAGAGAACTTATCACAATCGTATTAAAAAATAATTAAACATTCCTTTCTGGGTACCAGCGAAATCAAACACAGAGTCTGCCACTGAGCGACCATACACTTGTCAGTGTATTTAAGAGTCCCCAACACGCCGAATCCACTGCTGGAATATCGGCACCCTGCAAATGGTGCCCATTTTGGGGCAGAGTGATTCCTGAAACACGAAGATGATCATTCCTCACATGTCAAGAACATGCGAATCGGATCGAATGAACGCCGAATCTACTCTTTTCATGTGCGCTTGGCAGTGCAATCAACTGCTTTTGATGGATTTTCACGACCCTGATGCACCATCCTGCCCGCTCGTTCACAAGAAGAAAAAAAAAAGCCCACTTTTTGCCATTTTGTAACTAGGCAAGAATTTCAACTCGAATTTCAATATTACTATAAGTAGAAATTCTATTTGAAAGATTTAGACTAGAATACAATGATTAGATTGTTCAGAATAAGTGTGTATTAGATTTTTTGAATATTCTAGAATTTGGATTGACAGTCACTATTAATTTGCGGAATCAAGATAAATTTAGCTTAAGCAAACCAATGTTTAATAGACAGCAGCTATCAGTAAATCTGCAATCAAGATAAGTTCAACACGAGCAAATCAATATAAGGGATATGTAATCCAAATAGATTTGAATCTTAAAGATTAGATGAACTCTTAAATATTAGATGAGCTAGAACCAAATGAGCATCATTAATCTAATTATAGATTTTGTAATTTAATTGTAAATTTTGGAAATATTTTAGAATCTGATAGATGAACTCTTAAACATTAGATGAACTAGAACCAAATGAGCATCATTAATCTAATTATAGATTTTGTAATTTATTTACAAATTTTGGAAATATCTTAGAATCTGATAAACAGCTAAATAAGTTCAACAGAAACGAACAAGTGTAAGGGTCCAAATGTAGTCTCTATCATCATTTCACAAAATTCTTTTTGTCATGCAACTTGTCTACCTTTTGAACAAAAAATCGAAACCACTTTGAGTTTTTACTCTTTTTATTTTGTTATTAGAGGAATTTGCAATTAAACATGTTTTATATTAGTTTGATATGGGAGTTTAGTACGGGCTTGACATGAATGATTCAAACAATTATCACTATAATCTCTAGATGTCTAAATATACCCTTTCATTTGAATCTCTAATTTTTTAATACATAACACTTCATTATCAAAACATTTATTCAAACAACTGTAAGTATAATCTCTAATCTCAAGACGCCTATATATACCCCTTCATTTGAATCTAAAATATTTTAATACATAACCCTTCATTACCAAAACACTTATTAATTAAGCTGCAAGGCAAAGCTAATTTTTTTTACTTGGCCCATTCTTAACCCTTCTGAGTTAAAAATATCCAACCTCTCCACCACAATGGCTACACGCTTTCCTCGTTCTCTAGTTGCCCGGGAAAAGCCCCTTTACAATTAATGCATTTGGTTTGTTGAAACAGATGGCGTGCTAAGTGCAGTCTTCGTCTCTTTAATTCATCTCGTGATATGTAAAAGCATGGTAAGAATGCGCGTGGTATCCATGCTCTCAACCTCTCCCGCCAATGAATTCATATATAAATTAATGGGCAAGGGAGCTGAGAACCAAATATTGCAATCAGTCCAGAGCTTTTGTCCTGAGAATATAATATAATTGGTGATCGTTTTTGGGTTGACTCTGCCACAATGAAGGGATTCTGCAAGGCTTGCTTCATGTTTCTGTTGCATTTGGTGTGGGTAGTGTATGCAGCGAATGCAAATTATACTACAGAGAGATATCAGCATTTTATAAGACACCCCAAGCCCAAGTTCAACGGACCTCCCCATAACTATAGAGATGCTC
The DNA here is from genome assembly GCA_034641835.2 of Pinus albicaulis. NCBI lineage: Eukaryota > Viridiplantae > Streptophyta > Pinopsida > Pinales > Pinaceae > Pinus > Pinus albicaulis. The sequence continues at coordinate 550,213,439 of CM076574.1, forward strand.
TTGCCAAATCCATATTGTTCTATGAAGGCCAACGCTCAGGCAAGCTCCCTGCCAATCAACGTATGAGCTGGAGAAGAGACTCGGCTCTGTTAGATGGATCTTCTCAGCATGTATACATCCATACCCTTCATGTTATGTCACAGTACTGTCTTCATTTTTCTCATTGTTGTAGTATTGCATGCAGGCATTCTATATAGATGCATTTTTAACATGTTCTTTAGTTTATTGGATATATCTCATGGAAAAGCACAGGCTCTTAATGTGTCAATGAGTTGTGTCACCATTTTTCACATTGAAATTGTTGGTGTTTACACACCATTGCTGGATTTTATAGAATCTTTCCACTTTTGTCTTTAAACAAGTTACATTAGAGATAAGTTACTTTAGAGATGACAACTTGACCTAGTAATGTTAGTTTAACTGAACTACCCTAACAAAAATGCCATGGAAATTTTTAGTTCATTTAATGAGACTTGCATTTTTATTTTACAGGTGGATTTGGTTGGAGGATACTACGACGCAGGAGACAACGTTAAATTTGGATTTCCAATGGCATTTACAACAACAATGCTGTCATGGAGTGTTCTGGAATTTGGTCCATTCATGGGCAGTGAGATAGACAACGCTAAAACTGCCATACGCTGGTCTACTGATTACCAGCTAAAAGCTACTGCACATCCTGGCACCATATATGTCCAAGTAAACACAGTACATTATCATTTAAATCTTTGCAAATTATATATTCAAGAGGTGTCTCAAGAGGTGTAGATTAGTATGAGTGAGGTTTAGTAGAGGTTTAGTTTTGGCCAACCTCATCAAAAGGGTTAAAAATATATATTCAAGAAGTGTAGATTAGTTGGTATGAGTGAGATTTAGTAGAGGTTTAGTTCTAGCCAACCTCATCAAAAGGGTTAAAGATAAAAGTCATTTTGAAATTTAACCTATCCCAAAAACATTCCAGCTAAATGAAACTTAGCACAATCTTAGTGATATCTAAGCATTCCAGCTCAATGTAGCTTAACACAATCTTAGTGATATCTAAACTCAACGTAGTCCCAAAATAATATATATATATATATATATATATATATATATATATATATATATATATATATATATAAACTATACCAACTGGATAGCTTCTGCTGCCACAATTTGTCTGACAATTCTACATCTTAGGCTAAATTCTATTGGTCATGTGAAAATTTATTGCAGGTAGGAGATCCTAATACCGATCATCAATGCTGGGAGAGGCCAGAGGACATGGACACTGCCAGGACCGTGTATAAAATCGATAGCCAACATCCTGGATCAGAGGTTGCTGCTGAAATGGCGGCAGCACTTGCAGCAGCATCCCTTGTGTTTCGTAAATCGGATCCTTCATATTCAAAACAACTTATACTTAGGGCCATAATGGTAAATACTAAAATGCTTATTCTTTGTTTGAAAACAACTTATTCAAGCTTAAACTCTAGTTATTCTATGTAATTCTTCATGCCCAACCTCTTACCCTGGATTTTCAGGTGTTCGATTTCGCCAATAATCACAAAGGAACTTATGCTGCAGTGTGTCCCTTCTATTGCTCATACTCGGGATATCAGGCAAGCTTAAATAAGTTCAATTCCAGGCTTCTTATCCTGTGGTTCAGATTGAAAGATTTACAACTGACTTCCTTGTGGGATCATTACAGGATGAACTACTTTGGGGAGCAGCTTGGCTGTATAAGGCAACACGCAATCCAACGTATCTAAACTACATTCAAGTAAATGGCCCATCCTTAGGAGCTGGCCAATCGGATAATGTCTTTGGGTGGGACAACAAACATGCAGGAGCTAGAGTACTTCTATCAAAGGTATATATAGTTTGAGTGGCCTAACACTTAGTAGTAAAGTCTACCAACATTCAGTAGCAGGGTATTTTTATGTTGATTGTGAATTTAGGAAATATCTTGGAATCTGATGGTTGCAAAAAGTGTCAAAACAAAGTCAATTGTTTGACATTTTTTTTTTAAGTGACTATCAGATTCCCAAATATTTCTGGAAACTGCATTCCTCATAAGTTCAGCATTCAGTACAATAGCATCATCAGTACAATAGCATGTGTTTACTTTTAAGTACCATGTTTAAATCCAAAAGCATTGAGTACCCCTTCTTAGTATTCCTTAATAATTTTAATATTCAAACAACTTTTTATTATTGTAATTAACTCTAGGCAGACGTTTTTGGGCAGTTTGATTGTCTACTGGGTGTTCTATGTAAATGACTGACTGTATTCATGTTGTTTGCCGGCAGGAGTTCTTGATACGAAATGTGCACTCTCTTCAGGAATACAAAGGGCATGCAGACAATTTTATTTGCTATCTTCTGCCTGGAACACCCTATTCACATGCTCAATATACTCCAGGTGATCTCTTAGATTTTAATGGCATTGAAATATAGTACACTTCTCTCTCTTCTTCTAAATTTAACATTATAAATATAGTACACTTGCTCTCTCTTCTTCTAAATTTAACACTATAAATTGTTGTGTAAGCAGGAGGTCTTCTTTACACATTGCAGGATACTAACTTGCAATACGTTACATCTTCTTCCTTCTTGCTCTTGACATATGCAAAATATTTGAGCTCCTCCAAACAAGTAGTAACTTGTGGTGGGACAGTGACAGTGACTCCTCACAAGCTAAGAGCACTTGCAAAACGCCAGGTATAGATTCATAGTAGCCTAATGTTTAATTTTCCTATTATTTCAAAAAAGTTACTAATGTATGCAGGATCTAAATCAATTTTGTATTGATGAAAGGTTGATTACATATTGGGAGATAATCCTATGAAGATGTCATACATGGTTGGATATGGTTCCCTCTATCCAAAACATATTCATCACAGAGCCTCTTCTCTACCCTCCAAGGCCAATCATCCTCAACCCATTCCCTGCAAAGAAGGCTTCCAATCTCTGTACAGCAGTGCACCCAATCCCAACATCTTGGTGGGAGCTGTGGTGGGAGGCCCAGACAACATGGATAGGTTTACTGATGTGAGAAACAATTATGATCAATCTGAACCTTCCACATACATTAATGCACCCTTAGTGGGTTCCCTTGCTTATTTGGCTCATTTTACTAACTCTTAAATATCCTGTCTTCTCCTTCTAAACCAGAGAAGGAATTAATAATGCTTGGAGATAAGCGTTATAAGCAGCCCAGTATCCCTTGCTATTGTTCACATGATTTCTGCAGAATCTCCAAAATAAAATCAATGGAATCTGCAGGATCTCCAAAATAAATTCAATGGAAGAAGACTTTGGTCGTTGGTAATTTTTGCACATTCATTATATGATGCAACCAGTAATCTTGCTCGTTGGTAATTTTTGCAAGTTCATTATAATATAGATTGTGACATGATCGTGAGTAACGTGACATTGCATGAACAGTGCATTAAGTAGTTGTAGCAGATTTGGACATATTCATGAGGAATGCGTGACATTGCACTAACAGTTAATTAAATGGTTGAAGGAGATTCGTGCTTTCGGAACATTTTTACGCCCTTCACGTTTAAGATGGTTACAGGAGATTTGTGATATATTCCTCAACAATGTCGCATTTAAGTAGAAATTCATTAAATGATAAGGACATTCATGGTTGATAGCTTTGTCTGGAGGGTGTAACATCTTTCTCGTATGGTGAAACATGTGACTGAGTTTTAGGGGAATAATTATGATTTTCCTTCGAATCTAATGTTAAATTTTGAAAAAGGTAGTTTATCTTCTTAACACATTAGTAGGTACATGTCACTTTTGTGTTAGAAAAAGCCATTTTATTTCTCCACTTTGCTCATAAATTATGCATATTAATATACAATCTGTAATCACTACCATACCAATAATAAGTAAATCTACATCAACTTTGCCATACACAGATCATCATACTCTACTTTTACTAATAAAGTACTATAATTATATAATTACTAATTTTCAAATTGAGTGAACAACATAACTACGAGCCTTGTTCACTTTGATTTATTTATTTGCGAACACTTTTCTCTTCTCATAATAGACAGTCATCATGACCGTGTAACTCAATTAAGAGTTTAAGGTTTCAAACTTGTAAGTATGTATATAACCATGTAATCACATTTTACATTTTGATATTTCTTTTATTTAATGATTATATTTAGATTTTAAAAGATAATTTATTTAGCTTAAATTTGTTAATAAAAAGGATTGTAATGATCTAGAATATATGTTAGTTATTCACTATTTATTTGTAAAAGTGATTTTGTTCCCAGATATAAAAATAATATAAAGAGAACAATAATATAGTGAAATTCAAATTATATTTAATAAATGAAATGGAAAAAGACTATGAAGTACAAAGCTATATCAATTATCTAGAGTTTTATTAGTTTATTTATGAAGAGAGATGTGTTCACTATGCTCATTCACAAGAAAATATTACAAGATCTCAAAAGTTCACGTTAACATAAAGTATGATGTTCTAAGATTTCAAAACCCTTAAAATCCAAAACCATAACCCTAGAAAATGATGTGGTGAAAGAATGCTCTCGCGAGACTTCATTCAATGAACTTCTAACATATCACATCCATTCGTGGCATACTAAACAACACCTTTAATTTGACTACATATTGAAAAACACCTCTAAAAATCACATTATTTAACCCCCTACCAATACGAATCAAATACACCTTCCCAATTTAAAAAACCCCTACTTTCACTAGATATTGTAGGTATCCATTTTTTCATTAACATTTTTTATACCCCTTTATATTTTTTCATTGACTTTGAGCTCCATTTTTTATACTTCCAATATAAAAATCCTTTACCCCCTATTATATGTTCAGTATATTGTCATTTTTCCTCAAGACATATCCCCCAATATAAACACATGCAATATGATATTACTGCTCCCTGTGAGGCTAGCTAATATGTCAAATTTTCATGGATGCAACTTTTGCATACAAACTCCATTAGGAGTGTTGCTTTGACCATTACAAAGCTTAATCCATGCTATATGTGTTTTGTAAGCCACATAATCAAATATTGTTGATTATCGCCTATGCTAATTTTAAAATCCAGCCAAGCAAAGGGGGTACATTTAATTCCAAGTAATTCTCATATGTATCCTTGGTTATTGTGTGAGCTTTGTATTGTATTGTAGAAGGCTTCCACTAGGGTCTTGAGAGGTGCTCTTTCCGCAAATCAAACCATACCCTATTTCCCACTTGAAACATGTGTGAAGCTTAACATTGATCATCTTATTGCTTGTAATTCATATTCTATTCTACAATATATATGAAATTATTGTTGGATGTGTTGGATCCATTCAACAAATATGATTACTTTATTAGCCTTGTTCTAAGCATGGTAAGATTTTTCCCATGTAGATGTAATGGGAAAAGCTATATTAATCAAGGCTAATTGTAAGAACTCCAAGCAAACCTCAAAAGGGTTGTGGAAAATAAGTTATGAAGGACTCTAATGTAGCTATGTTGAACATAAGGAACTCTCTCATCCCATGTCCATAGATGCTTGGAGAAGTACATTCTCAAGATTTGCACAATCATCATGCTTACTACCTTTATTTATTTATTGGTTTAGTGGTGGAAAATAGTTGATTTGATCAATTGTGTGTCCATCATTGACCATAAGATGGAAAAAAAATACTTAGGAACTTATTGAGCCCTCACTGATCCCAAAATTTTAGACAAAACTTGGGCCCCACCTTTTTAGCACTAGTTAGGATATGCTTCTTTTTTGGGGGTTACACATTGACCTTGGTTCTTTATTGCTTATCTACATTGATTCTTTATTTTATCAAGTCAAACTAGAAGTTTCATTTTTATTTAGTCCTTCTCTTGAATTAATTTACATAGAAAATATTGGTTTCTTTCCTTCTTGGTTTACACTATTTTAGTTCTTGATATCCAAATTTGGCCCAATCTAATGATTAGGCCTCTTTTTAACTTATTTCACGTGATTAGTCCCCAAATTTAGTAGTCAACCATTTCCAAATCAGACCTTCCTTTCACCAACTTTGGTGGGATATGTCTCGATATTGGAATTGATTGCAATCTTCTAATTAGTTCCTCCCTACTCTTTACACTTTTCTCCTTTCAAAGATTCAACAAACTCAAGTTATTTTCATGCATGATTTCTCAAAAAGGCACAATGTTTCATGCAATTTCTCGAATAGATACAATGTCAAAATTGAGCATTCTTTTCATTTAGCTTCCATCACTTTTCCCAAATTTGGAATTGGTCTCACCATGATAATTAGACTCTCTTGTCATTGTTTATACCACAAGGACTTTCAAATTTGTTCAATACATTTTTTCTTAGTTATTCCATTTTCAAACATGTTTAATGGTTGGCCAAAACTCCAAAATTGATCCCTTCAATCATTAATTTGGTGTGGACTGATTTTAATTCAATGATTATTCTTGACATCCAAATTGAAACTTCACTTTACAAATGCAGTTTCATTAGTTCTTGATTTCTCAAAAAACCCCAATTTTTCAATCAACTTGCTCTCATGCAACCCTATGTTCACATGTGTGAGATATATATGTAAATTTGGCATGCATAAAGTCATTTTTAAAGTTTAAGACTGTATAAGGTCTTTCTTTTGCAAATATTAGTGATATGGGATATTGATTTCTTAATGGGATCCAAGGACTAAGTTGAGACTCTTTAACACAAACTTGTTTCCTAAGTTCAAAATTAAGCTTTCTCACACCTAACAAGAGTGGAGAGGGTCCCATTTTTCATATATGCTTCAATTCATAAAGCACTATTCCAATTTTATTTTTTACCAGTGTAACCTCATTTTCAAAATTTGAATTAAATACTTAAAGTTTACAATTTGCTATGCATTAACATGTCTTTAATACATTTCCTATCTCAACATGATTCGATGGTGTTACGACTTGAATTATCACCATTTCAAACTAATGAATACATGCATCTTGCACTTCGTCCTTTTGATTAAAAGGTTCGAAATTAGATGCAAAGTTCATTTGTTCAAATGACCGATACATTGAAAGGCTGATTGGATTTCTTTCATAATGCTTGGAAAAACCTAACTGAATTCAATTACATAGCGGCTCAATAAAGGTTACTTCTTTATTGACTTCAGTAATTTAGCCAATAGTGACATATATGCACATTCAAACTTTCTAATTTTGTTATCTTTTATGTGATCCCATAATTTATTTTCTTTTTACTCACACATTAATCATTAAGAAATCCAATTTCAAATTCTCTAGTAAATTAAAATATCTTTTATGATGGCATGCACTTTAGGGATCAAATTTCCTATCCTTAGAGCTAGCTTTCCAAATCTGAAATAAGTTATTTGTGCATTTCAATGTGTTTTTTAAAGCTAGATTCTACAAGCTCTCTTTTTGTGTTGCACTAGCTTGCAAGGATTTCAGTAAGGATACTAAAGGGTATAGTGGGAAAAGGGAAGGTGAAAGGAAAGATAGATCATAAGCTAAGCAAAGGTTCATATGGAGTTTTTAAGGGAAGCAACACTAGATGGAGTTTCTAAGGGAAGCAACACTAGAAAGTGAACATGCTTTTACCATTGTAGAGTTAGTACGTAAAGAAAATAATTTTGTGAGAGGTAAGCATCTTGTCATTAAAGCTTAAGCTATTAGTGATACTAAAATGCCCATTTATTTAGTTGTCTCACCTGTTATTTTGTTTGATGGTGCCCATGAATATAATGAATTGTTTTGACTAATCAATAATAGAAAAGGGCACATGGATGAAGAAAACTTGGATGAAAGGGAATAAGAATACTATCTATAGTATAAAATTTAAAAGAATCCTTCATACACCTTAGAGTAGTGAGATATCTAATGATTCCTTTGAAAAAAATATTTAGGTACCTAATTTAGTATATAGAATTGAGCACAAGGAATTTTTTTTAGTGATAAGGGAAGGTGAAATAGATATTTCATATCCATGTATTTTGAAACTTATTATAAATTATCAAAGGATGAAATCCATTTCATCATTGAAAAGGAAAACGTTTTCATGTGCGAACATAACTGTTATGCCATTCTAGGTGAGTGATATGAGGAAGGGATAAATTTCAAGGCCTTAAGTAGAAAACCCTTCCAATTATGCATGAAATCATTGAAGGAGGTAAAATTTGTTCTTTCCTTTCCAATTCACTTGCAAAAGTCATTGAAAAATCTCAATTGAGAGCTTCCCTAGGAGCCACATAATTCTATATGTCCCCCAACATGATAGATGTAATATATGATTCTAATGCATTCAAGGGGTTAGGTTGGTCTTGGTCCTTGATCAACCTCTTGTTCATGTTTATTATAGATATTTATGGAATAATAGTTACTAATTTCACTATGAACTTGTTCGTAATTGTTTTTTAGCACCATTATTGAGTTGTTGAAGCACATTTGAAATTGATACTTAGAAGAAAATTTGACATGTATCACAATTTATGGTGCCACACAAGCACTTCACACACTTCTATCCTATGTGCGAGATAGGTTGTTCACTTAAGAGATGGGTATCAAATAATGTTTCATGGATTTAATGTTTGCCGAATTAAACACCAAAAGAATTTGGTCCTAGCGTATCCACTATATGTAGTCATGCATGGGATGATGTATTCTACTTGGGCCAAGATGGAGGGAGAGAACATTAAGGGATGTCGTTTTAATGTGAAAAGAGTGCAAATTCATGATACCCTAGGGATTATTGCAAAACATAGATCAATGATGAGGTTCTATTTACCTTACTAGTATTGAGAAAATGAGGTTGAGAAACCTCAAAAGATTACATTGGGTTATTAAGGAGAGTGGTGGGTGCTTAAATTGGGATATTTTAAACACCCATCTAATACCATTTAATCCACCATTTTCCCACTTTCCATGCTTTCTTATTACCTTTTCCATCCACACTGACACATTTTTGGCCAAGGTATGAATATATTTCTATGTTCATTTCTAATGCTTATTCTTATGCATTTTTTGGGAAATTGTTTCCTTTTTGTACTAACAGTGGCATACAAGATACAAATACTGCACAAACACTACTTAGAAAAGGTGTTTCAATCGTGGATATAAATCCCTATAGGTGTTACAACTTTTGGTAGGTGCTGCAAATTTTTGCAAGTGCTACAACTTTCTTTGCTTGAGAAAATTTCAGTTGATGCAACTCTTCATTGTTCTACAACTCTTCACTATTGTTGCAACTCTTCACTAATATTGCAACTTCAAGATGCAACTACAAAGAGATACAAATCAACTCAATGTTATCATTGTTGTGACTCGTGTTGCCCCTGACATCACTGATGCAACTTGTCTTGCCCCTACTAGTGCTTCATTGTTGTAACTCCTTGTTTTTCCCATTGCCGCAAATCTGTGCTTGTTATTATACTACAACAATCATCATCCAACCATAATTTTTGGACTAGTCAATCAATCAACAATGGTTTCACACACAAAAATAATAAGAGAAAGTGCATGACCAATAAAGAGGATGACTCAACCACCACTTGTCACACAACTGAACCGAATCAATTGCAGACAGTTATTTTACAATTTTTTGAAGAAATCGATGTAATAAGATAAACAACCTAATTCTCATGGATTTCCATCCACATTTTTTATTTATTTAGATAGAATACATCTTATATAAAAATCCTTTGCTTTCCTTGAGTTGGGTGACTATGATCTAGTAACCAGAAATTGAGAATTTTATTATACTTTCTAGATTTATGCAAATTAATTTCCTTTCCACTCCAGTTTGAGTAATGATGTGTTAAGCATTCACATTCTATTGTTTCTCTAACCAATGTCTCTTATAAGGAGGTAAGGTCCCCTCCTTAGTCAGTTACTATATGTATCCATAGTGTAGATATAACTTTAATTTTTTCTTGTGTCTATTTATACGTTTATTTTATTTTTCTTATTGTTGTAACTGTGAATAACTAATTTTTGGAACTCCGATAAACTACATTGTTACAACTTTGAAGTGTAGGTTCATTGTTGCAACTCAAGTGTTAATGTTATCTTCATTTTCTCTCTAATTGATTTTGTGAATAATTTACACCATTTCTCGAGCTAGGGTTATAGTTGTTTCACTCTAATGTAGTGTTAAATTGTTCTGTTTCCAAAATTATAATAGCCATATTTTTCCAAGTTTGGATTTCCTATTTTATCAAACATTAGTTTTATTGTTACATTTTCTTTAAAATAAAGTGTGAATTAATGGTTTGTGATTGAATGCATTTCATTGCACATGAAACTGCATATTAGTTAAAGCCACCAAGATCATTTTAATACTTGAGAAACTCATCTTTAGATGCTAGTGTGATTTACTTTCCTGTAACATAGGTTAGATAGTTTTCCTTTACATTCCTGCAAGTGTGGCGTGATTTAGATTACTTGGTGACTTGGCTATATCTTTCACTTTGTCAATCATTTAGTTACTACAACATCAGACACATATGTCATTGTAATTCCCTATACAATGCATGAAAATTCACAAGTCCCCCCACAAACCGCAATTTGGAAATTAAATGCATAGTCTTTTGGTTGTCTTTGTGAGAAATTAGAAAGGTAATTAAAACGCTTATCACTTTTAGTGCCACTTCCAGGGAATTTTCAACAATACAATATTTATTATGTTGCTTGGTTTAATTAGCTATTGTGTGATTTTACTTGCTATTATCTATCTGTTTTACATATTTCTTTCTCTCAAGATAGGTTTTATTCATTGATCTTCTAATTTTTCATTTTTAGCAGTTTTTTGTTTTACAGAATGACTTGTTGGATGCACAGGAGTAGAGATCAGTTTGGCATATTTGTCAAAACTCTTCCTCAAACTAACATTGCAGGTCATAATGAAAAAGTGCACAATTGATTTCATTATTTGACTAGTACAACAAGTTCACTAGTTAAGCCAAAATATGAATCCTTTGAAGTGGAATTTGAATTCGTGTAGCCTTTATATTTTTCCCCTACAAAAACTTTGTTCCTGGAATATTTTCCTGACAAACAAGTCTATATAGATATAGTTTTTCCTGAATCTACCAAGGCACCCTTGGAGGAGGAAGTTATGACTTCAGAAGAAATGTCCCACAAAGTCAAGGAGGAGAAATCCTCTTCCTTTAGATTCCCCATTAGAGAATCAGAGGAGCAGAACAAGATGAAAAGCATTCCACATTTAGCCTAGCCAAATTTTTATGGTCTCTCTAAAGAAGGCCCTGACACCTTCCTCTTTGAGTTAGATGTGCTTTGCAGACACCATGACTATGTTTTTGGACACACAAAAGTTGAAAATTTTCCTACTACCCTTAAAGGTGCTGCACTACATAGATTTACGAGATTGGAGCAGGATAACATTAGGACATGGATGAAATGAAAGAATTTCTTGGGAAAATATCAAGACTTTTGCAAGGACAAGTATTGAAGATAATAATTCTTCTGAATCATCCATAACAAAGAAAAAGTCTTTAAGACTACATTGAGATATTATGCTACAATTTTCAAAGAACATTGTAATGAAACTTGGTGAGAGAGAGGCTTCATGTCTTATAATTATGAGGGATCAAGGATGACTATATATAAATCCTGAACCTAATAAGTGGAGGAGATATCTTGCAACAAAATTATGATGACATTGTGGAACTTTTTCATTGATATTCACGAGGAATTTCTAAGACTAATAGAAGACCCCAAGATACGTTGGCTAGGATTGATAGGATTGTTGATGAAGGAGTCAATAGATAAGAAATTGGAAATTTTTTGGAGAACTTAAAAACTAATATAATAAGCACACTAAGCTCTCCCAACTAGATACCTTGTAGGAAAAGAAGAGGGAGGAGGAGGTAGAATTAACATTAGCAATATTTTTCCCCAAATGTAGAATAATTCACCCACTAAAGGAATTCTCATTGGATCAGATCGAAATTTGTGCCATATGTAGCAAAGAACATCCAATGAGTAGCTTCATGTATTTACCTAGTGTTGTGAAGACAATCCCCTTTGTAGAAAGAGATGATCTCTCTAGCCCTAGAGTGGGTCTAGCAACACACGAGACTAACTAATGAACCATTTCCTAGCTTTTATTCAAAATGGAAGAAGAAGAAGAACATACCTTTTCCTAATGTTATCGTCCATTCCTTTGGTGAAGGCCTTCATTCTAAGATCCTCCAAGCTCGCTCCTTGTTGCTTGTGGAGTCTGAATACCTGTAAGAAATCAAGAGACAAAAACAAGAAATGTGACAAGATACATATCATACATCAAATACAAACTACCTAACGGATCAAGGAGCTTAGGCTAATTGCATAGATATCTAGACAAATATGGAAAGCGAAACATCAGATGTATTATTAATTATAGAAAAGAGGAAGCATACAATCGTGGCCTTGATGTTGGAGATCTCCCTTTGGTGATATCCAAGTCCAAACCGAGTCTTTTTAAGTAATCCTTCTCCCAAGTGGAAATTAAGGCATAATCACAGTATAGGGATGCAAAGGATTATTGATCAAGCAAGACCAACCAGCAGTGGAAGGATGGGATTAAATTTGTATGTAGGAAGAGGGAGTTAGGGATCCATAAAATAAGGATGGAGACCCACTTCTTAAGGAAAAAATCTCTAACGATAAGATAAAGAGCTCCAAAAGAGAGAGCTTGAGCATATCTACATTAAACCATATCCAAATCGTCGTTCTAGAAGCTTCTAGTGCCTGAAGCTTCTTCTCCATTTGAGGAAACACTTCCAAAAGAGGTTCAACGATATTTTTCCTATTAAAAATTTCGCTGGTGGTGCTAGGTCAAAGTGTTGCAACATGCCATCAACACGAGCAGACAACTAGGAAAGAGTGTTGACCTAGAAATTTAGGTTTTAAGCTGAGCTTCTTCAGAAAATATTCAAGGCAACTTTTTGTTGGTCTTCAAGGGTTACCTTGATGTATTTTCCATGGTGGATATACTGCATAGTTTTCATCTTAGGGTACTTCAAGATCAGGGATGGGAAGTGAACGGGGTGACAAATTAGTGTGTAACAGATGTCCCCTAAAGCATGAAGTCAGAACAGGGAATGATGGGTGAAATGCTTTACGAACCAAGGAAAGGACTCAGAATACCACTAGGAGACCTAGCAAATCAAGCACAACACAATATGTGACATCTTTGATATAAACATGTTGAATAACATATCTTTGAATATGCATCAAATAACACATGAACTCACGACATGGTCACAACCATCCATATGAACGAGGTCATAGAAATGGATCCACGGTATGGTTGCAGCCATCCGTATAGAAAGGATCATGTGTACAATCATGAATACTCAATAACTCCATGCAACTTGGATAATAACAGATGCAATCTAGGGTCTTCGCCTTTATCTCGATCTACCCACTATACGAATCTAACCATGTGAATAGATGTATTGGTGTTGAACATGATAGAAACCACCTGACTACCGGTCAATAACATAAAATGTTAACAGACACGAGAGAAACCACCAATGATGACAATGGCCCTCAAGGTACGACAACACAATCTACAAGTGTGAATGAATGAGTTGAAATCGAACAAGTGCAAAATTATCCGATCGAAGGTGAGTGATGTGAACCAATCATCGAACATGAGTAATTTTCCATTGATGCATACAAGCTCCAAGTGTTAGAAAATTATATATATTACGAAGCAATGCAACACATAAAATATGCGGAAAACAAAATCACACAAAACACATAAAATCAGAGAGACACAGATATACAAGGTTCACCCAATTTGGGCTACGTCCACCCTGAACAGCCAGTCCTTCCTTTCTATTATCCAGCAAAATGAAGAGACACAACCTACAGTAGATCCACTGTAATATCCTATGTTCTCTCTCACACTCTCCCTATCTGTTTCTCACTCTGATAATACACATACAATACATAGCCACAATACAATACCCTCATATAAGCGAGGGGTTGCCTTCTAGGGAAAAAAACCCTAAAATAAACATAACTTCTACCATCAGATCAATCGCCTAATGAACGGCCCAGATTGACAAGAAATTACTATACTTTTACTAGGCAATTTACATATGTTTTTAGCTTCAGGGGCGCTCCCCCCGAAACCCTCCGCTAGGGGGGGGGCTCCATAAAGCACAGCCGCCCCCCCCTAGACCCCCCAAGTAGCGTAAAATTACGGGCGGCATTGCTGTCCCATTAAGTTATAGGGGTCCAACACTGTGATACAAAATAAACAAGATAATCAGGCTCCACACCTAACACCAAGGTAATGAAAAGGAGTCTGTAAATCATCTTCCTGGATAATGAGCTGAAGTCGACAGGAAGTGATTTGTCGAAGGAGGACCATAATGATTCCCACATCATCGACACAAAACAAAGGATTTCTCAAGATGATAGGAGTGATTCAAGATTGTTGCAGAGAGGGTCAAATAAGTAGAGGATGTTTGACTTTTACAACAAGGACTTCTCTTGAACATCATTAGGGGAATTTTGAGGCCTAAAATGGGCCTCCTAAGGAAATTATAAAATAATAGTGGAAATAATAAAATAAGATTTGATGACATCATCAAATTTTAGAGGTTTTTAACTTATATCCCAAAGTGTTTACTCAAATTTTGAGTGGGAGTACTTGTTGGATGCAAAATTTAATTTCTCAACCAAAGAGTACCCATGTTGCATACTTTCGATGGAACCTTCTATATGAAAAATAAGAAATACATGAAAAACGTGATTGCAATCACGTTTTTTCACGTATTTCAGATTTTTTGCGTAGCAGTGTCCATCAAAAGTATGCAACATGGGTATTCCTTGGATGAGGAATTAAATTTTGCATCCAAATTGTACTCTCGCTTGAAATTTGAGTAAAAAATTTGGGAGATAAGTTGAAAAAGTAGTTTTTTTATTTTATAATTTCTTAATCTTTTTACCCTTTTACTTGAAAAATGGGAAATCATCCCCCATGGTTGACATCATCATCTTGAATCCTATTGGTTCTTATAAAGTTTATTTTGGTTTTACATTTTTCTTATGAGGCCCATTTTAGACCTCAAAATTCCCCTAATGATTGGTGACACGACTCCGAAGTGTGGCAGAATTTGACTCAAAAATGGGATCAAAGGTCATGGTGATGAAAGATGATGATCAAATGAGAGGAAAATGGATTTTTTGAACCCAAAAAGGCAAGTGATGAATGAAGGATATCCCCAACCCAACATGAAATGCAGACGAGTGTCATGTTCAAGAGCGACATGTTGCCTCAAAAGACATCGGAAGTTTCACTTTCAATTTTCCTTCGTTACTGCTATCGAGTACCAATTTATTTTTGATAGCAAGTGTGAAGAGGATAACATATTATTATCGTATAAGTTCATTCTTTGAATGAATCCATCCTAGTAAGTCTAACGAGCCCTAAGAAGGATTAACTCAGCCTTGTTGTGGTGACAAGTATTTCGCCGTTTAAGTTTTACGAGTCCAATGTAAAAGTAACTCAGTGTATTTTTCATGTTTAGAGAGTTTGAAAAAGAGAAATAAAAGAAAATTCCATCAATTCCCTTTTTGTAAATTGTCCCTCGCATCCCAAAAGATAGAAAATAATATGCGAGAGAACCTATTGACCATGTTCTACCAAGGTATTCCTTTTTTGTAAATAGTCAATCTAAGCACGAAATAGGGGTAAACATATACTGATACGATGCCAATTCATTTAATTTAACGAGTTTGAAATGACAAGTACTCGGAAATATTTTCATATTTTGGGAGTCATAAAAGAGCTGGAAAAGGACTCCTCCTAGAGGAACGATTGGTATAAAGGGTAGAAAATGGTTTTGGTGATGGTGAAACTGATCAAAACTCGTAAGGTTCAAGAGGTTGGCTAATAATACCACTCATCGCAGTGATTCCTCAGGATAAGGTAAAAACCAAGTGAAAGTGTACGAACGACCAAGAAGATGGTGATGATGGAATGAGAAAAACAAGGTTCATCTAGTAGAAGAGGCAGATAAATGGGCAATCACAAGAGGTAGAATGAGGATGGTTTCATTTTTACAGAAGCTTGAAACAGTCAAATATGCTTGGAATTGGTTTCATTTTTTCACAAGCTTGAAACAAAGAAAAACTATGTGTGGAATAAGTTTGCATGCCCCCAGCATAATGACGCAATTCGAGGTACATGCCCCCTAAGATTCATCTCATTCAACTAAGTAGATTAATTTTTACTAATAGTTGGGTGGAATGAAGGTTCATTTATGAGATCAAGTGAAAGACTCGACTAGGATTTTACAAGCACTAGTCAAAGACTCGAATTGAAAGGGGATTTGTTTCATTGTTTAATGAGGTTGACACAGTAAAATAACTATCCTCATAGGTACCTATTTCATTTTTTAATGAGGTTGACATAATAAAAGAACTATCCTCATGACACCTTGTTTCATTTTTTAACGAGTTTGACACAAGAAAAGGAACTCTGCTCGGAGGACCTTGTTTCATTTTTAAAGGAGCTTGACACAAGAAAAGGAACTCTACTCTGGCATCTTGTTTCAGTTTTTAACGAGCTTGAAAAAAGACAAGGAACTAAGCTCCAAGGACCTTGTTTCATTTTTTAAGGAGTGTTCGTGTCCAAGTGTGAATGAATATTCAAACCCTTTCCCACATTAATTATCAATTCGGGTGCATTGGCTATTGCAAGGCTAACGTGCATAGTATGTGTAGATACAATAGCATAATTCTGATATCAATCGTGGATTCGATAATTTAAACAAAGAAACAATCACTGTAACAACAAATAAAGAGATGGCAGTAATAAATTATAAATCTTACAATGCATTCACAACAATAAGAGTATCAAGAAATACGTCTACTATCACAGCAATTGCAAATTATACAAAACAAGGAATATAAATAACAACACACAGGAAATATGCAGCACCTGATCGGAGAGTGGGCCCAACTCTCTGATCAAGGCTGAGATATACTTACAAACTCATAGAAGTAACAGGAAATTAACTCGCATTAACTTGATCAAATAATTTTCTGTTACACAGCTCCATTCCTTGCGTAGCCAATCCTCTATGTGTTATCTCCTATGAATTCTATCCTCCTCTTCTCTTTGATTTGTGCTCTTTTAAATATAAAAAAAACAAAGGGAAAATAAACTGATTACAAAATATCAAAAAATAAGATGAGATCTGAAAGATATTTCCATCATGATTCAGCTAGCACAAGTCGAATCTAACAATTACAATTGAGGCAATTTGGAAAACAGCCACAACAGAAAATCTGCAAATCTGTCTTTCAAAGAACCTCACATTTCTCTCAATCAAGACCGAATTTGGGAAAACTAATCATGGAAAACATAATTTTTTCCGTTCTGCACAAAACCCATGTTTCGAATTTTCAGGATTCTTCTTTGTTTTCCCGAAACGTTCAACGCAAAACTGTCTCTTATTATTCCAGTGAATTTCTGAGTTGAAATATTTAATTATCAGCTGAAGATCAAATCTGAAATCTGGAAGAGATATTGGAGGCTAAATTCATTAATAAACCATCATTGGAAAATCATGCATCATAATCATTAATTTATTAAAATAAAGGAGAACAAGTATTATTTATCCAAAAGAGCATAAATAATTATGAAATGGAATTATATAATAAATTATGATAAATAATGTGATAAAAGAACATTAGAAATGGATGAAATAGATGTTAAGAAGTGATAATAATAATACAAATTAGTGGCCCAACATCTCCCCCAAACTTAACATGTTGCATGTCCTCATGCAGCCCAATGCCTCAGTATTAACCAAGTTGTAATACAATAATCAAAATGCTCGCCCCAGCACATGATATTGAAGGAAGAAAAGGCTTCTTCCTCAAATGCTTCCTTAAAATAATTTTTGTGTATACTTTCAACCGTATGTATATGAAGTTGCAACAAAGTATGATACAAGTAAATACAAACTTCATTACAAACCAGATTTTGCTAGAATTTTGTAAGCAAATTTATACTATATCAATGCTTCTCCAATCCAAAAATCAAATCAATGCAATGAACGGATTTCAATATATCAGCAAAATGGTTTTAGGTAATAATGCATGATTTTTTTTTAATTAACAAATTGGTTTATCTTGAAAATTTTTGGGTTTAATGATACATCTTTGTTGTCAAAAAATCAGAAGAATCCAGTTGATAGTTTTAAGGATATACACAAATCAATTTTAGGATTGTATACCTTAAATGAGGAAGAAATGAGAAATCATTCATCATACATAGCAACCCTTCCCCCAAACTGGAGAATTAGCATGTCCGCATGCTACACTAGAAAACAAATTGGGGTGGTTTCTACAATCATGGTTGAAATCTTTGTTTGGTGTATAACAACATGGAATAAGGGAGATTTTGAGAATGAATAATGAGATCAATGGATGATAAAGTATATTAATGGCATGTTCATGATAATGAAAGTAACACTCCCCCAAACTGAAATATTTTCTCTGAAAAATGGGAAGTGGTAAAGAAGGGGAAATAATGGTTGAAAAATATGAGTGAATTATGCTCAATGGTTTTTTATGACATTCTCCTAAACTTTTAATAAATCAAAATCTTATGTTATTTTACCTCAAGTTTTACCTCCATAAAAAAAATGTGGAATGACATGTATAGATTTACATTTCTTGAAGCTCATGTAGGCTGAGCTGATGCTGAAAGTGATGCGGAAGGTGGAAGAAATGCAAGCTGAAAAAGTAATCAGAAAGTGTAGCAGGGTTTCCTTCCACCAAAATGATTAGTTTCCCTGACATCTATAAAAATCTCATGAGTATCCTTAATCAATAATTCATCATCTCAATTGCCTTATTACATATAAAAGTGACATAATCATATTGTGAATGACATGGAATAATAATGGATAAGAAGGGAAAATATATATTCCCTATACCCATAAGCTTTGATTGTTATGAGCACAGAAATTAAGAGAATTAGCTATCTCAGTCTTTGCTTCTCAAGGTCTGTCCAATTACATGGGATTCAAAATTAGAATCAGACCTCTTAGTGGTGTTGTTAAGATATGAATAAATGGTGACTGATTGGGCAAAGCAACTATCTTTGGTTAAAGATATGATACTTGTAGAATAAAGGAATGATAGATTAGATGATACAAAATGTCAAATATCAAATATCCTAAAAGTTTCATCCCTGACATGTAAGAAATATTTATAACTTAATTATATATATAAACCATAACCACCATCATCTAATAACTCATTAAATATTACCCCATGAACCATGACTTCTGGAAAACCTTGTATATGCAACAATCAACTTTATCAGAAATTAGCTTTGAGAAAACAAGGTAACCAAGTAGATTATAGTATTAAATTAACTTCTATACCATAGGCATAGACACTGCTGCCAGCAGGCATCCATAGCCTTAACAGGGAAGTCTTTTTAACCCATTGAGATGCTACTGTCCCATCTATTAGAAATAAGTACATATTTGCAAAAAGCCTTTCAAATTGCTTAGATGTCAATTGAAGATCATTGTTCTGGCATGGTAACCAGTTAATAACAATGTCATTCACAGGAGCTAACACAAGTGAAAAAGTCAACTTGTGATGAGACCTCTTGTCCTTCATTTTTATGACCAAAGGCCATTACCGTGGCTTGGTGACCAACAGTGGTAATTTCACTTTATTAGGACCTATGATCATGGTAGGTCGGCTCGTGATGGGACCTCCTATCCTCTAGTTGACCATTTATGTTTAAACTTCAATTATGGTTTTTGTTAATCAATAACAAATTACTTAATAGATGGGGTGGCATATCAACTCCTTGAGAGCTAGGGATGGCATAAAAATTAGTGTAGTAACTATTTTCAACTTTGATAGTTTTGCTTCTCAAAAAATAATAACCTTAAAATGAATGTTGATAAATATATTTTTCATTATTGAGATTGGGGTTGAGGAACAGTTCATTAGATAATGGCAGAAATATTTAAATACAGTTCCGTGCTCATCATCATAAATTTTACAAGATCACTGATTTGACCAATTAGGAAAGTTGAAAGCTGACATGATGAAATCATCTTTGCATAATTATTTCTTAAAAATAAGATTATGTTTATAGATAAACAAAGACAAATTGACTACCCAATCATTATGTCAAAGAGGGCATAGACCATTAAAAGTATTTCCCATTCACCAAAGAGAAAACCAAATCAAAAAGACCTACATATTATGTAGAATTTTTTCGATAATAATCACATTCAAATGAACATTGTCGATGCATTTCTAACCAACCAGTGTGGTTCATCAATGTGGTACATATGTTGAATTCAACGTGAAAATTGGCCAACAAAAATAGTTGTGACTGAGGTAACAACGATCATGACTTAGGTAATAACAGGGAAAGGGGAAAAAGAACGATGTTAGGAAGGTGACATGAAGGAAGATTAGTCACTTTACAAAATAATGAGGAATTAAGAGTGAATCATTCCTGAAAAGACTTTCCATAATAATCATCCTTTTAATACGAGACCTCCCCCCAAGTAAATTATGTCTGCCATCAGTCATAGTTGATCATGTCATAAGTAAAATACCAAATAAATCCACAGAGTCGGTCGAGGACGTACCTGGTGACTTACCTTGGCAGAGGAACAACACTGGAGGAGTAACATCACCAAGTACTTACAAAAATATCACCATGGAGTAACATCATCGGAGGAGTAACAACACCGAACACTTAGAAAATTTCCTGGAGTAACATCAACGGAGTAGTAACAACACCGAAGGAGTAACAACATTGGATACTTAAAAGAAAATTGGAGTAACAACACCAGAGGAGTAACATCACCGAAGGAGTAACAGTAGTGACAGAGTCACAGCAATGGTGGAGTCACAGTACTGACAGAGTAACAGCAGTGACAGAGTCACAACACCGACAGAGTAACAACATCAACACTTAGAAAAAAATTCTAGAGTAATAGTAGTGACAGATTCACAGCACCGCAGGAGTAACAACAGTGACGGATTCATAGCACCAACGGAGTAACAGCAGTGATAGATTCATAGCACCGATGGAGTAACAGCAGTGACGGATTCATAGCGTTGACGGAGTAACAACAGTGACAGATTCACAGCACCGACGAAGTAACAACAGTGATGGATTTACAGCACCGATGGAGTAACAACAGTGATGGATCCATAGCACTGATGGAGTAACAAAATTGATGGATTCACAACACTGACGGATTAACAACAGTGACGGATTCATAGCACCGACGGAGTAACAACAATGACGGATTCACAACGTCGACGAAGTAACAACAGTGACGGATTCACAACAGTGATGGATTCACAGCACCGACAGAGTAACAACAGTGACGGATTCACAACACCGGTGGAGTAATAGCAGTGATGGATTCACATCACCGACGGAGTAACAGCAGTGACAGATTCCTAGCACCGACGGAGTAACAACAATGATGGATTCACAGCGCGAATTCACAACACAAATGGAGTAACAACATCAAGGAGTAGCAATATCGTGGAGTAAGAACATCACGGAGTAGCAGCATCCGAGGAGTAATAGCATCCTGAGTAACAACATCCTGAGTAGCAGCATCTGGAGTAACAACATCCAAGGAGTAACGGCAACCAAGGATTAACATCATTACTAAGTAGCAGCATCCAAGGAGTAACAACATCACAAGTTGCAACATCCAGAGTAACAACATCCGAGGAATAACAACAATCAAGGAGTAACAAGATTACGGAGTAGCAGCATCTAAGGAGTAATAACATCACGAGTAGCAACATCCAGAGTAATAGCATCGTGAGTAGCAGCATCAAGAAGTAACAGCATCACGAAACTTATGAACTCGCTCCTTTTATTTTGAGAACAAAAAAATGTGACTTTGAAGTAAACAATACCCAAAGCATAAAAACATAAGAGAAATCAGAAAATAAATGACTCTTTATTGAAAACCAATAAATAAATAAATAACTTAAGTTACAATGGCTATGATTTTTGTTGCAGCAATGTTGTTTGTCAATGGTGAATGAATGGAAAATTGTTTTTTTTTCGGAAATGACTTGGATCTTCAAATAGAAATAAATTCCCCATTTCTCATGTTATAAATCCGTTAATTGATGAAAATTTTTCATGTTGTTTTCTCCTTGTGAGGAAACTTCTTTTAAAATATTTCATTATCATTGTCTTCAAGAATCGCTTGTTCATAAATTGACCTCATTTACTCTCCTGGGACCTACAAAAAACGAGTGTCTACCTGCAATAAAACATGAAATCATGGAAGAAGAGAGGTGTTTGGGCTCTCATAATCCAAGACATATGAAAAAAAATAACAAGTAGTTACTCTGCAAAACAAATCTACAGAAAATTTATTTGTCACCTGCGGGAGAGCAGTGGTCGACCATACTAACCAGCAGTGTTTCAATCATAACTTCTTTGCTTTTCGTTCCATTTGAGTGATTCCAAAGCCAAATGAAAGCTAATTCAAATATAAATCACCAATAGAAACAGGTTTTAAAAATTCCATGATATGATATGTCATATTTACTTATAACAACGTGCATAACAAAGCCATTTTCAATTTCCCAACTCAGACCAACAATTGATATTTTAAGCATAAATTTTTCGTCTGATAATGGATTGAACTGATTAAAATTAGAAATTAAATTTTATTTATTTATGTATCTCCAATAGAAACAGGTTCTTAAGGCATGAATAATTTATGGGTCAAATTCGCTAGTGAACAGTCGGGAAAACAAAGTTTCAAAAGTGCTAATTTACGATAAATAGTAAGTATTTTGGTCATAAATTCCTCATACGATATCAGAATAAAGTGATTCAAATTGCGTTGTAAACTAGATTCATATGGGAATATAACATAGAAACAGGTTTCCAAAATCTAGTGATTTAAGCCTCCAAAAACGGACTGTCCCAACTCTGTTCCTGAGCTTCCTACTAGACATCCTGTCATTGTTTTGGTCATAACTTTTTCGTTTCAAATCCAAATGGAGTGATTCAAATTTAATTAGAAATTATACATAAATGGCTACGTTGGATAGAAACAAGTCTTGAAAATATGCCCATTTGTTCCCTCAAAACATGATTGTCCCGACTGTTTTTCCAGAATTTTCATCAAGCCCTCAAGCCATAAGATATGATAATTAAGGAATTTTTCCAAGAAGGTGATCAAAATGAATATGAATGTTTCTAGGAATTTTATTTCAATGTAATTCATCTACATACATAAATAAATTTGAATATTGATCACCGATGTTAATTTTCACAACGTGTTGCAACAAAAACAATTATTTTTACATATAAAGAAATTTATTTATTTATCTCTTTATTCATTCTATATTATACACTACGCTACTATATTTCGAAAAATAAAATATACTTGCATATAAGAGTACTTCAAGTGGAGCCATTTTCGAAATAATGCCTCAAGTATGCACATACCCGTATTTGAAAAATGTATGTTAATAAATACATGGGTATGAGAGACCAACTTCCCTGTCAAGGATGGTGCCAAGAGTTGTTGGAGTAAGAAGTGATTTTGCAAGAAAACAACAGAGTGAAACCAATCTTCAATATATTCTTGCTTTCCCACATTTGTCACATCGTGAAATTCCTTGATTGGGTTCTAGATTGTGTTGATTCTTTCTTTCTTGACCTCATCCTATGAGTTTTGGAGGTATTCCTCTGCCTTTTTGTTTATATCTCTGTTCATAGAACCAGAGGAAGAAAAAAAAAATTCAAACAATTCTTAAAGCTCATGACCTGGATCAGGGTGAAACTTCCCTCCCCAGGATGAGAGAATGGGTGTTTAAACACAAATAAAGAAAGCAAATCAATGAAATATTAAGCTCGGGACCTAGAGCAGGGTAGCATTTCCCTCCCTGGGACGAGAGATTGGGCCCTAAGAAATTAGTAGAAAGAAAAGCAAAGAAAAACGACTAACGCTCGGGACCTAGATCATGGTAGAATTTCCCTCCCTAGGATGAGATATTGGTTCCTAAGAAATCAATCGAAAATAAAAATAGAACAACTACGCTCAAGACCTAGAGCAAGGTAGCATTTCCCTCCCTAGGATGAAAGATTGGTTCCTAAGAAATCAATCGAAAAGGAAAACAAAACAACTACGCTCAAGACCTAGAGCAAGGTAGCATTTCCCTCCCTATGACGAGAGATTGGTTCCTAAGAAATCAATCAAAAAGGAAAATAAAATAACTACGCTGAAGACCTAGATCAGGATAGCATTTCCCTCCCTAAGATGAGAGATTGATCCTTAGATCAATATGAATCGTGTTCTTGCACCTTCGTTAGCCTCCTTGGCAACGGTGCCAAAATGTTGGTGTCCAAATGTGAATGAATATTCAAACCCTTTCCCATATTAATTATCAATCCGAGTGCATTGGTTATTGCAAGGCTAACGCGCATAGTATGTGCAGATACAATAGCACAATTCTAATATCAATCGTGGATTCGATAATTTAAACAAAGCAACAATCACTGTAATGGAAAATAAAGAGATGGTAGTAATAAATTTTAAATCTTACAATGCATTCATAGTAATAAGAGTATCATCAAATACATCTACTGTCACAGCAATTGAAAATTATACAAAACAAGGAATATAAATAACAACACTCAGGAAATACGCAGCACCTGATTAAAGAGTGGGCCCAACTCTCTGATCAGGGTTTCGATATACTTACAAACTTACAGAAGTAACAGGAAATTAACTTGCATTAACTTGATCAAATAATGTTATATTACACAGCTCCATTCCTTGCATAGCCAATCCTCTATGTGTTATCTCCTATGCATTCTATCCTGCGTTTTATCCTCCTCTTCTCTCTGATTTGTGCCCTTTTAAATATACAAACAACAAAGGGGAAATAAAATGATTACAAAATATCAATAACGAAAATAAGATCTGAAATATCTTTCCATCATGATTCAACTGGCACAAGCCGAATCTGACAATTACAATTGGGGCAATTTGGAAAATGGACACAACAGAAAATCTGCAAATCTGTCCTTCGAAGAACCTTGTGTTTCTGTCAACCAAGACCGAATTTGGGAAAATTTCTCATTTAAAACTAATTTGGTCCATTCTGCACAAGACCCATGTTTCATATTTTCAGGATTCTTCTTCGCTTGCCTGAAACGTTCAACGCAAAACTGTTTGTTGTTATTCCAATGAATTTCTGAGTTGGAATATTTAATTATCAGCTAAAGATCAAATCTGCAATCTAGAAGAGATCTTGGAGGCTAAATTCATTAATAAACCATCATTGGAAAATGATGCATAATAATCATTAATTTATTAAAATAAAGGAGAACAAGTATTATTTATCCAAAAGAGCATAAATAATTACGAAATGGAATTATATAATAAATTATGATAAATAATGTGATAAAATAACATTAGAAATGGATGAAATGGATGTTAAGAAGTGATACTAATAATACAAATTAGTGGCCCAACAAGGAGCTTGACATAAGAAAAGGAACTTTGCTCTGATACCTTGTTCATAGCCCATAAGAGGTCATGGCTTCCAGGAGGTTCTCATCAGATGGGAGCTACAATATGGAAATCAGGGTCTAATTCCCTAGTACATGATGCACTATATCAATGACTAGATCATCAGTAGACATGGGCATGGAACAAGTGGCCACCTCGAAGATTGCAAAGAGTCCACAACCCACTTGAAGATAACATTAAATAAATAGAGAAGGAAATTATGCGCATAACAGAGAAACTTCAAGTGTTGCGGCTTCAACATGAAGCTAAAGAAAATATATATATATTAAGATGGGCAAGCAGATAAATTATGCACCTAATAGAGAAACTTCAAGCGTTGCAGTTGATTTGCAGGGGCAACCATCAACCAAGGGGTTTTGTGGTAGCAATGGCAGATGGAGGCGTTGTAGTGTTGGCTAGATCACATACCATAAATGTGATGCCAACTTTTTGTTGGCTACAAGAATTGAATAAGAATCGAATGAAGGCCTCTGGGTATGCTATGGCCCTAGTGGAGCTCACAATTGAGATTGTTTTCTTGACACCCTGTTATGTGAATGATTTGAATCCAAAGTTCAGAGCCAAAGGCAATGACGACCTAGAGATCTGTATGGATAATAATTGCGATGGTGACGAGCTCAAGAGTTTGGACAACTGCAAACCGATCATGGTTGCCACTTGATACATGAGACAAAGGTTATGGACTCAATTTCCATCCATAACTCAAACATTATTTTTTCATCTCATCGTGGCCTACTTTGACACGGGGGGAAGAAAAATATCAGCTAAATTTCTTCAGTAGGATTCTCGCATACAGTCAAAAGCAGAGAATATTATTTTTGTTCCATTGGTAGGAGGAGGATACAATGGGAGCCATGATGGTGTTGACTGTGGTATGGTGTGGTATGTGATATGAGAGTGAGTAGTGAGGTTGACTGTGAGCGGTGAGAGCTAGGGAGCCTTCAAATGCACAGTAAGTGAGACTAAGGCGCACAATTTGGAGATGGTCAGATACTCCATAAGGAAAACATAGGTGCATTTCACATACGTGACATGTTAGAATAGGAACGCTAAGCCATAATGGTAAATTTGACATGCTAAGTGAATAACGACACTCATAAACGGTTAAGCGTTTCAGGACTGCTCAAGATAGCAGATCTGAAAAATTCAGAGAGCTAGATTTGAATTTGGAAATGGCGGACCTGAGAGATGGAAGGACCACTTGTATTGACTATCACACATAGGAATGATGTGTCATAGATGGCAGGATACTGGCTCAAATTAGAGCAGGAAGGAATACTCCTGCAGCTCGGCCATTTCAAACATATACATGGAATGAACACAATATATGAAATACAAGCATTGGATGCTATATTATTCACAATGATATACATTTATATTACATTGGTGTGACTCTTGGATTCCATATTCCAAGGTCTCTTGGACTCCCTTTGATTTTCCAACTCCCACACCTTAACCCTTGGTGGATTAGGTGTCCAAGACTACCCGCTATTCCAACACATTCAAACATCAACATGACCCATTAGTCAGTCCTGTAAATAATACTAATGTAGACATGCAGACATGCCTCCTGCAATGATAACACCATCTCAATGAGGAATGAAACCATATTTTATTGTACATAACAAGCATAAGATCACTTATATTAAGCAGTGCAAAAATGTTCCAACTAAGAATGGGATTGTAACTCTCCACCCAATTGTAGAAAAATAAAATCACTATTACTTGTAGTTTTCACCCCCAATACAGATTCAAAATCTTGAGGTGGAGTGCTTTTAGAGCCTGGAAACCATTAACGAATACAGAGTTGAAGCAGATCACCACTAGGCCACCCTTCCTTCCTTCCCAAGGCAAGCCACTGCTCTCTTTGAATGCTTATTCCCAGTCAGTTTTCAATAGGGTTCTTTAGTTGGTTTGTAGCTCTCCCAACACTTAGCAACATAACTTGAGATGCTTCCTTTTCTGCCTCTTCTACAACAGTTCTAAAAAAGACAATATATTTGCCCATCTCCATGGTTCTGTGTACTAGGAGGTTCACCCTTCTGCATATCCAACTTCTGTATTTTGATCCCCCCCAGAGAGAACATGTCCAAACCCTTGAATAATATTTGGGTCCTCTTCCTTTTTCCATTACTAACTTCCCTTCTCCTCAATTATTTTGTAGCAGAATTCCTCTGGAAAATGCAACCCATGTCACCTTAATGTTTTTTTTTCCTTCTTTTTCCTGTCATGGGAGTCAAAGGAAACCTTCCTCTATCCCTTTTATGACAATTAATTTATGGCATAGTCAGCCCCATTTAAAACACTCATCCAACCAAGGAATGATATTTAAAACAAAAATTTCCTCAAGCAATCTCCTACCTCAAGAAATGGAATTCGTGTCCCTCTCTCACCCTTTTAATTTATAAAAGTATTTACACTGCATACATCAGGATAAGAAATTAGGGTGTTACAAACCCCTCACACTTGGGGGAACACCATCCTCGGTGTTCAATGACACATATACAATGAAAATACTTGAAAAACATACATGTTGTTTGAGGGAGCTTTATAGACTCAACTATTTACAACATTTACATGGTTCCATGCATTTTCTTCAACCAACAACAAAATATGATAATCATCCAGTTAGAATGCAACCATCAAATAAAAGTATTATAGACATTAAGTCATAAATCATCCACTTTCCCAATGGCCCTTTGGATTATTTTGATGCTTTGGAGGTGTTCAATCCAACTTGGATTATTCTCTGTGTAGCTTGCTTTACACACACTAGGTCAGTTACCAATCTTGCAAGCATCCAGTAGCCCTTTTATTTTCCCATACTCACACTAGATCGGTTGCCAACCCGACAAGCACCCAGTGCCTTCTCTTCTCTTTGATCACATACACACATTGGATCAGTTTCCATCTCGGCAACCACCCAATGCCTTCTCTTATCTTTGATCATGTACACAAATTGGATCGGTTTCCAGCCTAGCAAGCACTTGGTTCCTTCTCTTCTCTTTGATCACATACACACAATAGATCAGTTTCTAGCTTGGCAAGCACATACTTGATTCTCTTCTATTTTATAACTTATATACACTGGATTGGTTTCCATCCCAGCAACCACCCAGTGCCTTCTCTTGTCTTCTCTTTAATTACCACACACTGGATCGGTTACCAAACCCGGCAAGCACCTAGTGGTGGATATGCATGTGGGATATATGTATATATATGTGATTAAGCCCAGTTTTTACCTAGCAATATGGGCACTACCAATCCCATTAGCCTTTTGTCGATAGGAATATAGGTGTATTCCATACCTTTACAAGCCTAGGCAGTCCCATATCTACCTTCCCCAAAACATTGCACAACACATGCATGTTTACATAGGGTACCACAACACATACACATAATACAACACAATAGATACACATGTACAACACAACACACATAAATAGTATGATATGTACATAACAATGTTAACATATCCAAATACCACACTATCTCCATCCACAGAAACCGGGAAACACTACCTCTAGTGTCTTTCCATGCATGTTGCAAATCATACTGCTTCCATTTTACTGTTATACCCTTTAGTATTCCCTATTAATAATACAACATGGAAATCATTTATAAATCATGTTCGCATGATATTAAATTATAGATTAGCCATGGCTACTTTTTCCCACTTTATTTCCCATTAACCAGAAACATTTTTATGCCCTTCACATCTACAAAAATTAAGTTTTAACAGTCCCCCTTCCATAGGAAGGGCCCCTGACAAAACCCTGTCAGGAAAAATGACATGTTCATATTTGCATACAAAAATTGGAATGGTCTTTGGCATATCACATATTTATATGTATATCGAGTTAAGGCCAGAAGACTTCCCTTGTGCCATTCTCATGGCTACCATGCTACTTCCCATCATTTCCCATGGAATAACCAACCACTTGGCCATCATATTGTTTTTCACTTAGTGAGAGGTGTAACAAACCTTGACTTATATCAAATAGAACTAGGGTCTGGATAATTCCCTGCACATACACTAGAAAATTTGGCCCAATTTCCGACGGCCACTTTGTCGCTATTCCGACAAATAGTCATCGCAAGAGTGATAGTTCAAGGATGGGCAAAACGTGGTTTTCCATTACGTCGCAATTCCGACGCACTGACAAAGTGTCGCACTACTGGCACTTTTTCCTTCGCTTCCAAACAAGCATCGCTCTTCTGACGTTTCCCAAACCATCGCGCTTCCGACGTTTGTAAACTGTCGCAATTCCGACGAAATGTGGTCCAACGTTTTTAACGTCACTCTTCCAACGTTTGTAAACTGTTGCAATTCCGACGAAATGTGGTTCGACGTTTTGGACGTCGCTCTTCCGATGTTTGTAAACTGTTGTAATTTTGACGAAATGTGGTCCGACGTTTTGAATGTCGCTCTTCCGACGTTTGTAAACTGTCACAATTCCGACGAAATGTGGTCCGACGTTTTTATACTGTCACTCTTCCGACGTTTTTAAGATGTCGCAATTCCGACGCTTACAAAGCATCGGTATACCGACGTCGGGTTCAATTTAAAAAAAAAAAATGAAACTTTAAAACAGGACAGTAAATCTCCAATATTTGTTATGAATTGTCGGCGTTCCAATGACTGTGAAATATTAATATAATAAACCACCCCGCAGCGCTTCGACTATAAACAATTTTTTTTTTTCACAACAGAAAAAACGTTGTTTTGAATATATTATATGAATTAAAACAATCCATGAAGTCATTACATTTTCACATCTGAAGATTGGAACCCAAATATCCATCCAGAAAAGTGGAAGTCCCACCCCAGACAATGATAGAAAAATACCCCATGTCACATACAGGGACATGATATAAAACCCAGTAATGGTCCACATGGAGATTATCGACAATCTGAGAAAGCATCCAAATATGCCGGAGGCATCTATAAGAAAGTGAAATAGCAGTATGTAGAATAGTAAAGCAACAGATAGAGTACCGACGTCCATTGTTCCAAATACAAATTAAAGTACCCAAAATCCCTCAACAGAGAAAAACGCTAATCATGTGAGGAGTGTAATATGTCCAAAATATAAAAAGACCATCAGACCATATCAATAAACCAGCAACATAGACCAGCATCACTAGTTTTGAAGGCAGAGTGATAACCTGTCAACACATAAAATAGTATCATAAAGTTGATACAGGAAATGTGCAGAGACATGTACTGTTGATATACACCTCACACAAAAAGCATCCATGATAGAGCAAAAATATGTATAAACCCAGGGTCGATTGTATGTTCTGGCTCGCTTGTTCCCGGAAATAAAAACCATCTGCAGAAACCCAGGCTCGCTTGTAAGATCAGGCTCGCTTGATTCCAAAATTGGTAACCATATGTTGCATCTGAGATGTAAGGTTCGGGCTCGCTTGTTTCAATTATTAGCCCACTAGAGCATCCACCCTGTTCATAGCAAAAAGGTTCATGTAGATATACAGAGAAAGAGTATAATACATAGACCATATAAACATGGCTCTGTATTTCAAAAAACAGGTATAAAATAGAAACAGGGCAACATTTTTTTTTTCCAATTGTTATGAACATAATTCGACCGTGAAATATTAATATAATAAACCACCCCGCAGCGCTTCAACTATAAACAATCATATAAACATGGCTCTGTATTTCAAAAAACAGGTTTAAAATAGAAACAGGGCAACATTTTTTTTCTAAGTAAAGTTAATCTATTAACAGTGGGAATAAAATTACAGCATGACCGAAGTCAAAAACATTGCCCAGACTTATGGAAAATTTGTCATCAAAAAATCAAAAAAGAAGACTGCCCTCATACGGGGAAACCAGTCTTGAACGTTTACAGAATTCAAAAATATTACAGAGGTCCAACACAGTAATATAATCTAAAACATGCCCAATTAAGTGGGCCTGCGAAGCAAGAAAACCAAATTAACCAAACTACTCCTAAATATCGTTCCTCGACGATTTGGCACCATCCTTCGGAAGGTCTAGGATCGCCAGGTGCTGTCTCCAAATTCGCACCACCGCTCCCCTCCTGAAGGCCCAAATGCTGGCCGGCTTTTTCTGAGCTCAGACCCGCCGGACGGGTGCATTGTTCCTCCATTTGGGCCTCCTCACGAAAAACCATGGTGATTGAAGCCGTGATTTGTGGGCAGTTCAGAGAGAAATTAAAGGAAAAAAGAGCAGTGCGCGTCGTGGGAGAAGGTGAAGCGGTAGGGAAATGAGGAGCAGGGGAGCCCATACGGTGGCCAGATCCTAGAACCCGACCCCGCCCACTTCTAGTGTTTGGATAACGACCTACGTAATAATCACTAGACTGGGAAGACGACTCGGTTGAGGGGCTGGAGGGAGCATCCAAGGGTTGACCTCTAGTGCTCCCCCTGCGGCAACGCATCCTTTGACGCAGGCAAGGCATGGGTGCAGTCTCAACAGTGGGCACAAGACGAGATGGAGAAGCAGGATTCCACGAAACTGAGGAAGACAGACATAGACCAGACCGAGAGAAATGCAGATATGCACCAAGGTCTAAGCAGCAGTTCAGCTGGCCACTTCTCCTTCTCGTCATAGTGAGCAGGCAGTGTAACCCAAAAACTGGCTCATCTGAAAAACCATAGCGAAACGCCATTTTATCGACCCGACTGTAATGCAATTGAAGAACACCCGTCATAATTAATCTCTCATTAATGAGAGCCGAAGGCTGGATCATATTGGAGCATGCGAAATTGCTAACAGGAGTGGAGGTCCAATCTTGAACAGTGTTAAAACTTAATGCGATTTGATGTGAAAACCTTGGAACTTAAATATCGGCTAATTGAACAGCGTTAAAACTTAATGCGATTGATATGAAATTGCCACATCCATGTCCCATCGCCTTAAACGCCATCGAATGCACCCACATCCGAGAGCAGGGCAACTTTTGATTGAGGGCAGGTGGCAGAAATTGATTGGAGCGGATCTTTGTTTGGGCCGCTCACGTAGTGGAAATCCGGACTTGAAAAATATTAGGGCGAATTTGATAAGAAATTCGCGTCACAACTCTCCCTCCATACGCCAGCCCAACTTCGGACCAGAAAACGATTAGGGCGGAATTCATTTGGTTTTCGCGTCACAAAATTGGCCAACGTTAGCAGGCTATTTTGGAAAGCGAATTTGGTTTGAATTATGGTTTATCGCCGTTTGAAGTCCGACAGGCTCGACTTAAGAACAATTTTGTTTGATCCCATCTTATAAAATTTGTGTTGGTTTTCTTTGATAATACACATATTTATAATAAATCATGGGAATAACACACTAAACATGTGGAAAAGTTATATAAATTATTGAGAACAATCATTTTTATGTAAAAATATCCAAATGTGCTTTTGGGAAATAAGAATTCGAGTATTTGGTTCATATTGTTTTAAAGGAAGGATTGAAGTTGGAGCCTCAAAAGATGCAAGCTATTACAAAATGACCTATTCCTAAGAAAATCAAGATTCTTAGAGTATTTTTTAGACTTAGATGATATTATTGATAATTTGTTAAGAATTATGCATGCATTTCAAGTCCACTCACATATCTCTTGAAGAAAATATCATTTATATGGAATGATGAGGCTACTTTGGCATTCTCTCTTTTAATGGATGCCATGTCTTCTACACCAACATCAGTTGCACCTACTTTTGGTAAAACATTCATAGTAGAGTGTGAGGCACTAGGACAAGGAATTTATGTAACATTAACACAATAAGGGATATCATTGGCTTTTAAAAGCAAGGAATTCAAAGAAAATATTTCGTGAAATCTACGTATGAAAAATAAATGGAAGCAATATTACATGCAATAAAAAATGGGGATAGTATATCATTGGGAGGTAATTTAAAGTCAAGATATACCATGATAGCATAAATTATTTTTTGAAGCTATGATTTTCATTAGAAGATTAACAAAAATGAGGAAAAAAAATGCAAATTTTTAATTTTGAGATAATCTGCAAAAAGGGTAAGGAAAATTTAGTACATGATGCTCTTTCTAAAATATAAGAGGCCTAAAATTTATATCCAATTACATTTTCTATTCCTAGGTGGCTAGAAGAAGCTTGCCATAATGGAAAAATGACAATAGTACTAAACAAAAACTAAAATTTATAAAGGATAGGATGAACTCTATGGAGCATTGGGAGTGAAAGAGAGATATACTTTGGTGCAAATGTAGAATATTTTTATGCACGCAAGCATATTTGAATAAACAAATATTAAGGGAGTCCCATGTCTCTCTGATGGTAGGACGCAGGGTTCCTTAAAACATCTCGAAGGATCAAAAAATATATTTTTGGAAGGAATGAAGAAAGATATTCAAAATTTTGTAAGAGAAGGTTAGGTTTGCATAATAAATAAAAGAGAGATAGTAAAATCTCTGGGGTTACTTCAACCATTCCACATACATATTCAAAGACTAGAAGATATATCAATATAATTTATTACAGGGTTACTGAAATATAAAGGTAAGTATTACATTTTTGTGGTCATTTATATAGACAAATTTTGTAGATTTTTTTTGTAGAGCTCAAAGTACATAAACAACAAGCCAAGTGGCAGAAGTGTCCGTGAAAGAAATTCATAGTCTTCGTGGTTTTCCTAAAGTAATAGTAACAAGAAAATTTTGGAAATAATTATTTAATATGAGTGGAGAAACACTAGCTGCCATGAGTTCTACATATCAAACACAATCAAATGGTCAAACAAAAATAGTTAACAAATGTTTTTAAGGTTATCTACAATGTTACTCTTTAGAAAAGCAATCTTAATGGATGAAGTGGGTTCGTCAAGGAAGAATGGTAATATGGTACTACCTATCACACATCTACTAAAATTTACCCATTTAAGCCCCTTTATGGATATCCAACTCCTAGTATCTCATACTTTTGCAAGATAAGTCCAAAGTATAGGAAACAGAGTCACATATGGAAAATACTAAAGAAACTTTGAAAATTATTATGGAAAACCTTCAAATGACATGAAACATGATAAAACAACAAGGGGAACAACATTGAAGTGAAAGATAATTTGAGGAGGGTAATTGGGTATTTTTAGATTATAGCATTATAAGCAATCTTCATTCAAGAAAAAGAAGAATAAAGAATTAGCTCAAAAATGTTATGGCCCTAAATAATTGTTCATAGGATTGCACAAGTGGTATAGAAGTTATATTTTCCTTCTTCTTGCATTCATAAGGTTTTTCATGTATCTTTCCTAAAAAAGGTTTTGGGAAAAAATATTCCAATGTAAATAGAACTTCCAAAATTAGATGAAGAATGAAAGTTGATTCTTGAACCACAAAAAGTTATAGATAAACATTCTGTATCTCTTTGACATATAACCATTATGAAGTACCTAATCAAGTGGAAGAATATTCCTTTAGAAGAAGGTACATGGTAAAATGATCAATTCGTGATGAAATACCTACGGCTAAATGGTTCGTTTGAAGTTTTGACAAAGGTTTTGTTATATGTTTTATATAACGCGCGGCAGAATAGTTTTATTGTTTATTAAGGTACCACACAGTGATCAAATTTGAAGGGAAGGTCTGAATTTCAATTAGAAGGGCATATATCTATGTTGCCCTTCCATAATGAAAAGCTTTAAAAAAAAAACTTTTCAATTGACCACAATAAATTATTTTTACATTTCATTTTTAGAAAGACAAAACCATCAATCTTTATATTAATAAAAGACTGTTACATATACAAAAATGAAGAAGGCTCCATCTTTCATTGCTTAAATATCTCATTGGCAATGTCAACATAAGTCTTGAAGACACTATTATAAGAATTTGGATATATGCCACTGGGATATAGGAGATTCTTATGTGTCAGATTGTGTAATGCAATTTTGACTTTGTCTCACAAGGAGCAACAACATGGAGGTCTGGATTTTTCTTATAGAACTTTTTAATTATTATTTGAAACGTTTTTTATAGATATGAATACAACAATGAAATTATGAGCATGGTGGAGAATTAGTCAAGCTCATGATGCCAAACCATGATGATGTAAGTTTCGAATTTAAAATTTTTACATGTTAAAGACAAATAGTCAAAATCACTGACAAATTAGTATGCCATAATTAATAATCATTCCATGTTCACTTTTGTTAATTGGTTTATGTCACACGATGATCTCTCTTCTCTGGCATTTACTTGTATTGAAGATCACTATTCTAGGAATAAGAAGTTATTCTCTCCAAAAATAACCCTAGCCAAACATTGACAATGCATCAAGGATATCTTTCTATGCTTCATAAGTACATATGTTCTACTTCTAAATCATGTCTTGGAAGTGTTTGTTTTTGCTGGAAATTATTCACCAGTTGGTTTCATACCAAAGTCTTTTTCTCATTTTCAGCATCTAATACATGAAAAATATAATGGTTTAAAACAACATAAATATTTGAAATTTTGCAAGAATTGTCTGGCACACTTTGAATATGAATTTTGAAGTCAAGTGCATGATGTTGTATAGGATCAAGTGTCATTTTGAATACCAAATGTTTCACAAGAAACTTCTCAACATGCTACCCTGCAGTAAGGATTAAACGACAATATTGCATCAACTATTTCCATAATAAAAGTGCACCTCGGCCATAAGACTAAACAACTACAAATTTTGTAGATCTAACAAGGCCACACAATCAAATGTATTCCACAAGGCCAATACTGTATGAAAAATGAAAAGGAGTTTGCAACCAAAAATACCTTAGGCAACTAATTCAATTAGATACACAAAACCATCAGCAAAAAGGAAAACCAGCCTACTCAAAAGGCAAGCGTTTACCTCCTTTGAAAAATTTTTGAGTTCCGAAACAAGGGCCTTTATTGTCTTGTCAATGCCCCTAGTAATTTGAACAGGGTTTGCACCTGTTGCAACAACCTAAACAAAAAGGTTTCATTTCAAATTATTTTCCACAAATT
This sequence comes from Pinus albicaulis, assembly GCA_034641835.2. Lineage (NCBI taxonomy): Eukaryota > Viridiplantae > Streptophyta > Pinopsida > Pinales > Pinaceae > Pinus > Pinus albicaulis. The sequence goes on from CM076574.1 coordinate 550,250,029, forward strand.
TAAGATACAACCATTGTCAGTTTTGTATTTCCTAACAAGCTCATAAATTTTGACAAAAGAACCAAAAATTTTTAATACCTGATAGCAATTTTTTCACTCAAAAACTATCTTAGACTCAATAACCCCAACACAAAACTAAAAAACCAAACACCATAAGACCCTACAAAAATGAATAGATGATCTTAATCTTGTACTATCGACAAAAAGTTACCTTTACACCCTCACTTATTAAACCCTATGCAAGAACAACAGATGTTGTGGTTCCATCCCCAGCTAAATTATTTGTCTTTGCCGCAGCTTGCCTTACCAACTTGGCGCCAATATTTTCAACTGGGTCCTCTAATTCAACCAATAAAAAGGCCAAAACCATAGCATTGAGATACATTTCATTACACTGTCAATAACAATAAAAATTGACTCAACCATAACCCTTTCCTTTTATTGTTGTGAAAAGCTTTATGCATTACTCTAATGTGGCTAGTCCATAGGACAAGTAGACCACTAGGTAACAAATATGTTTCCTTTCACCTTTGAGTTTTCAAATTATGCCTACCAAATATAAGACATTTAAGAGGGGGAACTAATACAACTTTAAAAAGAAAACCAGAGCACACATCTACAAATTACCTCCTTAGCTACTGTCACACCATCATTAACTATTTTTGGAGAACCATGCTTGCTCTCCAAGACAACATTTTTCCCTTCGCCCCAAGGGTGAGTCCAACAAGATCAGCAAGTTTGTTCACACCGCCTGCAAGACAAATTGACAATGCTTTCAGTAAGTGTGCAATTGAATGCCAGACCATATGCCAAAACAAACCTCCATGAAAAATTAAAATAACACATTAAAATCGAATATAAGGGGACAAGGAAAGATCCACTGCAGTGAAGTTTCACGTGCAGGTGACCTTCCTTTAAACATAATTTTTTTGTCACTGAGCCATCCTTGTTGAAGTACAACTCCTTTTCCATAGCTCTTGTATTAACTACCTTCTCTCTGTCGCGTAATCTCAGAGTCCCTCTTCTGCTTGAGCGATTAAATGAAATTGGTGAAAAAACTGAAAGAGAAGGCAATTGTCTTCCATAATTATCAAACATTGCACCCAACTTCTTCCCCTTTCCATTGTTACTCAATGAGGTAGATGTGGAAATTGTTTTCATACTGCCCAAAGTAGAGGCCATGTTCTCTTATCCTAAATATAGAATTACAAGATCTTCATATTAGTATGAACCTTAAAAAACATGACTCCCATTGCTAAAAACCACTTTTAAGTTGTAACAGGAAAACTAAACAACTATCGCAACTTTTGGCAACTTCTAGAGCATTAAGAGAGAAACAACCAAAGAGAAATACAACCACAATCCTCATTTTAATGAGATCGCACTATATATTTGCATTAAGATAATAGAAAGAAATCACGACTATATTAAGGCCAGCACAAAACAATCTTTAACCAGTGTCTCTTGCGGCCTTTAGGTTGCCATGCTAGAGGTTGCATATTTTTAATTTAAATTCTTGACCTCTCGTGCCCATCTATGAATGCGTCCAATGGGATATCTACATCAAATTATAATTTATATCCCCAAAAACAAATTCCCTACTACAAGAGCACCAGTATTGATGGATCACCCCACACCATCCCACCCACTAGAAATGGTGAAAAAGGAAACCCGGGAAAAATTATAAAATATCTCAAGATGACTATATGGGTGGTTCTTATGAATCAACCAACCATTCAGAGCATGATCATCAATCCAAACCATGAGTATTATGTGACGATATTCAAGCAGGCACTGAATCGGATTTCTGAAGCTATGTTAGAGAAACCCTAAACTCTCACTGAAAAAATAAAAATATACTCAGCAACAAAGATGATCACACTCTGGGTAGCCCTGGAGGCTATTTGCGGGTGATGAGTCCAATAGGTCTCAATGAACTATTGCCCTCGCCAGGGAATACTATTGCAGTGGAATTTGATACTATTTTGGATGTTGAATTCCACGATGCTAATGGAAACCAGTACCTTCAGCTCCAGTACCTGTTCACAAAAGAGGGTGCCATAGTCATTCATGCGTGCAGAGAGGGTGAATTGCAGGCATTGCAACATGAGGTGCTGTTTTTGTTGCATTGGCCACTAGATTGTTTGTCTGGTTTTGTTACAAGCGCAGAGTATTGAAAAGGACAGACAAATTTAGTTCAAATATTGTGAAATTGCCTCGGAAATCCACCTACAAAGAGCTCAGCAATGCTATGAAAGACTTTTTTTGAATGTGATTGATAATTTCTAATTTCAAGCAAGGGTAATCCCCTTGTGAAACCCAAATTTCTGAGCATTTTCTAAAACCTGATGACAGAGTCATTGTAATGAACAAGCGCCTAGGTCCATATTACGTCCAAATCTACCAAGCACCAAGATCTATAAAAAAATCCACAGTATCTGCGAACTAAGAAGAAGAGGCAGAAAATGTATTCTGCTTACCTGTTCAAATAGTGGTTGGGGTTTACGTCACGGCAAAAATTTGACAGAGCCCATGTAGCATTTCTTATCATTGAAATTTTGGCAGTATCATTCAACTGGGCAAGCACTTGCCTCAGACCTCCATGACTGAGGCCAAGATCCCTAAATGTTGCAGAGTCTCCAGCAATATTTCCCAAAGCCCAAACAACCTTACACGAACACGAGTTGAACTCAAAGTTGGGTACTAGTTTTTTAAATCGAATTCCAGAATTACAGACATATAAGATAGTTGGGAAGAATAATTTTATGCCTCTAAAATAAACGTGCTACCTGTTCTCGAACATTATCATTCCCAGAGGTAAGAAGTTCCACAAATATAGGTAGTGCCCCATAATCAATCACAACCTTTGTATTCTTAGAGGTTCCTGAGACTATATTAGTCAAAGCCAAAGCTGCTTCAAACTGCATTATCAATCACAAGGTATCACCATCAAAGCTATAATTTTAAGATAACAATTTATCTACCATTGAAACTATAATTTTAAAATAGATACACCTAGTGATATAGATACCTAGTGAGAGTAGAGGTTAGGAAATTATAATAAGAATTATTACAAGATATCACTCACAGTGTAGTTGATTGTTCATTGTCTGCTGTAACTATAATTTTAAAGAAGACACACTTAGTGATATAGACACCACCAAGCGAGAGCAGAGGTTATGAAATTATAATGAGAATTATTTCAAGATATCATATTACTCATAGTACAGTTAATTGTTTATTGTTTGGTGTAATAATTTTTTATTATTTATAAACACAATCAAACATATTATGAGGGATGGTGATGAAATTGACAACGGTCTCATAACAAACCATAACGGGCACATCCCCTGGCAAGATAGACTCTGAATAAGAAAGAAAGAAAAATAAAGTGATTACTTACAGGATCATAGGCTTCCTGAAGAACAAGATCCAGAGCAGCATCTGTAACCCCTAAAGCAACACCTCTCTCTGCAAGACGAATCACTACATCTTTCATATGTAGTTTAGCAAATTTTTTGAGCTCATCACGAGAAAGAGGATCAAATACAACTATCTCATCAAGTCTATTCAATAGCTCTGGCCTGAAATGTCTTCTAACCTGTAAAAATATTCAAAGGCATGTCAAAGCACTGCAGCCAACTTCGTGATAAAATTATATGAAAAATATGCATACACAGAGTCCAGGAGAATGAAACGGCAGGTGTATTGGCAGCTGCCGAAATGCAACAACTAAAACGGCAGGTGTATTGGCAATTGCGGAAATGCAGCTACTAAAACGGCAGGTCTGTCGACGGTTGCAGGTGTGTGGATTGTTGCTGGTATTTTCAGACCGATTCCATGGAAATATACCAGAAACCAGTGGTATGTCAAACCTAGAAGGTAACCCGAGAGACTGTGACCGTCAGATTAAACAAGTAACAGGTGTCGTGCCTAGATAATAAGTGTTGACGAAAAAAATATTGATCTCTTTCATAACAGAAGGCCTATCGGCCTAAATATCTATGACATGTGGCACTCCATGATAAAGACACATGGTGTGTGGGTTTGATTTTTTCAGGTGGTCAAGTGGGCCGAAAATAGTTGAAATGTGGCACCACTCAGAGATTGACATGTGCCAATTGGTACAAGTGGTAGACAATTGGCATGCTCAAACAACAAGGTGATGCAAGAATGACATGAGGGAGAAAATATCAGAAAAGCCCCAAATCTGGAGAACTAAAGCTCATCACCAACCTGAGATTGAAAAATTTACATGATGTAACCTATGAAATCATAAATGGAGAAATCATAGTAACAATAAAGTAACCTATGTAACAATAAATTTGGATTCATCCTGGGAATGGTAATGGGAGAAATCATAGTGAACAACAGGAAACATGCAGAGTTTCTTACAATCAAATAGATGAAAAAACACATACAAAAAACCTAGATAATAATCATGAACAAGCTTAATATTGAATTATGAATTGTAAAGGAACTTACAAAATGTGAAATTACGAACCTGGTCAAGCGCACAAGCAAAAATATCCTGGACATAACCCTGGTTGACAAGTTGTATTGCTCATGATGCAAGAGGATTTGTACCTGCACTGCCAAGTCAATCAAAATCCATCATTATCTATACAATAAATACAAGTAATTGATGTAGTATTTTTTACTCTAAGATGCATTCTTATGATAATGTTAGAACATATGTTGAAAATGTCAAAACATACCTGAATAAGCTCCTCTTCGTTTCAAGAACAATTTATTGGAGTCGCATGAAGTTGAAACAAGCCTCCCACGATCTGAAAGAGTAGCAACTAAGTCAACAGTGACTTTTTTGTTGCTACGCTGGATCAAGGGAGGTTTGCTCCAAGATTAAATCGCTCCAATAAATTATTCTCTACTAAACAGGGCCAACCACGTGAAGGTGGAAGCTCTTATGGCCCCTCCCCCCCCTCCCCCCTCACATCACTCTCAATTCCCCAATACCCAATCTATATTTCATTTTTTACTTTCATGAGCATAAAAAAAAATATTCAATAACTAATAAAAAAACAATTCAACAAAAAGTACGTAAGGAAACATTGCAATTAATGCTTGACATAAAAATAGTATGATAAATGAGTTTTTTATATAACGCAAAAAACATTCCAAGTATGGTAACGTTTGTCTTATAATAATACAATATTTTACATTATCAAATTTTCTTTTTCTTCTTCCTATTTCTAAAGCTCCTAATTACATCATCAATATCATCGTGCTCTGCTCCTGTTTTGTGCCTTTCGACCCGCACTGCTGACCTAGTTGCGTAGTCATGATGTCTGGTCTCATCCAGTGATGGGGCATTGCCTACAAAAATAGATAATATTAAATTTTAATTGTCAGTTTTTAAATATCATTGAACTAGTTCGGTAATATTAATAAAAAAATTTGCAATGAGATTATTTACCTGGTGCACCAGTTGTCGCCGTTGGGACTGTTGCCCTGTCTTCCTCTCTGGTGGTAAGATCCTCAAGGGAAACATTCTCTGTCATTTAAAAAAAAAACGTTATAAGGACAACCATCAAGGTATAATTAGAAAATTATAAGTGGAAATTAATTACCGTCACGGCCCTCACTGATAGTAGCATTGTCGGCCTGGTCCCCACTACAATGATCAGGTTGCACGTGAGGATCATCTACATCTAGCTCTAAAACTGGGTTATTTTCCTCGTCGGTAGTGCTGCTCCCCTGATTTAAACAAAGTTGTTAGACATTAAATTTATGGACGAAAACAAACATATTGAAAGGTCAATGTTTTACCTTATCAGGCATTCTGGATCTTGGGACCTGCCCCAAGCTTCTGCGACGTTCAACTACGGCTTGATAGCCGAAATGGAAAGCGATATTTTTATCTTCCTCTGTAGTTTCTGTTCCGAATTCATCACCCTACATTACATATGATTGTGTATTTTTAATCATATTTTATAGGATTACAAAAACGTTGGAAGGCGATACAATTAATTATAAGATGTTTAGCTACTTAATTACAATTCTTGCGACTAATTTCAAGTAGTCGCCCTGGCCTAGCTTGTGATGGCCCTTTTTTTCAATCCTAGCTTTGGTTGCCTTCGAGATGTCAGGAAACCTAGCATCAAAATATTGAAGTCAGATATGACGTAGCAAACTATTATTTTAGACATAGAGAAAATTAAAGCTATTGAATTAAAGTTGTAATTTACCTTGCGGGTCCAGTTGGCATTTTTCCTTCTTTCTTTTCCCTTTTCTCTTTTCCGTCATGGATGAGTGCTCTCCACTCACTCTCTGGAACTGTGAGAGGATGCTCATATCTAGGGTTAAACTACAATTGCGTCCTATAGGTGTCCCTGGTATATTTCAAATATTTTCCGGCTACCTGAGCCGTCGATGTTCTGTCAAATGTGCTGACCCCAAAAAGGGCTTCTAGATAATCTAGAAGTTCTTTTTTCAGGTTGGAATTCTGGGAATTCCACCTTGTGCGTATGGTTGGGCCAAAAATTACCAACGCATGGCTCTCCAAAAACCTGTAGAACTCATTGTTTCCTACACAGAAAAAAATATATTATCAATAATTTAAAAATAAAAATCATGATAAATATGTTTTAGATAGAGTACATGAAATAGTTAAAATATTAAAATTTACCTGGGAGTTGTACGTGCTTTATATGGACACCTTCATCATTCACCAACAACATGCCATTAATGGTCCCTGTGGATCTGACACAGGTAGCTCCAGGAAACGCAATAATGTAGTTGGCCATATCAGCCTCATCACTGCCAACATGTTCAGCGGTTAGCTGGGTGTCTGCATGGGCAGGGTGTGTTTCTTGGTTGAAACCTAAAGGAGTAGAAGGTGTACGAGAGGGTTGTTGGGCAATCTCTTGCCCTTGTGTCCCACTACCACCAACACCGGGTTCAGCAAGTGCCAGAAAACGCTACATACAAAAGAACCTTTTGTTAGTTTAGTCAATGTAAAAATTAAAAATCAAACTATCACAATTCATCTCATGCAAAACAAAAAAAAATATCCTTTTGACTTTTTATTATTACCTGATATGTTTCTAGCTGGGTCATAAGTTGTTTTATCCTCTCTTCTATTTTAGGTGTTTGAGGCGCGTCTATCAAAGTATTAAATTTCGACCTTGCATCTCGTGCCTTTTTTCGCAACAAGAGCGCTGGAGATAGGGATGAAGAAAGCTCTTCCTCAAAGAGGGAATCATCAGGCATACCATGGCTAGGTGTCTGCATATTTGAACAAAATTAATATTATTTCAATTATGTAAATAACTAAAATACTTGAAGATAGAGCAATGATGGCACTTTACATGTTCTTCCGCTGGCCTCTTTCCGCGATCATCCCGTCTCGGGGTTGTTCCTGCACTGCTCTGATCAGTCTGCCACATTGCAATAAAATTATAAATGTAAAAACTTGAAAATAATATCTAACTTGAAAACACAAAATGAAAACTGAAATAATTTCTAATAAGACACCGGAAGACAGAGTTAGAGTTTCAAATATGCCTTGCATTAAATTCAGTCCTGGAAACATGTCATTGCACATTAAGGCACCCAAACAAGAGACGAGTTGACAATGAAGACCTTATTGAATATATTGTTGGAGAAAATTCTAGTAAACTTGTTGTGAAGACCTTGAGGACATTTTTAGAGCAACATTTTTGAAGCTGATGGTATAGCATTGTTGGAGACGATCTTGAAGGGCCTTGAAGTGAAGCTTTTGAAGCAACTATTGAAAAATCCTTAGAGCATTTAAGTAAGGCACTTTCTATCTTCCATCACCTTTTTCCTTTCAATATCCTTTAAACGATTTTGTTGATATTTAATGTTTGAAATCATGTTATAATTCCTTGATTATATGTGTTTGGGGACTTTCCCTTTGAAATTACCCAAAAATACCCTTGCAATTTTATCTTCAGGATGCATGTCTGACCCTATTATTCAATATTTTGATTGATAGTAGTAAACATAGAGAGTTAGGGGGCTCTTGACTTGGTTTGGTTGGGCCATTAGATCCCTAACATCTACTAGGGAGAACCCCCTTGAGTTGGAGGAGAGCTAGCCCGAAGTGAAAAGAGGTTGGTGAGGTGACAATGGGGCTATTGAATTACACATGGTATCACACTTTAGCTTTAGGACTTTATCTTGAGAAGTGAGATATTTTGCTATATCAATTCTCAAATTGTTTACAACACTATTGTTAAGAACTAAGAAGAAGTGATGTTGAGGGGTTTTTGGGTATAAGAAACAATACCATTTAAAAAATAGGGTTCTCAGTCCTTGGCATTCCTTCACCTGGGCCTAGGGGCACACTAGAATAATTTCACACTAAACCATGCAAACTTAAAGTAACTTAACAGATCCATAAAGTAATAATAATCATAATTCCTAATTTCCTATTGTACGATATGATGCAAATTATTCAAACATGAAGCAATGAAGACATGCAATGTCTGAATTTCAAGATTGATGAACCAATACAAAAAGTTAGAAACTACAACTTTGATTCAATACTCTGTGTCCTAACTCCAGGAAGGAATCTAGTTTTTAGTACAGAACATGCATCATGTATTATCAATTCTTAATTGACAACAACTAAAGGTCATCTACCTCATCAATTCCTTCCCATTTTGTGTTTTTATGTTATATTCCTTATAAAAGTGTCAATTTTCTCTCAAAGTAAGCAACCACTGAATAAAATAAAAAATAGTTGAGATATGATTGAGAAATGGTCATTTATTTCTTGAAAGGATCTTCACAATTTATTTGGTTGTTTTTCATCTCAAGAAACAAGAAATGACCTAAGAAAATATCGTGATGTAATATAAGAAACAACACGACACAATGGCCATTTTCAAAGCCAAATGATGTCCATTGAGGACATGGCCTTTATTTGGTTCCTGTTTCATAGGAGTTTCGGGTAGAAATGGAACTTTGTTGTACCATTTCCAGTAGTAAAAAGGGAAAACCTTCTTTTTCCACGGGAAATAATTTACCTTTCCTTTTTCAAGATAATCTAAATCACAAAAAATATGAACTATACTGCACACATTCTTGGATAATGTGAAAGTGGAAAAGGAATACCCTACACAAGTGATGCAAACATGTACATTTGAACACTAATAGATTTTTGTAGTTGAAATGCAATGCTTGTTTTCATTTAAATGTAGGGTTTTTAAAGCAGGGAGAAATAATGGCTGCCAATTTAATAAGCGTTTCTTTGGGAAAAATTTAAATCTTGTATTGGGTGATGAAGATAATAGAGGTTATTGAATCTTGATTCTTGACATTGTGTTTAACTTGAATAACTCAAATGATTATAAATATTAGTGGATGAGTTCTTTTTTTCAAGTATGTCACTCAAAACTCTTATGTCAAAGCATTGTATGATGGCTAGCATTTGCTTGTTTCCCTTTCTTCAGTTCAATGTTAAAAAGTATCTTAATATATTGGAGCGCAAATGATAACTACAATTGTTTTCTCTGCAGTATATCCAGCCCCAAGATTATGAAAAGTTTTCTCAAGTGGAGCTATTGGTTATTGATGAAGCAGCTGCAATTCCATTGCCTGTTGTAAAGGCTCTGCTCGGGCCATATTTAGTGTTTCTGTGCTCTATTGTAAATGGGTAATAATTATAAATGAGCCAACCACAATCACAGATTTTGTAACCATTCGGTTTCCATGGATAGTGATGATGATATTAACCCTATATATCAGTGACCTATATCTATATGACAATGATCTCAACATTGACCTTGATATGGTTGTATGGATGTGACCTTTGGTATGTCATCGGAAAATCCCCCAAATACGGGAGAACTTCAAGCTCATCACTTTCGATGCTGGAGTACTACCCTTGTGATAAAGTTGATGACTTTCGATCTCCCATTCTCTACCACTTTGCACTTCACCTTCAATATAGATCAAACCAAGGGAAATTCGTTACTGGGTGTTGAGATGGATGAGTTTTTCGAACTGAAATCCATAGCTTAAACTTCATGAAACTGGTGGATTCAAATTCATGCAAGCACCAACACATCTTACACATCCTCTTTGAAACTCATCCGAAAGAACATTCGAAGACATCTAGAGAGAACCCTATAGCCTAACACAATCCAATGGAATTGACCAAAAAAACCCAAATAGAGTCAACCCTACTATAGGAGGAAGGGCCTACAGTAAGAACTTAACATTTTGCAAGAGCTGAGGGTGAATGTTGTTCTGCAAGAGCTGAGGGCGAATGCTGAGGGCGAATGTTGTTCTGCAAGAGCTGAGGGCGAATGCTGAGGGCGAATGCTGTTCTGCAAGAGCTGAGGGCGAATGCTGAGGGCGAATGTTGTTCTGCAAGAGCTGAGGGTGAACGTTAAGGGCGAATGCAGTGTGAATGTTGTTCTGCAAGAGTTGAGGGTGAATGCTGTTCTGCAAGAGCTCAGGACGAATGCACGAGTGATATTAGACGTTAATGTAGTTTTTAATAAAATCATTTTTATGTAGCGCACATATAAGTGTCGTAGTTTTTAATAAAATCATTTTTATGTAGTGCGCATATAAGTGTCATTATACCGATGGCGGAAAAAGCGTCGCTATTGCCACGGCTGCCTCCAAACGTCGCAATTGCAACACTTATACATTGTGTCGCACTTGCGACGTTTGGAGACAGTCGTCGCAATAGCGACGCTTTGGGGCATAGTGTCGCAATTGTGACGTCTTCCTCCAAACATCGTAATTGTGACACATTGTCTAAGTGTCGGTATTGCGACACTTTTCTCTAAACGGCGATATAGCGATGGTTTCAGGCAGGATTGAAAAAATTTGGGGAAATTTCCGACATTTGGTCAAAAGCGTCAGAACCAAGCATCGGAATTTCCCCCAAATGCACTAGTGATAGCATGCACACATTAGTTAATGGAATTCTCTTCCAGAATTCCAACTTTTACATTTCACATTTTTGTTATGCGAAAACTCCCAACCACTTATGTTTTTGCCTATGCTTTTTGTCATGTCCAAGAGTAACTCTCCAACATGTTTCAACATTGGCTCTTTTCTCAACCCATCTGCCCAACTCTAAGTTCCTCATTGACTGGAACTTGTTTAGCTGATCACTATTCATGTCCCTTACATGCGACTCTCTTCAACTCACTTTTTCCAAGCTTCGTGGCCTCCCTACCACCTTCATTCGATTTGACTCGGGCCCTAAGCACCGAGCATGTAAATCAAAGGCATGTCATAATATCAATAGGCAAAGAAATAGGAAAAATGAGAGGTAACACCACAAAAGAATGAAATCCATGATTATAATCATAGAGGAAACCATGTACACAATATTATGGTCATGTACAAATATGAAATTAAAAGGATGTTAGTCATGAAAATGATAAATTAACACCACCACTTATAGGAATTAACATAAAACAATCTTCATGTTGGACACCTAATCCTCTAAGGGTTTTGTGGAAGTTGGATAGTCAAAGGAGGTCCAAGAGACCTTGGAAGATGAATCCAAGGGTCACAAGAATGTATTATAAATGTACATCTATGTTAATAAGAAATTCAATGAACTATTTTATCATGAGTGTCTCTCCACATTCTATGTGCGTCTAACATGGTATTAGAGTGGGTGATCTCCTGCCCTAGTCAAGTGTGAGCCAATTTTTTCTGTGATCCACTTGTTTTTCTATGACCTTTCCGCATTTCAGTCTTGCACCTCTTCCCATTGTCTTGATATAGAAAAACAAAAACTAATGTTTTCCTCTCATACCGAGGGTCGCAGGTCTTAGATTTATGCCTTTCTAACTCCTCTTGCATTATGTCTCGTTTACTGTTGTGTTCTCATTCTCTATTGTAACGTATAGCTCAGCGCTCAAACGTTACTTATTTTGTAATGTATACCTCGACCTTGATGATCCAAAATCTGTGCATTAGCCTGATTTATTACTAGTTTGTCCTCGCCCTGCTACCTCTGACATAGCAAGAACCAGGCATAGGAATTTTTTTTTCTTCATTGTGGGGAATTGAATCTGAATCATGTTTTTGTGTTAAAAATTGTTGTGGATTACCCTCAATATACCACCTATCATGGAATCAAACCACCATACCGCCTCCTCCATTGGTTCATAATCCCAGTCACACCTCCTCCCCAATGCATACCACCATATTTCCCTCTTGTTCAATAGTAATACTCCTCTAGCATGAATTTGATTTGCATTGGCAGAGATTTGAAGGTTTTGTGTTTCAATTTTTTTCGTTAATTCAATTTTTTGTCCTCCTGCACTGCACAAACCCAAATCACTTTCTAAAAGACCTGCTGATTCTATCAAGAAATACCTGGATGCTTACCCGACAGGGCTTATGTTTTGTTTTGTGGTAGACAACTCTCATTTCAATTTTGGTTTGACTATTCTTGAGTGTGTTTCCCTTACATTAGAAGAAGGTTGAAATCCTCATCTCACTAGTAAATGGATATCATCTGTAAGAGCGCGGAAATATTTGACATTGGAGAACCAAAATTCTTCCTACAGTCTCAGTTAGGGGATCGATTTCCTTCCAGAAGAAAGATTTATTCTCCAAAATTTTTTTAGTTTATTGTCCCAGGAAAAAGAGTGAATATGTACTTGTAAATTTGAAGGGTTCAGCTTCAATTTTAATCAAGGCAAAGTTGTTGTCCTTTAAGAGGAAAATTCTACTCCTATGGCCCATAATTATTTTCATAAGAAAGAGGGCCAATTTTTCTGGTGTAAAGAAGTTGAATTTAATTAATTACTAGTGTTAAAAGGACAACATTGAAGGTTGCATTCCTACCTTCTTGTAGACTAATTTTTAGTAGAAGAAATCATATCTGGGGGTCGAATTTCAACAAGGGTTAGAAGCACGAATTTGTTTTGAAACTTAAGTGTTCATCACTTGTGGCTCATAGTTCTTATTACTTTCATTTATAGAACTTTGTGGTGTGAATACTAGTGGGTCAATTCCCAAGAGTTTGATTTCTAGCATTCCTTGAATATTTCTTGCATTTCCTTATCATTTTTAGGTCGATTTCATTGAGGTTTCAGAAGTACATATAGAGGTTTCCAACCATTGTAGCAGATTCTCCTCGTGATTCCAAGTACAATGTACCATAAGCAAAATTATTGTTGAATAAATTCTCTATAGATTCCAGGAGATTCGATTTTCCTATTGTTTGTTGGACAAGTCTGTACAAAAGGCATGAGTTCTTTTCCTTCTTTTTGGCTAAGTGTAACATTAGGGATAGAACATACTCTGGGTACTTCACTGCATACACCTGTGGTTTTCAAGGCTTTTATAAGTCCATAGGGAGCTAAAAAGGGAATGCCCTACATTTAATTTATTACAACCTCAAGTATTGTGTTGTATTTTTATTGAAGTTGTCTCTTTTAATGCATGCACGAAGATTTGGAGAAGCAAAGAGTTAAAACCCATGTAAGTTATATTCACTATAAATCTAGTTGGGAGATATATGCATCTTCAACATGCGTACATTGGTCAAGGATTCTGGCAGACTATGTGTTGATTGAAGTCCTGGTATGTGTGTTGGTTGATATTGTGTTGGTTTATGCATGCTATATGCATTGATGTTAAATTACAACATTGAATTGGCCTGAACTGGATTTGATTTGTGTCATATGGGAACCATTCATATATGTGCATTATTATATGATGGTCATTCCAATTATATGTGTGAGTTGAGCTCATGTGTGTGTGATTTATATATATTGAGTGTCGAAGTTTTGTTAAGGGTCGTTCTTTTGGGTATTGTTAGCCACCTATAAATTTTTTACAAGAAAACAGGTGGCTAAATATTCTTCTGAGCCTTCAAGAGAAACATTTCCCTTGAAAATATTTCATCCTTGAAGCCTCTATGTATCCTCCACTCCTTGAAAAATCTGTTGTTTCCATTAAAATCCTACTGTTTGGTGAAGAAAACTGATGTCATAAGGCCTCCATTTCCTTATTTCCCATTCCCACTGTTCTTTCTCTTTCACCACTTTTCCCCTTTTTCAAATTCCCCAAAAATCCATCCATTTCATCCTAAAACCCTGTTTAAACATTATAGCTCCCTTTATCTGGTTTAAAAACCACCTCTTTCCTCTACCGCAACCCTTCTTATAGCCTTGAAAAGCATTGATTTTGGCTTAAAAAAACCTCTTTTACTTTATATCAAGTTTTATCCCCTGAGGGCTTAAACTCTATAGCCCCATTCCTTCATATAACCATAATTCTGCAACCGAGCGCTTAGAAAGACTATCCTCTGCAAAAAAATCACAAAAAAGCCTTTAAAAAGCCTATAAAGCTCTTTCTCCACTCTATGAAAGAAATTAGCCCCCAAGGGCTTATTCTCCTAACCGTGATGGAATCAAAACCTATGATCAAGCGCTTTAAGCCTTTGAAAAACCATGTTCGAGCCCTTTTTTCTTTGATTTTATCATCCCCCGACACGTTGTTTTAAATCAATGAGAACCGTTGATCTCCACAGATCGAAGGTTATCGCGCACCTTCATTGCATTCCCCTCCCCTCCTTTCAAAAACACTGCGCCTCATCGTCAAATCTAGACCATCCCTACACTAGATCTAACGGTCACAATTAAATCCAACGGCCTTTTCCCACCCCACGCACCTTCTCCCATCGCGCAATCATCTCCACCGTTAGATCTCCCCACCCCATATCCAACAGTTCACAGACATATCGTGCAATTTTACTGTCCGACCGTTAACACTCCGAAATCGCACGATATAGGTGGTATTTCTTTGCCACGTGTCACGCGATGAGTGGAATTGCATGATTTTGGTTAAAACCACTTCCCGGCTTCGACCCCGCACGAAAACCACCCTGGTTTTCCGTCTTACCGTTTTTTCCCCCGCATTCATCTTTCATCTCCACCGCCCATCAATCTGAATCAACGGCTCATATTTGTTCTCACCCCGCCCATCCTCCATTCACCCAGTCTCCCTTATAACTTTGATTGAATGATCTCAGCCGTCCACTTCTAAGATCTGACGGCCACCATATAATCTCGTCCTCCATTCACTTATGCCTCCCATCATTTTCTTCCACCAATCTCCACCGTCTATCTTCATCATCCGACGGTCATGTTATAATATCGCCCACATCCATTATCCCTTCATCCAGCCTCCAAAAATTTGCATCGCACGATCTCAACCGTTGATCGCTGATGCCTGACCTAATCTAACGGTCCAGATCGCACGAAGCCCCAGATCTCCATCAGACACGATTTTCATCATTCTGCCCTAATTTCCACCATTTTTTCGCCTGCATCCACCCCTACGCCATCACTCATTCATCCTCCACATGCCTCCATAGCATCCTCCCCACTCCCCTAAGGTTTTTATTAACTTGTTTATTGGGTTTTTTTGCAGGGTTACAGGTGTTAAACGCACTCTGTTTCACAATCACTGTCAATGTGACATGAAGCACATGGAATATATTTTTAGAGCCAAAAACATAGGGAAGACTTCTGAGTAAGGTTTAAGACATGTTTTTGTTAAAAAAACAGTGTTTAAACCCTGGTCCAAACACTACTGCACCATTAAAACCTGGGTATCCGTAGACAGGTCAGACAAGAAGTTTTAAAGTGTATCAGTGAAAAGATTAAGAGATCTAAATCACATTATTGAAGATTAAAAGATGTAATTTAGTGATTAAAGGATGAAAATACAGTTGAAGACATGAAGACAGATATTAAGCCTAATCAGGCCTAAAACACAGATCAGAAAGTAAATTGAAATTGTTTTAGGAAAAGACAGAGACATATGTCAATCTGAGAAGTCTCCATTGCCACTCAGAGGCCAATTGAACCCTCTCTAGCTCCAAAGGCCAACCCTCTCCAACTACCAAAAGACACCTGCAGCCTCACAGAAATCAAGGAAGGCCTAGTTATTGACAGAACAGAGGATATTTGCATAAAGACAGTTGAACAGCTATTTAAAACTATCAACAAACTGTCAGCAGAGTTATTTTAAAGATAAAGCAGTCCCAAAGGTCAATTTTCTCGTACATTAAGCTTCAAAGAGCAGATGCAGCAATTATGGAAGTATGGGAAACCTGCAGATTTCTATCCCACTTGCTTATTTCAAAGGTAAAAAAAACAGACAGTCAGAATACAAGTACAAGCAAAGGAAAATTAAATGAACATGGAGCATGACATTTCTTACCCATCAAGCCTCCCAAAGGCCAAGAAACATTAAGTCCTTCATTCAATTGGGACAAATATCTCTTCTACTACTTCACTTCCTCATTCACCTATAAATATTCATCAAAAATTCATTGTAAAGGGTTGTTGTTAGTTGTAGCGATTCATTCGACTGTTAGAATTGTTATTGGCGAAGTAGTTGAGTAGTCTATAATATAGTAGGCTGGGAAGAGAAGTCTGTATTGTAAAAGGCCACTGAGCTCAAAGTATGTGACTGGTTTTGCACATCAATTGAACAAGAAAATTCCACAGGATTCTGGCCTATATTATTGGTGATGTATTCTCACTGTAATTATTTCCTTTCATGTTTTTACATACTGTCCATATTTCTCTGATAAAGAATAGCAAGCATAGATTAGGATATACTGCTGGAAGTACCCTAAATCTCACTGTAATATTTATCTTTGATGTTTTCTGCTAAGTTGTGTATCTAAGAGCTAATTCATCATAGTTTAACCAGTATATTAGTTGGCTGGTCCATGCTTACTGATGTCTGAATTTGGAGTTAGTTTCTTATATCCCTTGGAGTGAGTGTCAAAAGCATTGAAGGTTAAAATCCCTCCTCTAATCTTAGGCCTTACTCTTTGTTTCATCTTATATGTTTTCTACTACTTTGAAAGTGGTTATGAGGACTATTGGATTGTCTTTCTTTAGAGTATGCTGAATCAGGTCTGGACTTAAATGACCTCTGATCTGATCTTAAGCTATCTTTGCGCCTTTATGGGAGTTTCCTTTGAAGTATGTCAAAAGCAGGCCTGGAGTTAAATGACCTCTGACCTAATCTTAGACTGCCCCTTGGTCTCTTTCTTTCACTCACTCTTTAATGTTCCATTCCACCATCTATCTAAAGAGATCCTCTAGTATAGATTACCTGCCCTATGAAAAGCCTTGGTTAGTTGTTATGCAAGTAATCCCCTTTCATGACTCCATAGCCCAATGGATTGGCACTTTCTCAACCTATCTTCTTTTGCCGAAATGTCATGCTGCTTTGTTCCTTTCATTCTCTAACCTTCTCAGTTAATGATCTCCAACCTAGCAACCAAACCAATTTAAACCCCCCTGTGCTTCATACCTAGCCTAATACCTCATTTTGAGCTTCGAAGATATATATCGTTCTTTGCATTTATAGAGAGATCGCTCTCTGGATCTAGGAGGGCTAGATCCTCGGATCCCAAAGCGATTTGAAGTTGTCTTGTCTTTTGGTCTTGCCAATCTGGCCAAAACACAGGAACCCCAATATAATGGCGACTCTGCTGGGGAATTTGAATAAGTTATACCTGATACACTCTTGAGCCCTCAGAATCTCTGGTTAGGTTGGTATTCAATTGCTGATGGTGGACAGCATCCTGCTCCAAACTTTCACATTCATCCACCTGGCGACTCCACACTCTATAACTCCTAAATACCAAATGACTCCATTGGCAGAAGACTCTGGACTGGTTGAGAAGATACAGTGACCTCTTATCTGATTTGCAACATGCTTCCACATATACAATGAAGATATGCCCCAATGAGTAGGGATCATATCCCTGGATTCCCACACAAAATGCCTGAAGTAAATTGGTTGAAAAACCTACCTACCTTTCAGGGTGAGAATGTTGATGACCCCTTGCTGCATCTCATCAAGTTTCATATAAATTTGTGGAGGTTTAAAGTTGAATGGCATGAAGACTGCCTAATGAAAATGTTCATGGCAACATTAGAAGGAAAAGCTAGGAATTGGTATGAATGGTTAGAACCCAAAAGTTTTTTTCCTTTAAAGGACATGCACCAAGTATTTTACAAGAATTATAAAGGAAACTCTCCATCCTTATCATGGGATTGTTGTGATCAATCTTAGAATATCATTGAGTACCTTTTAGAAATTGATGAGGATTTGGTTAATATGCATTCTGAAGATCTGTTAACCGCCATTCAATAATTTCATATGCATCCTAGTTATCACAAGAACCTGGATGAATCAGTTGAAGAATAAATTAACCAAGAAATCAAAGACACTCCTCAAGATATTCCTGAAAACACAAATGCTAATCCATCATCCCTTATAGCTGAGGCTCAAGAAGACATCCAGCCCCCCATCCAGTCTTCACAAGAAACAGAGAGATGCTACATTTATGCTCAGAGAATCACAAGAACATCTCCCCCTTTGACAGAAGTAGAAATAGATCAGATCATCAATAGATAGTCAGCCTCTGAAATTCATTGCAGAATAAACACTCTTGTCCATTCATTTGCTGAGTTTTGTTTGGAAAGCTCCCATGTAGATCAAAATGAAGAAAGACTTGGTGATAATCCAGTATGTTTGACTAGTAACATTACTTACTTCAATGATTTTCCAAGTTTTGATGTATCTGATGATGATGTTTTCCAATCAGAAGTTGATCCTGCAAAGCCATCATTAGCAGATTTGTGGGAGGAAAATCAGTTCCATTAGCTTCAAGAAAGTAATGAGCCAATTCAGGCCATTTATGATACTGATGGGGAAAGTTATGAAAGTCTTGTAATAGATGAAGATTCATTGAATTTTCACTCTGTTACACCTCAGATCATCAGTGATAGTTCCATGTGATTAGAGATCGGCAGCCTTTCATCTCACAGGGTGAGGAGAAAAACAAGTCAGAAATTTTTGAGCAAGTTGAAAACAAGGAGCCTTCTCTTGAAAAAGAGGAAGCAATGGAAGAAACCCCTGCTCAAGAATATGTTGATATTTTCATTGAGCTCAGCCCACCAGATCAAAAGATCACAGAGTTACAAGGGGAAAACACTGCTATTTATGATGAGTCCTCCAGTTCAGAAAATGATGAAGATGAGGAAGATATTCTTTCTCAAAAGAATCTTTTTCTTGATCCAGTGGAAGAGGAAGCAGTCCTGGTTGAAAACCACTTGTCCAGTACTCACAACTAGGTATTATTTCATGATCCTTATGCTCATTTCCTACAAACATTTGAAGAAGGATCGAAGCTCATTTTGAGCAGCTTGTTGCAGACAACAAGAAACATTTTTGAAGCTGCTGTTAATAAACAAAGAGAATGGGAGTGGCCCTGCCTATCCAGCATGCTCAAATAATTGAGAAGAAAAGACCAGTCATGGGATCATCTGATTGACTAGATGTATTGAAAGAGAGTGTTTATAAGCTAGACTTGTAAATATTCCAATTAGAGTAGGGTAGGTAGGAAAATTTCAATAAAGCTCAGTTTGTGAGCATTTAGTTAGTTGTTTTAAATTTTTGCAAAGTTCAGTCCATGAGAAGTTTTGTCTTTATGTCATGGGACCATAGCAAACCAGACAGTCTAATCCTGGTTTGACTTTTTTCCAATTTCTGTCTTAGAATGTAGAGAAAGAAGTTTGCTAGATAGTTTAATCCTAGCAGATATTAGTGTAGGTAAAGAAGCTATGAGGCCAACTATCTAATCTGGTCTTACGGAGTAATAAGGGTAGCATTAGAATAGGTTTATTTTCCTATTTGTAAAAAATTAATGATGTAAAAGGTCTGCAAGTCTAAATGCACCTTGAAGAAAAAATGTTAGGACAATAGTATGGGTAGGTAGATGTTTGAGAGAATGTTACTGCTGATATAATTTCTTCATGATTGTGGCAGATGATCCAAGAGAAAAAATGGATGGTAAAATTACTAGGCATCTGGCCTACTCCAAATATTACTTTCTGAGGTTCTTGACACCTTCAAGAAGATGCCATCCCCATGTGGAGCCACTGTTAGCCGCTTATAAATTTTTGACAAGCAAACAGGTGGCTAAATATTCTTATAAGCCTTCAAGAGAAACATTTCCCTTGAAAATATTTCATCCTTGAAGCCTCTATGTGTCCTCTTCTCCTTGAAAAATATTCACTGCTGTTTCCATTAAAAATCCTACTGTTTGGTGAAGAAAACTGTTGTCATAAGGCCTTCATTTCCTTATTTCCCATTCCCACAGTTCTTTCTCTTTCACCACTTTTCCCCTTTTTCAAATTCCCCAAAAATCCCTCCATTTCATCCTAAAACCATGTTTAAACCTTATAGCTCCCTTTATATGGTTTAAAAACCCCCTCTTTCCTCTACCAGAACCCTTCTTATAGCCTTGAAAAGCACTGATTTTGGCTTTAAAAACCCTCTTTTACTTTATATCAGGTTTTAGGCCCTGAGGGCTTAAAATTTGTAGCCCCATTCCTTCATATAACCATAAGTCCGCAACCGGACGCTTAGCAAGGCTATCCTCCACTAAAAAATCACAAAAAACCCTTTAAAAAGCCTATAAAGCCCTTTCTCCGCTATATGAAAGAAATTAGCCCCCAAGGGCTTATTCTCCTAACCGCCATGGAATCAAAACCTATGATCAAGCGCTTTAAGCCTTTGAAAAACCACGTCCGAGCCCTTTTTTCTTTGATTCTATCATCCCCCGATGTGTTGTTTTAAATCAATGAGAACCATCGATCTCCACAGATCGACGATTATCGTGCGCCTTCATTGCATTCCCCTCCCCTCCTTTCAAAAACACTGCACCTCATCGTCAAATATAGACCGTCCCTACACTAGATCTAATGGTCACAATTAAACCCGATGGCCTTTTCCCACCCCACACACCTTCTCCCATCACGTGATCATCTCCACCGTTAGATCTCCCCACCCCACATCCGACGGTTCACAGACATATCGCGCAATTTTACTGTCTGATTGTTAACACTCCGAAATCGCACGATATAGGTTGTATTTCTTTACCACGCGTCATGCGATGAGTGGAATCACATGATTTTTCGATAAACCACTTCCCGCCTTCGACCCCGCGCAAAAACCACCCTGGTTTTCCGTCTTACCGTTTTTTCCCCCCGCATTCAGGTTTCATCTTCGCCGCCCATCAATCTAAATCAATGGCTCATATTTTCTCTCACCCCACCTGTCTTCCATTCACCCAGTCTCCCTTATAACTTCGATTGAATGATCTCAGCCGTCCACTTCTGAGATCTGACGACCACCATATAATCTTGTCCTCCATTCACTTATGCCTCCCACCATTTTCTTCCACCAATCTCCACCGTCCGTCTTCTTCATCCGATGGTCATGTTATAATATTTCCCACACCCATTATCCCTTCGTCCAGCCTCCAAATAGTTGCGTCGCACGATCTCAACTGTTGATCGCTGATGCCTGACCTAATCTAACGGTCCAGATCACACAAAGCCCTCGATCTCCATCAGACCCTATTTTCATCATTCTGCCCCGATTTCCACCATTTTTTCGCCTGCATCCACCCCTACGCCATCGCTCATTCATCCTCCACATGCCTCCACAGCATCCTCCCCACTCCCTTGAGGTTTTTATTAACTTGTTTATTGGGTTTTTTGCAGGGTTACAGGTGTTAAACGCATTCTGTTTCACAGTCACTGTCAATGGTGACGTGAAGCACATGGAATATATTTTCAGAGCCAGAAACACAGGAAAGACTTCTGAGAAAGGTTTAAGACATGTTTTTGTAAAAAAATCAATGTTTAAACCCTGGTCCAAACCCTGCTGCACCATTAAAACCTGGGTATTCACAGACAAGTCAGACAGGAAGTTTTAAAGTGTATCAGTGACAGGATTAACAGATCTAAAGCACATTATTGAAGATTAAAAGATGTAATTCAGTGATTAAAGGATGAAAATACAGTTGAAGACCTGAAGACATATATTAAGCCTAATCAGGCCTAAAACACAGATCGGAAAGTAAATTAAAAGTGTCTTAGGAAAATACAGAGACATATGTCAATCTGAGAAGTATCCACCGCCATTCAGAGGCCAATTGAACCCTCTCCAGCTCCAAAGGCCAACCCTCTCCAACTACCAAAAGATACCTGCAGCCTCACAGAAATCAAGGAAGCCCTGGTTATTGACAGAACAGAGGATATTTGCATAAAGACAACTGAACAGTTATTTAAAACTGTTAACAAACTGTCAGCAGAGTTATTTTAAAGATAAAGCAGTCCCAAAGGTCAATTTTCTCATACATTAAGCTTCAAAGAGCAGATGCAGTAGTTATGGAAGTATGGGAAACCTGCAGATTTCTATCCCCCTTGATTATTTCAAAGGTCAAAAAGACAGACAGTCAGAGTACAAGTACAAGCAGAGGACCATTAAATGAAGCATGGAGCATGGCATTTCTTACCCATCAAGCCTCCCAGAGGCCAAGAAACATTAAGTCCTTCATTTCATTGGGCCAACTATCTCTTCTACTACTTCACTTCCTCATTCACCTATAAATATTCATCGAAAATTCATTGTAAAGGGTTGTTGTTAGTTGTAGGGATTCATTCGACTGTTAGAACTGTTATTGGGTAAGTAGTTGAGTAGTCTGTAATATAGTAAGCTGGGAAGAGAAGTCTGTATTGTAAAAGGCCACTGAGCTCAAAGTATGTGACTGGTTTTGCACATCAATTGAACAAGAAAATTTCACAGGATCCTGGTCTATATTGTTGGTGATGTATTCTCACTGTAATTGTTTCCTTTCATGTTGTTACATACTGTCCATATTTCTCTGATAAAGAACAACAAGCATAGATTAGGATATACTGCTGGAAGTACCCTAAATCTCACTATAATCTTTATCTTTGATGTTTTCTGCTAAGTTGTGTATCTAAGAGATAATTCATCATAGTTTAACCGGTATAGTAGTTGGTTGTTCCATGCTTACTGATGTCTGAATTTGGAGTTAGTTTCTTAGATCCCTTGGAGTGAGTGTCAAAAGCATTGAAGGTTAAAATCCCTCCTCTAATCTTAGGCCTTTCTCTCTGTTTCATCTTATATGTTTTCTATTACTCTGAAAGTGGTTATGAGGACTGTTGGATTGTATTTATTTAGAGTATGCTGAAGTAGGTCTGGAGTTAAATGACCTCTGATCTGATCTTAAGCTATCTTTGTGCCTTTATGGGAGTTTCCTTTGAAGTATGTCAAAAGCAGGCTTGGAGTTAAATGACCTCTGACCTGATCTTAGACTGCCCCTTGGTCTCTTTCTTTCACTCACTCTTTAATGTTCCATTCCACCATATATCTAAAGAGATCCTCTAGTATAGATGATTTGCCATATGAAAAGCCTTGTTTAGTTGTTATGCAAGTAATCCCCTTTCATGACTCCATAGCCCAATGGATTGGCACTTTCTCGACTTATCTTCTTTTTCTGAAATGTCCTGCTGCTTTGTTCCTTTCATTTTCTAACCTTCTCAGTTAATGATCTCCAACCCAACAACCAAACTAATTTAAACCCCCCTGTGCTTCATACCTAGCCTAATACCTCATTTTGAGCTTCGAAGATATATATCATTCTTTTCATTTATAGAGAGATCCCTCTCTGGATCCAGGAGGGCTAGATCCTAGTATCCCAAAGCGGTTTGATGTTGTCTTGTCTTTTGGTCTTGCTAATATGGCCAAAACACAAGAACCCCAATAGGTATTACATATCACTTTTGGGTATTGAAATTTATACTCAAGCTTTTGTATAGATTTAGTAGTGTGAATTGTATTAGTATCTTCAAAAATTGAAGAATTCTCCTCAACCAAGCTTACAAAAATGAGAGTTGCTTTAGTACACTTTTGTTGTAAGTGAATCTTCAGTTGTTAAAAAAATTAAAATAAATGGTTGATGGAATATTAAAATTACTAAATAATCTAATATTTTCTATTGTTGAGGACATAATAAAAATTAACAAAACCATTCTTGCAGATATTGAATTATGTCTACAAAATGCACAAGAGAAGATATATTTTTTGCAGTTTGAGTCTCAGCTTCAGCAAGAAGAATTACAGTAGTGGAGTCATCATTCGGAACTTGTTTCTGTTCATAATATTGAGAGAGACTCCCATAAACAACAAGAATATAAAGTTGAGTTTGATTCATATTTAGTGCCTAGTTCAAGAGAATATTTGCATGCAGATGCAAAAATTCAGTTTGCACTTCCCAAGCCCATAATCAAACCGTGGGAAGATATTTTCAAAAAAAAACAAAAACAGGTCTTGGATATGAAAAGGATGTGTCCTTTCATATTCCAGACTATTCCAAGCCTATTCAATTTCAAAGTGTTGTGTTTCTTCATGATAGTTCATCTTCAGATGTTCCATATTCTGCTCCTCTTCCATAAGAACAACAACATAATATTAAATGCCAACATTGTGACCGAGTTGAACATATTAAAGATCATTGTTTCAGTCTTCATCCATGTAAGCATTGTCATAAAACCACTCATTCTTCAATAAAATGCTTCAAAAACAAGAATCCTGCAAGAACAGGGATTCATCTTGGATGACTTGCTTCTTGTAAATGGGATTCAACATCCAATAATATATTTAACTCATAGGTTAGAACTTTTTCTAGAGTACTGAACAGTCTTGAACTTGAATTTTCTCCATATTCTAACCTTTTGTATAAATTTGAATAATAGATGAATTATTCACTGAGATTATCCTGATTACACACTATTTGAGCTTCATGCATAATACGTAACCTCTTCTACCATTGATCATCAATTTGCGGAATTAGAAGCAGTCGCATGCGCACATTAAAACATAATCAAGCACACATATAACACAGTATGTAATGGGGAAAGCTTACAGCTGAAAACCCCCAACTATCCGTATATTATAATGATAGAGAACATGTAACAATACATAGCACAAACTCCTCACAAGCTCTCAGCACTATCTCCAATTGTTACACACTAACTAGCTCAGATATGAACAAGTCACAAGTTCGAATCTCCTCCACCTGTTAGCCTGCCTCTACTGCGCAATCCAAGATGAATAATGATGAGATTCAAGTTCGAATCCCACTGGCTTGTACTGACCAATTCTCATTAGCAATCTCAATCAATGTGTGTGCAAATCTCATGCACAGCTATAGTCACAACTGATAGTAGACTCACCCTTTCACCCACCTCTAACACTGGTCTCCACTGAACTGTCCATGCAGTGAGTTAACTGATGTATTATTTAGTTGATGTATAAGTTAATAATTAGTGAATTAATTAATAATTAATTCACACCACTCATCACTAGTGTATTTATCAGTTAGACTAAATACAACTAGTTCAACTAAGTTAAACCGAACACAACTCCACCAACTGTCTCATCAACTCCACCAAACTCTGCCACATGAGTTATAACTGAAGTCAACCATGCAATAGCTCAAATAAACCCTATGAATAGCGTAATTCCTTCTGTCAGCTGCATGTGCCACATACGTAGCTTGAACTAAAGTACTCCAAGAGGATAAGATAATGTTTATAGTCCAAATATTATTAAGAGCTAATAATATTCGACTGATCTATTTTTAGACTGGCAGTCTAAAAATAGATTCCGCCCAATGTCTAAAAATAGAGGTCCATGTATTTTTACCAACTTGACCAATCATCCATAAATAGCATCCTGCAACTCATAGACCATGATCCATATGTCTAAAAATAGACATAGTCTAAAAATAGACTTTGCGCCAAAAATAGCCTGCGGGCCCACATAGTGAAGGTGACTTCTTTTCACTAGCTCCCTCATCTTGTTGCATTTTCAACACTCCCTCTCAAAGATATGGATTATACGCAACCCTATCACACTGTGGCCGTGAATTTGCTCTGAAAGTCAGCGCCTTCGTCAAGATGTAGCATCTGATCCTCCCAGGTAGAATGTATGAAAGTAACATGATTCTCATGCACACAATTTCTGATATGATGGTACGTGTCGATGTTTGGATCTATCATGAAATACTGGATGGCAGGAGTTGTACCTTTCTGGTTATCTGTCATCCGATAGGCTCGAGTGTGACTGAACAACTCGACCAAGATCTTCCTCATCCATATAGCTGCCGCCAAGCTTGCTTTGCCATATACTCTGCTCTATTTGAGCTTGAGAACACGGATCTACGCTTTCTTGTACCAAGAAAACTCTTGTTGACACGATGCGAAGATCCCTCCGGAGATGTGCTCTTTCTATCCGTTGGGCTCCCTGCCCAATCTGCATCCGTGAAGCCACATAGCTTCACCTCATCCTCCTGTCTGTACCACAATCCATATCCTGATGTGCCTCTAAGATAACGCAATACATGCTTGCCTGCCTTCCAGAAGAGCATGGTTGGCTTAACCATAGCTTGTGAAAGCTGGTTAACTGCATATCATATATCGGGTTGTGTATTGACCAGATACATAAGCAACCCCACCAATTGTCGATAAACAGTGGCATCCACTACCTCCGTTGAAGTAGCATCCTCCTTCTTCCAACCTCCAGGAAGAGGAGTATCAACAAGCTTGCAGCCATGCATGTTGAACTTCTCCAGTATCTCCCAGGCATACTAACCCTAAGAAACAAATAGTCCATCACTGCGCTGCCAAATTTCCAATCCCAGGAAATAATGAAGGAGGCCCAAGTCCTTCATCTCAAACTCTCTTCCAAGATCCTCCTTGCATGAAAGTATCAACAGCTCATCACCTGTCAGAATCAAATCATCTACATAAAGTACAATGATCATCAACTTACCCTCCACCACAATCTGGTATAGGTTAGGATTCGCCTCACTCTTGGATAATCCAAGTCCGGTGAAATAACTGTCTATCCATGTGTACCAAGCACGAGGTGCTTGTTTCAACCCATACAGTGCTCTCTTGAGCTTGCAAACATGCGACTCGCTGCTGAAGATCTCGAAACCTTCGGGCTGCTCTATGTACACCTCCTCCTCAATGACTCTGTTGAGGAACGCAGTCTTCACATCCATCTGATGAATGTGCCACCCCATCTGCGCTGAGAGAGCAAGAATCGTCCGTATGGAAGAATACCTTGCGACAGGTGCAAAAGTCTCCTCATAATCGATCCCCTCTATCTGTGAAAAGCCTCGGGCAACAAATCTTGCCTTATACTTCTCCACACTCCCGTCAGCTGCCTGCTTCACTTTGTAGATCCATCTTGAACCCACCACTGATTTCCCCTCTGGTCTCGGGACAATCTCCCATGCACTGTTTCTGACAATCGAATCATACTCTTCCACCATGGCATCTACCCATGCGGGGTCCTCCACGGCTTCCTCGAAAGAGGATGGCTCTGTCACGACACATTTTCTCACAAGAGCCATGTATCCAGTGTACCGTTCTCGTGACTGTCTCTGTCTGCGCTGTGCTATAGGTGGTCCTACAACCTTCTCTGCATCTTGAGCCAGTCGCTCAGCTTCTGTAGTGCGCTTCGCCCTTTTGTTGGTTGGTGTTGCATGAGTGGTCTCTTCCACTCCATGAACCTCATCTTGTGGCTGATCCACATCCTAAGACTCATCCTTAGGAGCTAATAGCTCCTCCTCTACATGCAAGTGTGGCTCCCTCTCAAGCGAACACTGCATGGCTTTCTCCTCCTGAAATTTGATATCCCGTTGCACAACAGTCTTGCGACTGTATGGCAAATACACTCGATAGTTGTGGGGCGTATCAGTGTACCCCAAAAATATCCCAACCTCTGCGGTCAGCTCCAGCTTCTTCCTGGCATCCTTTGTGACATGCACGTACACAGGTGAACCAAAAATCCTCAAATGGGAAATATCATGCCTCTTGCCAGAAAACGCCTCCTCGGGTGTACTCATGCCAAGTATCTTGTGAGGAAAACGGTTCTGCACATATACTGCAGTATTTCATGCCTCCGCCCACAAGTGAAGGGGCAAGCCCTGATCATGCAACATCGCCAGTGCAACACCCACGATCGTTCTGTTCTTCCACTCAGCAACCCCGTTCTGCTGTGGGTTATGAGGTGCTATGAGCTCTCTTTGAATTCCTTCTGCACTGCAAAAGTCCTTGAATGCGCCAGAGATGAATTCACCACCATTGTCGCTCTTAAGAGCCTTCACATGCTTCCATGATTCCTTCTCAACCAGCGCCTTGAACTCACAGAACTTTGAGTATGTCTCGCTCTTCTTCTGCATGAAGAAGATCCAACACTCCCGAGAATAATCATCAACAAAGATCACATAGTGCACAGTAGCACACGCGAAGCTGAGAAGGTCCACACCACGCCTATGTGAGATTCTCTCGAGATCGTCGTGCGCGACTATCCTTCGTGAAAGGTGGCTTCACAAATTTTTCCCAGGTACATCCCTTGCACTAATGCATTGCAGAGTACCCCGCAGGAAGCCGGTAAGAAATATGATGGTATCTTATAAGCTCCATGGTGAAGGTGGCCCAATCTCAGTGCCACATCTCGCCATCATCCGGGCTCTCGCCATCATCCGGCTCACCACTCTTCTGCCTTGCATGCCCATTTGCTGCGCAACTATCTACTTGCAATTGATAAAGGTTCTTAACTCGAACCCATATCCTCTGGGTCTCACAATTTGCCTTACTGTCCAGGAAAGCCTTTCCCTCGCTAAAGACAACATCATATCCCTTGTCTTCTAACATCGCCACAGAGATAAGATTCTTCTTCACTCCTGGAACATGCATCACTTCCTTCAATACGAAGGGTTTACCAGACTCCCTCTCAAAGGAAATGGTACCGATACCGGTCGCACTGTATCTACCATCATCGCCCATCTTGATGTGCACTCCAAGATCTTTCTCATCCAGATCAGAAAACAAATCTCGATCTCCTGTCATGTGAAAAGACGCACCACTTTCCAAGAACTAAACTGAACCCATCACACTTGATACCAAGCATGCGATCAGTGAAAAATCCATCTCAAACTGCGAGGCTAAAGCCTCTCCAGCTACAGATCCAGCAGCCTTCTTATTTTTCTTCTTCTGTGGACAATTTTGGCATAATGTCCGTGTTGGTGACAGTGAAAGCACTTCACCTTGGACATGTCTTGCTTCTTGCCTTTCGCACCAGACTGAGAAGCTTTCCTGCTCTTCCCCTTCTTTGCTTTGGTAGCCAAAGCGCAATTTTCTTCATCAGATTCCTTTGATGAAGATCCGTCCCTGGTACTTCGCCTTATTTCCTCTTGCACAAGATCCGACCAAAGTCGCTCCCATCCTGGCAATTTCTCCCAACCATTGACAGAATCCTGATAGGAGTGCCAACTCTTCGGAAGACCAAGGAGAGCCAAGCTCACCAAGTCCTCATCATCTACAGTCACCCCCACACTTCCCAGCTCATCCCTGCATTGGATGAACTTCGTGAGGTACTTGGGCATACTGTCGCCTTTCTCCATCTTTATGTTTCTGAGTTTGTCCTTGAGCGCCAACTTCCTCTGGTCGCTCTTGCTTTGGAATAAATCTGTCAATGCTTTCCACATCAAGTATGGAGAAGCTTTTCCATGCAGGCTGGATACAATGT
This sequence comes from Pinus albicaulis, assembly GCA_034641835.2. Taxonomy (NCBI): domain Eukaryota; kingdom Viridiplantae; phylum Streptophyta; class Pinopsida; order Pinales; family Pinaceae; genus Pinus; species Pinus albicaulis. The sequence goes on from CM076574.1 coordinate 550,279,528, forward strand.
GATCCTTCACGCCCTCCAACAGAATCCTTCGACACTTTGCTGTCTTCTTTTGCCAAGCCTCAACTTGAGCAGCATCAGTAGGCTTTGGAACTTCAGCATCTATGAACTCCTTCAGCCCATTTTCATCTAACACCACCTCCATCCTATCTTTCCATGAAATATAATTCAAGATGCCTTCAAGGGCATACTCCAATCGCAATCCGTTGAAAGACATCTCGACTTTCGACACCAAGAAAACACTGCTGCAAATTCGAATTCCACCAGCTCAAAACTCAACCGCTTTTGATCTGTGAGAACAAAGTATTTCTAGCACAGAGATCGACTATAGGGGCATTTACTGGATATATCACCTTTCAAATAAAGGATGGATCCAGACGCTACCTGGCCCTCTTACAGACTCTGTCTACCGAAATAAAATGTAATCACTGTAATAGATCCGATGATCAATTTCGCTCCGATACCATGTAGAAATTTGAATAATAGATGAATTATTCACCGAGATTATCCTGATTACACACTATTTGAGCTCCATGCATAATACATAACCTCTTCTACCATTGATCATCAATTTGCGGAATTAGAAGCAGTCGCATGCGCACATTAAAACATAATCAAGCACACATATAACAAAATATGTAATGGGGAAAGCTTACAGCTGAAAACCCCCAACTATCTGTATATTATAATGATAGAGAAAATGTAACAATACATAGCACAAACTCCTCACAAGCTCTCAGCACTATCTCCAATTGTTACACACTAACTAGCTCAGATATGAACAAGTCACAAGTTCAAATCTCCTCCACCTGTTAGCCTGCCTCTACTGCGCAATCCAAGATGAATAATGATGAGATCCAAGTTCGAATCCCACTGGCTTGTACTGCGCAATCTTCATTGGCAATCTCAATCAATGTGTGTGCAAATCTCATGCACAGCTATAGTCACAACTGATAGTAGACTCACCCTTTCACCCACCTCTAACACTAGTCTCCACTGAACTGTCCATGCATTGCAGTTAACTGATGTGTTCTTTAGTTGATTTATGAGTTAATAATTAGTGAATTAATTAATAATTAATTCACACCACTCATCACTAATGTATTTGTCAGTTAGACTAAATACAACTAGTTCAACTAAGTTAAACCGAACACAACTCCACCAACTGTCTCATCAACTCCACCAAACTCTGCCACATGAGTTCTAACTGAAGTCAACCATGCAATAGCTCAACTAAACCCTAGGAATAGCGTAATTCCTTTTGTCAGCTGCTTGTGCCAGATCCATAGCTCGAACTGAAGTGCTCTAAGAGGATAAGATAATGTTTATAGTCCAAATATTATTAAGAGCTAATAATATTCGACTCATCTATTTTTAGACTGGCAGTCTAAAAATAGACTCCGCCCAATGTCTAAAAATAGAGGTCCATCTATTTTTACCAGCTTGACCAATCATCCATAAATAGAATCCTGCAACTCATAGACCATGATCCATATGTCTAAAAATAGACAGTCTAAAAATAGACTTTGCGCCAAAAATATCTTGCGGGCCCACTTAGTGAAGGCGACTTATTTTCACTAAGCTCCATCATCTTGTTGCATTTTCAACACCTTTTATCTGACAGGGGGGGATGGGGGGAGCATTGGTCATCTACAAGCTTCAAAGCCACATCAAGCGAGCATCAGCCATAACCTGCCATACAAGATTCAAATTTGTAGTCAAAGAAAGAGATGCCCCTAATAATGCCTTTGGTTGGTGGTCAGACTTAAAACCATCTATGAGGAGTTGCGACCTCCCTTTTCAGGTTGAGCTTCTCCCTCTTCAAAGAATTGGGGACACTTCCTCTAGTAGAATATTTAAGCATCTTTCCAGTTTTCAAAGAGTTTCAGGAATTGCATTAAGCATTCCAGATTTGGTGGTCATCCTTAAACCGCCACAGGTTGATACCTCCCTTTTAAAGTTTAGGTTCTCCCTTTTTACGCAGGTTGCAGACCTCCCTTTTCCAAGTTGAAGGTCTCCCTCTTCAAAGCATTAGGATAGCTTCCTCTAACAGAAGACTTCATATTCTTGCCAGATTTGGAAGAGTTCTAGGAACTACACTAAGCATTCTAATGTTGATAGTCATCCTTAAACCACCTCCTTATGCCAACATTTCATAGGGCACATTCATCCTAGTGTTGCCATGCATTTTTTCACATTTTGTATTACAACTCTCTTCTTGCAATCATACATACCTCTTCTGATTAAGGTGGGGAATGTTGGACACCTAATCCTCTAAGGGTTGGTGTGGAAGTTGGATAGTCAAAGGAAGTCCAAGAGACCTTGGAAAATGAATCCAAGGGTCACAAGAATGTATTATAAGTGTACATCTATGTTAATAACATTGTTACCGATGAAATAGGTAACTGCATTGGTACCTAATTTTTGACGTAGCAAGAAAAACACCCGCTTTTGAAAAGTGATGATGCAGAATAAAAAAAAAATTTAGCATAATTTTGGCACTTTCATTTTATTTTTTTAATGCTTTTTATGTCGATTTTGAATAATGGTGGTGTATCATCACCAACGTTTTTTTTAGAGGATTTATTTTGACACTATACATTTTCTAATGTCTTCTTATTCCGTGAGATGTTTATTTTTAAGTGCATTTATGTACTTGTGTTTTAAAAAGAAAAAAATAATTTTTTTTAAATAAAAATTTGTAACGATATCTTCACTTTTTCACATAGATAAAAAAATGAAAAAATGGTCAATATTATAAAATTTATATTTTATACAAGTTTATGTATTGCTAAATAATTTCTCAATGCACATCAAATAATTATCACTAAAAACCCAATATTTTGAACGATATGACAAAAAAATACAAATTTTCAATATAAATAGAATGAAAAAAATACACTTTTAGAGACTTTTTGTTAAAAAAAAAACATGTTAAATAAACTAATTTTTTGGGAAAATCTTAACAAAAAAACTAAAGAAAATAGCATTTTTATTGAATTTTATGTCAAAAAAAATAATAGTAATCACATGTTTTTTGCAAAAAATAAGGATTTTTCTCATAAAATATCAAAGTCTAAACATTACAAGTAAAACTGATTAATAGATCTAAAAAATGAGCTTTATTTGCAAGCATAACTTAAATATCATCAACAATATCAATTAATACATGTTCAACATCATCTAGAACATTATTGATGTCTTCTTCCGCAACATTTTCTGCTTCATTTTGGTCATTGTCATCTTCTAATGTGTTATCACCTTAAAAAATTTCAAAACTTTGGTTACCTTGTTTTAGTCATGGTGCCAATTATGTCTTGAGTAATTTCATTTATGAAATGGGTAAGTGATAGGGTTGAAGTCTCAAATTTATCATTTCCATTTCCAAATTAACTTTAGAAGTTTCATTTCATGGTTTAAAAGTCCCATCATCCATTTACAAGTTAGGTTTTTTTAACTTATGAAACAAGTTTTTACAATGATCCTGAAACCACACATTTTTGTGACAGTGTAAAACTTGGTTTTCGCCTCTGGCATTTGCAATTTTAAATAGCGGCTACAACGCTGTTGAAACAACCTTTTTCATCAAAAAACTCTATTTTCTAGTTTTAGTAGTCAACTTCCAAAGGGGGTCTTGAGCAACGGAAAACTCATTTTTGAAACCTGAAAGATTTTTTTCTTCCTAACATACTTAACTACAAAAACCACTCTCAGTTTCTTCAAATTCATTATGAGGTGGGATAAATTGATGACTCAACTTGCGCTACGAAACTGCTGAAAGTCATTGAGAGAAAAACTTTGCTTTTTGGTTTTAGTAGTTCAATTCAAAATCATTTTCAGGCGACAAGAAAAGGTATTTTGGAATTCTGAAGGAGGTTTCTCTTCATAAAATATCTAGCTACAATAACCTATCTCACTTTTATCACAAGTGTTACTAGTTGTGAGATAAAATGATTTCTTTGAAGCCATATTTTCAGAAATCAGAATTTTCCAGTATTACACAGGTTGTTCAAAGATAGTTTCTGGGCAGTAGGAGAGGTATTTCAAAAAAACAAGAGACATTTTTGTTCAAGAAAAATTGGTCTCCAAAAGCCTCCTTTAGTTTCTCAAAATACATTTTGGATGAAAAGATAAAGCCTTTGTCCCAAGACCTAATTTTCAGGGAAAAAACAAGAATAACTTGCAACTACTGAAGCAGTCTTCTAGCACAATTTCACATCAAGTTTTGGGGGAAGTTTGACCAATTTTGATTTGAAATAGCTGGTAGGAGTGTACAAATGGCATGTGAAGGTTTCATTGAATAAAAAAAGTCAAAATATAATTGAAAAAAGGAGCAAAACACTGCGCTACGAAACTGAGCTGCTTTCGTAGCGCAGGTTTATCGTTTGTCCTTTTACATTATTCGAAGTCTAGTTTCTGCACAGTTGGAGGTTTGAAGATATATGGTGAATTTTTGACAACATGATACATGTATACTGGATTCATTAATGGTTAAAATGCTCAAACCAGATAAAGGAATCAAAGGGCTGAAAAATAGGAAATATGTCTCCTGATTTTTAGGATAGTTTGGGTCATCAGTGTTGGTCGCTTTAATTGTTTTCACAATTCAAGCTCCACATAAATTGTCAGAGAAAGAGATGCCCCTGATCATGCCTTTGGTTGGTGGTCAGACTTAAAACCATCTATGAGGGGTTGCGACCTCCCTTTTCAGGTTGAGCTTCTCCCTCTTCAAAGAATTGGGGACACTTCCTCTAGTAGAATATTTAAGCGTCTTTCCAGTTTTCAAAGAGTTTCAGGAATTGCATTAAGCATTCCAGATTTGGTGGTCATCCTTAAACCGCCACAGGTTGATACCTCCCTTTTCAAGTTTAGGTTCTCCCTTTTTACGCAGGTTGCAGACCTCCCTTTTCCAAGTTGAAGGTCTCCCTCTTCAAAGCATTAGGATAACTTCCTCTAACAGAAGACTTCATATTCTTGCCAGATTTGGAAGAGTTCTAGGAACTACACTAAGCATTCTAATGTTGATAGTCATCCTTAAACCACCTCCTTATGCCAACATTTCATAGGGCACATTCATCCTAGTGTTGCCATGCATTTTTTCACATTTTGTATTACAACTCTCTTCTTGCAATCATACATACCTCTTCTGATTAAGGTGGGGAATGTTGGACACCTAATCCTCTAAGGGTTGGTGTGGAAGTTGGATAGTCAAAGGAAGTCCAAGAGACCTTGGAAAATGAATCCAAGGGTCACAAGAATGTATTATAAGTGTACATCTATGTTAATAACATTGTTACCGATGAAATAGGTAACTGCATTGGTACCTACTTTTTGACGTAGCAAGAAAAACACCTGCTTTTTAAAAGTGATGATGCAAAATAAAATAAAAAATTAGCATAAATTTGGCACTTTCATTTTTTTTTTTTTAATGCTTTTTATGTCGATTTTGAATAATGGTGGTGTATCATCACCAACGTTTTTTTTAGAGGATTTATTTTGACACTATACATTTTCTAATGTCTTCTTATTCCGTGAGATGTTTATTTTTAAGTGCATTTATGTACTTGTGTTTTAAAAAGAAAAAAATATATTTTTTTTAAATAAAAATTTGTAACGATATCTTCACTTTTTCACATAGATAAAAAAATGAAAAAATGGTCAATATTATAAAATTTATATTTTATACAAGTTTATGTATTGCTAAATAATTTCTCAATGCACATCGAATAATTGTCGCTAAAAACCCAATATTTTGAACGATATGACAAAAAAATACAAATTTTCAATATAAATAGAATGAAAAAAATACACTTTTAGAGACTTTTTGTTAAAAAAAAAACATGTTAAATAAACTAATTTTTTGGGAAAATCTTAACAAAAAAACTAAAGAAAATAGCATTTTTATTGAATTTTATGTCAAAAAATAATAGTAATCACATGTTTTTTGCAAAAAATAAGGATTCTTCTCATAAAATATCAATGTCGAAACATTACAAGTAAAACTGATTAATAGATCTCAAAATTGAGCTTTTTTTGCAAGCATAACTTAAATATCATCAACAATATCAACTAATACATGTTCAACATCATCTAGAACATCATTGATGGCTTCTTCCGCAACATTTTCTGCTTCATTTTTGTCATTGTATCTTCTAATGTGTTATCACCTTAAAAAAATTTCTAAACTTTGAAAGTTTACCTTGTTTCTAGTCATGGTCTTAAATAGGTTTTGAGTCATTTCATGCTTAAAGGGGTAAATGATAGGGTTGAAGTCTCAAATTTATCATTTCCATTTCCAAATTAAGTTTAGAAGTCTCATTTCATGGTTTAAAGGTCCCATCATCCATTTAGAAGTTAGGTTTTTTAACTTATGAAACAAGTTTTTACAATAAGTCACGAAACCACATTTTTGTAGCGCATCCAGTGTAAAAAACCAGTTTTGCGCTACGAAAACGTTGCTATTTTCGTAGCGCGCTACAAAACTGCTGAAGCAGCCTTTTTCATCAAAAAACTTTGTTTTCTGTTTTTACTAGTAAATTTCCAAAGAGGTTTATGGGCAACTGAAAATGATTTTTTTAAAACTGAAAGAGGTTTTTCTTCCTAACATACCTAACTACAAAAACCTCTTTCAGTTTCTTCAAATTCATTATGAGGTGGGACAAATTGATGACTCAACTTGCGCTACGAAACCGCTGAAAGTCATTGAGAAAAAAACTCTGCTTTCTGGTTTTATTATTTCACTTCAAGATCCGTTTTTGGCCACAAGAAAAGGTATTTTGGAATTTGGAAGGAGGTTTCTCTTCATAAAATCTCCAGCTACAATAACCTATCTCACTTTTCTCACAAGCCTTACCAATTGAGAGATACAAGGATTTTTTTGAAGCCATATTTTCAGAAATCAGAATTTTCCAGTTTTACACATGTTGTTCAAAGACATTTTATGGGCAGTAGGAGAGGTATTTCAAAACACAAGAGACATTTTTGTTCAAGAAAAATTGGTCTCCAAAAGCCTCCTTTAGTTTCTCAAAATACATTTTGGATGAAAAGATAAAGCCTTTGTCCCAAGACCTAATTTTCAGGGAAAAAACAAGAATAACTTGCAACTACTGAAGCAGTCTTCTAGCACAATTTCACATCAAGTTTTGGGGGAAGTTTGACCAATTTTGATTTGAAATAGCTGGTAGGAGTGTACAAATGGCATGTGAAGGTTTCATTGAATAAAAAAAGTCAAAATATAATTGAAAAAAGGAGCAAAACACTGCGCTACGAAACTGAGCTGCTTTCGTAGCGCAGGTTTATCATTTGTCCTTTTACATTATTCGAAGTCTAGTTTCTGCACAGTTGGAGGTTTGAAGATATATGGTGAATTTTTGACAACATGATACATGTATACTAGATTCATTAATGGTTAAAATGCTCAAACCAGATAAAGGAATTAAAGGGCTGAAAAATAGGAAATATGTCTCCTGATTTTTAGGATAGTTTGGGTCATCAGTGTTGGTCGCTTTAATTGTTTTCACAATTCAAGCTCCACATAAATTGTCTTGTGTTTGATAATTTTATCATGCCACTTCATTCTCTGTTGTTGAATCATGGTTGTCTGGTGAATGGCATCTAATCTCTTTTCATCCAATTCAAGAAGCTGCTGCAACCTAGCTGTCTGCACATCAGTCAAATCAAGATTAACAGCTAAAGCAGTTCTTAGAGTTTTGATTTCAAATTCCACAGGAAAAACAACATTTTTACCATAAACCCATTCATAGGGAGAAAAACATGTAGTGTTTCTCCAAGTAGTTCTGTAAGCCCATAATGCTTCAGGCAGCCTTTGAGACCAATCCTTCCGGTTGTCCTTCATTGTTTTAGTTAGAATGGCTTCTAATACTTTATTTGTGCTTTCCACCTGCCCATTGGCCTGGGGGTGGTATGGTGTAGTCATTCTATGATGAATATGATATTTCTGAAGGGTAGACTTAAAACCATGAGAATTGAATGGAGGTCCTACATCTGTAACTAGCTCTCTAGGAATTCCAAATCTAGTGAAGATTTCTTCAAATAAGAAAGCTAGGACAACCTCTTCATTGGCTCTAATAGTGCTTTGGCCTCCACCCATTTAGTCATATAGTCTGTACAGACTAATATATAAGTTCTTTGATTGGATGGAGGATTAATGGGTCCTATGAAATCCAAGGCCCATCTTTCAAATGGTTCAGAAACTACCTGGGGGTTTAATGGCATTTGGTCTCTATGATTGGGTTGACCCATTCTCTGGCAGTTGTCACAAGCCCTTACATATTTCTTTGCATCCTTGAATAATGAGGGCCAATAGTAACCCATCCTCAAAATTTTGTGTGCTGTTCTCTTATCAGCAAAATGCCCTCCACAAGGGCCATCATGACAAGCTTTCAATATGTCATACACTTCATCTTCTCTAATGCATCTTCGGATTTCTTGATCAAGCCCAGTGTAGAAAAGACACCCGCTTATCCAGCTGTACCTGGCACTTTGTTGAACAATTCTTCTCTTTTCTCTGTATGACAGGTGTGATGGTAATTTTCCTGCAACCAAATAATTAGCAATATTTGCATACCATGGAGAGTGAGCAGAAACTGCAAACAAATACTCATCAGGAAAAGAATCATCTACTGGAATATCATTATTAGTTTTTAACCGTGAAAGGAAATCGGCCACCACATTTTCTTTACCAGGCCGATCTACAATTGTGATATCAAATTCCTGCAGTAATAATAGCCATCTGGTAACTCTAGCATTTGTAACAGATTTGTTCATTAAATACTTGATATCTGAGTGGTCAGTGTGCACAAAAGTAGAATAACCAGTGATATAGTGTCGAAATTTATTAATGGCATAAATTACTGCAAGAAACTCCTTTTCGGTAACTGTATAATTAAGCTCAGAAGGGGTCATATTCTTACTGATAAAGTAGATAGCATAAGGAAGATGATTTTCCTCTTGTCCCAAGATAGCTCCAATTGCAGTGTCTGAAGCATCAGAAGATATATGAAAAGGGAGGGCCCAATCGGGCCCCCTCAAAATAGGAGCAGTAGATAACTGATCCTGAAGTTCTTCAAAAGCTTTCTGACAAGAATTAGTCCACTTAAATTCAACATTTTTCATAAGGAACACAAATAATGGAGAAGCTATCTTAGAAAAATCTTTAATAAATCTTCTGTAGTATCCAACATGCCCTAGAAAACTTCTCACATCAGTTTTTGTTTTAGGAACAGAAAGATTCTGAATGACCAATATTTTAGATGGATCTACCTAAATACCTTGAGATGAAATAAAATGTCCAAGCCCTACTCCTTCACTCATCACCATATGACATTTTTCAGTACTTAGGGAGAGGTGAGCTTGTATACATCGTTTAAGTACCTTCTCAAGATTTTGTAATGCATCTTCGAAAGACACACCATAAGGAGTAAAATCATCCATAAATATTTCCATAGAGTCATTCAGCATATCAGAAAAAATTCCTATAACAGCCCTCTGAAAAGTTGCTGGTGCATTACATAGCCCAAATGGGAGAACTCTATAAGCAAAAGTTCCCCAAGGGCTAGTGAAAGTGGTCTTGTCCTGGTCTTGGGGTGCAATTCTAATATGATTATACCCACTGAATCCATCTAGAAAAGAAAAGAATTTCTTCCCTGCCAGACTATCCAACACCTGATCAATGAAGGGTAAAGGAAAGTGATCCTTTTGAGTAGCTTTGTTCAAAGCTCTGTAGTCAACACATACTCTCCATTTCCCGTTTTTCTTAGGGACAATTACCAATGGGGAAACCCATTCACTGTCAGATATGGGGTATATAAATCCTGCATTAAGCAATTTCTGAAGTTCTTCTTTAACAATTTCTCGTAAATTAGGGTTCATTCGTCTTTGGGGTTGACAGACTGGCCGGCATCCCTCTTTAATGTAAATTCGGTGACTACATAGTTCAGAAGAGATCCCTTTCATATCTGTGTAATCCCATGCAAATGCTTCCTTATATTCATGCAATAACTTCATTAATTGCTGTGTTTCAGCAACTGTTAGATCAGGATTTATGTTTAATGTCTTGTCAGGTTTAATTTCAACTGTTATGCTTTTAGATGAGATGGTGGTTAATGTCTGAGATGAGTCTTCAGATTCAATCTTTTCTTGGGTATCTGTTTCAAAAATTGCAGTCAATTGATTGTGTGTTTCAGCAATTACAGAAGAAGGTTCACAAATAAAATTATTAATTATTTCATCCTCTGTATTGTATTTAAGAGTTAAAGCTTGTCCAATAGTTAGAATGGGCTGAACAACATTATCATCATAACCCATCCACATAGAATCTTCATTATTAATTATGGGTGTAGCATGAGGATAAAGAGTAAGCTGTTTGGTTTCATAACCATTAGAAATTGTCATTGAACCAGATCTGCAACTGATAAAGGCATCAGCTGTGGCCAGCCATGGCCTCCCCGGAATTAAAGGATGTCCCCCCAGCTTTGTTTTAGTCTGCAATACAACAAAATCAGCTGGGTAATTCCAGGATTCAACTGAGATAAGTAGATCTTCAACAACTCCTTCAGGTTTAATTGTAGAACGGTCAGCCAACTCTAGAATGGTAGGTGTATCTCTGATTGTGTTATTCAGCTGTAATAATTGTGAAGTTTCAAGAGTCATTATGTTTATTGTAGCACCTAAATCTACAATAACTTGAGGAATCATTGTTTTACCAATTTGAACTGTCACGGTAGGATGGCCGGGATCACCATATTTCACAGGAGGGGTTTTTCCGGACATTAATGCAGATAAATCACCCATCACATGTATTGTAAGGGGATCTTTAGTTTTCCTACCAGGTTTCTTAACACAAATATCCCTTATTGTTCTGGCATAAATTGGTACATCTCTTAATGCTTGTAAAAGTGGAATTTTAACATACAAATTTTTCAATTCCCCTAAAAGATTAAAAGCAGGTGTTTCAGGCGTTCTAGTTAAAACCAAACGCTCGGGGAATGGTGGTTCTGTTATTTCAACATTTTTGTTAGAAGGTGGTTGTGCTTTCTTATGTTTCTCAGTTTCTTCTTTATCAGAATCAGAAGAAGTTATGTCATCAATAATAGGCTCTACTATTTTCCCAGATCTTAAATGAATATCATTACATTGCATAGTAGGAAATATGGACTGATTCTGAATATCAATGACTTGCACAACTTTATTATTGGGGTTAGGATTTGGTTGCACAGGTAGCTGGGGTCTCATTTGGTTATTTGGCGGAGCATTTGATGGCAAAGGAAGTGGTTGTTGGAATTGGGGCAATTGATTTGGGTACGGGAGTTGTTGGCTTCTCCAATTTGAATTCCAAGGGTTAAAAGAAGATGGCTGCTGTGGAGGCCAAGGAGTCCACATTGTAGGATCAACAAAGGGAGGGTTTGATTGTTGCATGGGTGGGAAATTCATTTGATTAAAGGGTGGGTATTGCATTTGATTAAAGGGAGGGTAATTTGTTTGACCGAAAACAGAATAATTATTCCAACGATTAAATGGCATACTAGAGTTCATACCTTGTCCTTTTGGTTGCCATTGTCTTCTTTGAGTTAGCAGGTAAACTGCTTTAGCTTCTTCTTCCGTTGGCTGTAATGCTGCCTTTATTCCTGGTAGAGATGGACATTGTTTTGTTTCATGATCTTTCTCACAAAGGGTACAGATTGGTATTTTGTCCATTGGGCACTCCCTTAGTGGATGTTTGTCTCTGCACTTCGGGAAAAAGACAGCCAGAGTTGCTTCTGCTTCAGCCTGCTTCTTCTTAACCTCCAAAGTGTCAATTTGTGAAGCAAAAGAACTTAACATCTCAGTTTTAAATTCTTCAAGTAAATTACCTATTTAAGCTCTTGTTGCTCCCCCACTGGCTGATTTTTGCACTCTTGAATAGGTGGGATCTCTATTACTTACTCTGTTCCTTGCAGCTCCCCTTGAACACCTCTTAGAAAGTTCAACAATCTCATCATATGATTCTTTAGATATATCTCCCTTGCCAAGCATATTTAACATGTCTAAACAATCATCCCTTAAACCTCTAAGTAATATTGTTTTGCGAATTTCCTTACTTATATTCGGATGATCAGATCTCTATATATTGTACTGCAGCCTTTCTACATAGTCCTCCAAATTCTCGTCCGGCTTTTGTGCCATATTGAATAGTTCATCCTTCTTTTCTCTCGTCCGACAGTAGTCTTGGTATTTAAGCAGAAATTTCTGTTTCATCGGTTCCCATGTTGTGATTACCTGACTCCCAAGGCTCATGAACCATCTTAAAGAATTTCCTTTTAATGTTGCTGGAAACAGTTTCAACTTTTGAGCATTAGTAACATAATCATAACTTCTGCATAATATATCAAATTCAAAAAGAAATTCATCAGGATCTTTAGAGGATAAACCATGGAAGTTAGGTAAAGCTGACAATGGAATGTTTTTCATAGGAGTTGTTCCTATAGGGAGATCACTGATAGGAAATCCTAAGGTAGAGAGAGAATTTTCATCCTTTCCTTCTCCTTCAGGATCTACACGTCCTCCACCAAAGAAGTCTTCATTGTTTCCTTCCATTGTCTGTTCTCCTCCTGCACTTGCTCGATCGTCAAGATCTTCTACTGGCTCTTCAATGTTTTCCACTGGTCGTCCAACACTCTCTATTATTTCCTCAATGTGCTCTGTTGATTTGCTAGCACTTTCTTCTGACTCTCCAGCACTGACTGCTGGTTCTTTAATCACTGGCTCCTCTATATTTTCAGGACCCACAACTTCCTCTGTTTTGTAATCTGATTGAGGGGAGTGCTGAATTTTTGGTCTTCGAGAACTTAATCTCTGTGATGATTCAGCCTTTGACACAATCTCGTCAATGAAAGTCTTTCTTCCCCCCCTTCCTTTGCCTTTGCCACCTGTGGGGTTAGTTTTCTTCTGGTTTCCACGTCCTCTCATATAATCTGCACATCTAAAAAGAAAATATTAATGCTTTCGAAATCTATAATTGCCTTCCCTGGCAATGGCGCCAAAATGTTGGTCGCTTTAATTGTTTTCACAATTCAAGCTCCACATAAATTGTCAACCCGAGGAAGTCTGTTTATTCCAAAGACAATCACGCACTGGATATGCTCAATTTCAAAAGCAAAAACAATGTTGTAGTAAAAAGCCACACAATTATCAATCATACAAATCTAATTATTCACACTCTGTTTAATCAAAGCTGAAGTCAATTATGTTATAGCAGAAGTAATTCCTAGGTTGCAGTTTAGAATCCAAATAAAGGGAAATCAATCTGCAGGAAAGGAAACCAATCAACCATAACAGGAACAGGACCCTATTCCTTTAAATAGGAACTTCATCACCTGCTGCCTGACACTAATCACTCTGTAGAAAAGATAACTCAAGAGAACAGGACCCTATTCCCATGAACAGGAACCTTCAGCACCTGTCTCCTGTTTCTAATCACACTGCAGGAAAAGAAAGGCAATCAATGGAAACAAGACCCTATTCCTTTGTACAGGAACCTTCAGCACCTGCTTCCCAGCATCAATCATACATTCAAACAATTAACAGAAATAAATCTCTTAACTTCTTAAGAATGAATGTACTAAACACATGCAGCGTTAAAAGAAATAGAATGCTCAATGAATTACAGAGCTGTGTAACTAGTGTTTCAGCAAACAGAATTAAAGTAAAGCGCGAATGTCATAAAGAAATTAAACAAACTACAGGGACAGTCGGGTGAATCTTGTGAGGAAGGCGGGCCCTTTCCTTCTCACAAGATTCCCCAGGAAAGGATTAAATTGAAGTGATCAAAAGGAAATTTTATTCATCTGTCAAAAGAAATGATACATTACAAATGGAGTCTAGCTCCAGTTCTCTCAAACACAATTTTCTCCTGTAGTTTCGAGCTCTAATCCCCCTTCTAATGATGATGTCTCCTCTAGCTAAAGAGGAGACATCTCTTACAATTACAGTAGAGCAAATCTACGTTTATCCCAATTATGTTCTTCTTTCTTAAAACAGGGCTATTCTGTTCTTCCATAAAAAGATATTGTTACAACAGATACAAAAAGAGTACTATCTTCAGAATAATCCGTGTAACCACGTCTTCATGTTGTTGCCATTGTTCCACAAAATTCTCTTCCAGAATCGCAAATTACGAATAGTGGCGGAATTTGCGTGTCTGCCGGCTGTTTCAGCAACGGAGTCGACTGTTTCAGCAACGGAGTCGACTGTTTCAGCAACGAAGTTTGACTGTTTCAGCAACGGAGTTTGACTGTTTCAGCAACGGCCGATTGTTCCAGCACAGCATATAACTTATCTGCGATATTTTAGACTTATGTTAGCAACAATCTACTTCGATTAATGATAAAATATAAGAGTAATATAGAATTATATGTAAATATATTAAACATATAGTAAAGAAGAGGATTTTATATACCTTTGGATAAAGTGAATGAAAATGATAATGGAATCCTTTTTAAACATGGTTATAAAGGTAAGGTGGTGTCAAAATATATAGTAAAAATGATACATAGTGAGGTCCTAACAATCAGCAGCAGGGTTACATCAAAGTTGAAGACATCATCCAAATTCGACCTCATGGGATTGCAGGTGGAAAAGGATGAAATAAAGATTAGATAAGGTTGTTAGGAAGAAAATTAAAGAGTTTTAGTCCTATTTGAAATAGGACTGCTCATTAGGGTTCTAGCTGTCAATTTTAATAAATATCATGTTTCATGATTAGGAAAGGTGTCAAACACTATGAATTCAAATTCTCTAGTGAAGGATCATGGAATCCTAGATTGTAAATGCTCTATATAGAGAATGAGGTCGAATTCTAATAGGTTGGCATTTTCATTAGCAAAGCAGTTGTGTTATTGTATGTTACTGGATATTTTTCAACTTAATACAGAGATTAGTTTTACTACTCAAGATTCACAAGGGGTTTATGTGTTTGATATTACTATGGCCTTTTCCAATTACCTATTTGCAGTGGTATGAGCATGTGTTACTTAGAATTCATTGAATAATTCTCTAACTTCCTTCACATGCTTGTAGACTATGCTTATTCACTATGTTATTGTTTTCACTTATAAACCTAGATTCCAAGTGCCTTGACTTCCATGTTTAACTGATTGTGATGTTTTGTTGAAGACTACTTTGACTCCATGGCCCAATGAGTATTTTCTAATCTGTGATTCAACCAGTTATAAATTTTGTCCTTTTTTATTTCTAGAGTTAGCCATCTAATCATTAATTGAAAATCTTAAACCTATTGAGAGAGCCCTCTCAGGTTGAGGAGGCTAAGCCCTAGCCAAAAGATTGGTTTGAAAGATTTACTCAGATTCTACTTGATTAGCAGCCTATTAGGGTTAGATTTTGTGATAACATTTTGGTGCGTCTACCGGGAGTCGAAGATATACATCTCCCAAAAATTATGAAGCTGAACTCTTGAAGGTAGCAGGAGCTCATAAATCTGTTCGAGGCTGCAGAACTACCTTGGCGACTCCACACATCAAATAATAAAATTGTAAGGTGACTGCAATATTTAAAGATCAGTAGCTTGATGAAGTTTCAATATGAGTTCCATTGCAAGAATGAATTCCAGGTATGCCCCTCTGAATTGGTCTCATATCCCTGGTTTTCCAAATCCTATGCCAAAGGTTGAATGGTTAAATGATCTTTCAATATTTAAAGATGAAAAGAAAGACAATGCTACTCTTCATTTTGTTAGGTTCTATATGCATGTTTACAGTCTTAAGGTTCAGGTTCCTGAAGATTGTTTCATGAAGATCTTTATGACCACTTTAGAAGGAAAAGCATGGTCTTGGTATGAAAGCTTGCCAAATGGTTCATTATATTCTCTTGCTATAGAAATTATATGCACTCAGCATGCATGTGTCCTTGATTCACCTAATCTCACACTATTTAACTTTATGAAAAATACAGAATCAATTCCACTTGTTGATCTTTTGCGGAAACAATTAATTGCATACACATGTGAAGCATAAACAAAAATTATCAATCGCACATAACACGGTTTTTTTTAACCAGGAAAGCCTGAAGCTGAAAACCCCAACTATATATTATGTAACACGGAGATCATATAAAAATCTTATACAAGCATACAAAGCTTATCACAAGCCCTCAGTACAGTACAATTTTCATACACTATACATGCCTAATCTTGCAAATCCCTGCACCGATCTTTGCCACTTGGTAGCCTACCTCCACTACTCAATCTCTGCTAAATAATAACTCTGAATGAATTCGAATTACTCCATCCTTGATTGTGCAATCCTCATTGGCATCTCCACTGAGTGTGTGATGCAATCAATGCATCACTATAGTCACAACAGATATTCTATCTTGCCCTTTCACCTATCTCTCCACTGGTCTCCACTGAAACTGCCATGCACTGTAGTTAACTGTTGTATTGTTCAGTTGATTAATGAGTTATTATTTGTGAATTAATTAACTAATTAATTCACTTCACTCTCACTAGTGTATCATTCAGTTAGACTAGATACAACTAGCTCAACTGAGTCTAACTGAGTTAAACTAAATACAACTCCATAACTACTTCTTCCAACTGTGTCATAACTCTGCCACTTGAGTTCTAACTGAGTCCTTCATGCAATAGCTCCAGTAAACCCTCACGAATAGTGTAATTCCTTTTGTCAGCTGTTGTGCCACATCTGTGCACTGAACTGAGGTGCTACAAGAGAATAAGTTGTTGTTTAGAGTTTGATTATTATTAAGAGCTAATAATAATTGACATGCATATATTTTTAGATTGACGATATATTAATAGACTTCGCCCAATATTCTAAAAATAGAATTTCATCTATTTTTCCAACTTCACCAACCATTCACAAATAGCATCCTGCAACTTCTGAAATATGATCATCATGTCTAAAAATAGACTTGCGCCAAAAATAGCCTGCGGGGCCACTTAGTGAAGGCAACTCTTTTCACTAAGCTCATCATCCTGTTGAATCTCAACACTCCCTCTCAACAAGATAAGGATTATCCTTCAGCCCGATCCTGCCTCTACGGTATTCGAATTTGCTCCTGGTGAGTGCCTTCATAAGAATATCTGCATCCTGATCCTCCATGGGAATGTACTGAAGCAACATGATCTTCCACTACACACAATCTCTAATATGATGATACTAGATATCAATATGTTTAGATCTATCATGAAACACAGGATTAACCAAGATTTTAATGCAACTCTGATTATCACAATGAATCATCATGGGATCTAAATGTGAACCGAACAAACCAACCAGAATCTTCCTCATCTAGATAGCCTCACTTGCATCTAAACTTGCTGCCATGTATTCCGCTTCCGCTGAACTGAGTGCCATAGATCTTTGTTTCCTGCTGTACCAAGAAACTGTTGTAGATCTGATACTGAAAATCCCTCCTGATGTGCTCTTTCTGTCTGTTGGACTTCCTGCCCAATCTGCATCCGTGAAGCCATGCAACTTCACCTCATCCGCCTGTCTGTACCATAAACCATACTCAGATGTGCCCCTGAGATATCTCAAAACATGCTTGCCCACTTTCCAAAAGAGCTTGGTAGGCTTAACCATCGCTTGTGAAATCTGGTTCACCGCATAGCATATGTTTGGTCTTGTATTGACTAAATACATGAGCAAACCCACCAACTGTCAATAAACAGTGGCATCCACTACCTCTTCTGATGTAGCATCCTCTTTCTTCCAATTTCCTGGAAGAGGAGTGTCGATAGGCTTGCAGCCTTGCATGTGAAACTTCTCTAGTATCTCCCGGGCATACTTGCCTTGAGACACAAACAGTTCACCTTCCCGTTGCCATATTTCCAATCCAAGGAAATAATGAAGGAGGCCTAAATATTTCATCTCAAACTCCTTTGCAAGATCACCCTTGCATGAGTGTATCAACTGCTCATCACCTGTTAGTATCAAATCATCAACATAAAGTACAATGATAAAAAGCTTACCCTTAACCACAATCTGGTATAGGTTTGCATCTGCCTCACTCTTGGTGAAGCCAAGTCCAGTGAAATAGTTGTCAATCCGAGTGTACCAAGCATGGGGTGCTTGTTTAAGCCCATACAGTGCTCTTTTGAGCCTGCACACATTCGACTCACTGCTGAAGATATCAAATCCTTCAGGTTGCTCAATGTACACCTCTTCCTCAATGATCCCATTAAGGAACGCAGTCTTCACATCCATCTGATGAATGTGCCAACCCATCTACGCTGAGAGAGCAAGGATGGTCCGTATGGAAGAATACCGTGCGACAGGTGCAAAGGTTTCTTCATAGTCAATCCCCTCAATCTATGAGAAGCCCCGGGAAAAAAATCTTGCCTTATACTTCTCGACGCTCCCATCAACAGCTTTCTTTACCTTGTAGATCCTTCTTGATCCTACAACTAATTTTCCCACCGGCCTTGGAACAATCTCCCAAGCACTGTTTCTGACAATGGAGTCATACTCCTCCACCATGGCATCTACCCATGTGGGCTCATGCGCTGCTTCTTCAAAAGAAGATGGCTCTGTCACAATACACTTGCTCATAAGAGCCATGTATCCAATATATCGGTCAAGTGACTGTCTCTGTCTGTGCTGTGATGTAGGAACTCCTACATTCTGTGCCGCATCCACCTTCAGTCTCTCAGCTTCTGTGGTATGCTTCCTGCCTTGTCTGATGTTTGGTTCTGCATGAGTGGACTCCTCCACTCCATGAATCTCCTCCTGTGGCTGATCCACATCCGGAGGCTCATCTTTGGGAACAAGAAGTTCCTCTTCCGCATGCAAGTGTAGCTCCCTCTCAAGCGACAACTTCATGGCTTTCACCTTATTGAATTTTATATCCCTTCGCATAACAGTCATCTGAATGTTTAGAAAATACACACAATAGTTGTGGGGTGTTTCTGTGTACCCCACAAATATCCCAAATTCTGCAGTCAGGTCCAGCTTCTTCCTGGCATCCTTCATCACATGAATGTATACAGGTGAGCCAAAAATCTTCAAATGAGAAATATCAGGCTTCTTACCAGTAAAAGCTTTCGCGGGTGTACTCATGCCAAGTACTCTATGAGGACAACGGTTTTGCACATAAACTGCAATGTTGCATGCTTCCGCCCACAAGTGCATCGATAGGCCCTGGTCATGTAGCATCGCTCGTGCAACTGTTACACCATTTTTTGGTCATCTAACCTATTATCATTAGATGAACCCAAGTACACCATGTAAGACCAATTTTACCCTAAGTAAAATTGCTTTCACCATGTGAAATAACTTATTCCTTTATATTTCCTGGTCATATTTAACCCAAAACAAGGAGATTAATTAAATAAATCCTTATTTATTTAATTATTTCCTAAGAATAAGTTATTTAAATCATTACTTCAATAATATTCTTAGTTAAATTTGACTAAATCACATATAAATAATTAAATAAACCATTATTTGTTTAATTATATCCCCATCATTTCCCTAAAATAATAAATAAATCATTTATTTATTTTTTATTTATAAATAAAGGAATTGACCCAAGTCAAAAATCCTTTTCCCTCCAACAAATATAATAAAATATTCCTAAAGGGTGATTCTAGAATTTGATTAATAATATTTTATTCATGCACCGAGTTCTAGAACACCCCAATATTTTGTTATAAATAGAGGGGTTTTCCCCATTCATTAGTCACCTCCATTGCATTAGATCACTCTGGATCCACTCTTGGTCACCATTTTTCCATTTTTTCCTTGTGAGCTCCCATTGAGTTCTATGTTTGTTTGGGTTTTCCACCACAATAAGAGAGAGGAATTTTAGATCTGAAACGCTGAGGACTTTCAAGAACCCATCCCATTGAGGAGAACCAGAAAACACCTTTCTTGTTTTCCTCTCAGGTGCCCCCTTTTAATATAATACAAAAATTCTTTCAAATACACTGTTCTTGTCTTGTCTATTGGATGCATGGAGCCATATTTTACTTTATCTGCTTAATGTCTTTTATGCTTAGATATGGATTTGTGCAACATTATTTGGATCATCTAATTGTAGATTTAAAGATGTTTTGCAGCCATAATTGATATTAGGGCTATTTGTTATGCGTAGCTAAAGTGATCTTTTACGACGAAATATTCATACTAACAGCAGCACCCACGATCGTTTTGTTCTTTCTCTCCGCGACCCCATTCTGCTGTGGGTTATGAGGCGCTATGAGTTCTCTTCGAATTCCTTCTTTGCTATAGAAGTCTTTGAATTTTCCAGAGATGTATTCACCACCATTATCACTCCATAGAGCTTTCACCTACTTCCCCGAATCCTTCTCCACCAATGCCTTGAACTCACAGAACTTTGAGAACGTTTCACTCTTCTTCTACATGAAGAAGATCCAGCATCTACAAGAAAAATCATCAACAAATATCACATAATACTTATGTTTCGTTGTTGAAGCAACCGAGAATGGTCCACACACGTTTGTGTGAATTCTCTCCAGGATCACTGAAGCATGGTTCTCCTTCTCATGAAAGGTGGTCTTCACAAACTTACCCATTGTAAATCCTTTGCACTGATCTGACTGCACAAGAGTACCCTTGGGAATTCCAGTAGAAATTTGCTGCAAAATATTCAAAGCACCATGGTGAAGATGGCCCAATCTCCTGTGCCATAACTCACCCTCATCCCGGCTCACCACTTCTTCTGCTTTGCCCACCATTTCAACGCAGCCATCTACCTCTAGCTTGTAGAGATTCTTAATTCAAACCCCTATCTTCTTGGTTTGACCCTTTGTTTTATGTCGAAGGAAGTCTTTTCCCTCACTAAAAACAACATCATAACCCTTGTCTTCCAGCATTGCGACTGAGACCAAGTTCTTCTTTAGACCTGGAACATGCATGAAATTCTTCAACAAGAACGGATTACCGGACTCCCTCTCAAAGGTAATGGTCCCAATGCCTGTCGCACTGTACCGACCATCATCGCCCATCTCTATATGCATCTGGAGGTCCTTCCCCTCCAATTCACTAAACAACTCTTTGTCTCCCATCATATGGAAAGACGCACCACTGTCAAGATACCACACTCATCCCATGTAGCTTGAAACCAAGTATGCGATCAAGGAAAAATCCAGCTCAAATTGCGAGGCTAATGCCTCTCCAGTTGCAGATCCAGAAGCCTGCTTATTCTTCTTCTTCTGTGGAAAGTTAGTGGCGAAATGTCCATGCTCGTGACAGTGAAAACACTTCACTTTGGACAAGTCCTGCTTCTTGCCTTTCACACTGGATTTTGAAGAAGATTTCTTCCCCTTCCCTTTCCTTGCTTTGGAAGCCAAATCGAAATTCTCTTCATCTTCATTCTTTGATGAAGATCCATCCCTGGTACCCCGCCTTATCTCCTTCTGCATAAGATCTGACCAAAGTTTCTCCCATCTTGGTAGTTTCTCCCGTCCATTGACAGAGTCTTCGTAGCTATTCCAGCTCTTCGGAAGCCCAAGGAGAGCCAAGCTCACCAAGTCTTCTTCATCAACAGTAACCCCCACACTTCCCAGCTCATCCTTGCAGTGGACAAACTTCGTGAGGTATTTTGGAATACTATCGTCTTTCTCCATTTTTATTTTTCTCAGCTTGTCTTTAAGCACCGGATTCCTCTGGTCACTTCTGCTTTTGACTTCCACATTAAGAATGGAGTGGTTTTCCCTTGAATTCTGGACACAATATGGTCCTTCACACCTTCCAACAGAATCCTCCTCATCTTTGCAGTCTTCTTTTGCCATGCATCAAGTAATGCAGCATCGCTAGATCCCGGCTTAGGAACATCGCTATCGATGAACTCCTTTAGCCCATTATCCTCCAGCATTGCCTCCATCCTATTCTTCCAGGCTATGTAATTCGAGCTCCCATCAAGGGCATACTCCAATCTCAACCCGTTGAAAGACATTTCAATGTATACTCGATTTCTGAACCAATAATCTTCTGTAGCAAATTCAAATTGTCCACCGGCACAAACTCACTTCACAATTGCAATCTTCAATCAACAACGTTTTGATACCATGTAGAAATTATATGCACTTAGCATGCATATTTCCTTGATTCACCTGATCTCACACTATTTAACTTTATGCAAAATACATAATCAATTCCACTTTTTGATCTTTTGCGGAAACAATTAATTGCACACACATGTGAAGCATAAACAAAAATTATCAATCGCACATAACACAGTTTTTTTTAACCAGGAAAACCTGAAGTTGAAAACCTCAACTAAATATTATGTAACATGGAGATCATATGACAATCTCATACAAGCATACAAAGCTTATCACAAGCCCTCAGTACAATACAATCATCATATACTATACAAGCCTAATCTTGCAAATCCATGCACCGATCTTTGCCACCTGCTAGCCTGCCTCCACTGCGCAATCTCTGCTGAAGAATAGCTCTGAATGAATTCGAATTACTCCATCCTTGAAAGCGCAATCCTCATTGGCATCTCCACTGAGTGTTGGATGCAATCAATGCATCACTATAGTCACAACAGATAGTCTATCTTGCCCTTTCACCTATCTCTCCACTGGTCTCCATGACGTCTTCTTGTAGTTAGCTGATGACTTGATGTATTATTCAGTTGATTAATGAGTTATTATTTATGAATTAATTAACTAATTAATTCACTCCACTCTCACTAGTGTATCATTCAGTTAGACTAGATACAACTAGCTCAACTGAGTCTAACTGAGTTAAACTAATTACAACTCCATAACTACTTTTTCCAACTGTGTCATAACTCTGCCACTTGAGTTATAACTGAGTCCTCCATGCAATAGCTCCAGTAAACCCTTAGGAATAGCGTAATTCCTTCTGTCAGCTGTTGTGCCACATCTGTGCACTGAACTGAAGTGCTCCAAGAGAATAAGTTGTTGTTTAGAGTTTGATTATTAGTAAGAGCTAAATAATAATCGACATGCATCTATTTTTAGATTGACGATCTATAAATAGAATTCGCCCAATATTCTAAAAATATAATTTCATCTATTTTTCCAACTTGACCAACCATTCACAAATAGCATCCTGCAACTTCTGAAATATAATCATCATGTCTAAAAATAGACTTGCGCCAAAAATATCCTGCGGGCCCACTTAGTGAAGGCGACTCTTTTCACTAAGCTCATCATCTTGTTGAATCTCAACACTTGCTGATTTCCATGATGCATTTTATGAGATGTATAAAGAGTGTCATCCATCCTTATTTTTGTTCAAAGACTGTTGTAAACATTCTGTGAGTTTTATTGAATATTTGGAGAATTGTTATGATGATGATGAGTTCATGGATGAAGAAATTTTAGAGGCCCTTCATGACAATACCTTTCATCACCAAGAAGAAAGGATAAAATCTCCCTTTGATGCAAATGAAACCCAGCAGGAGTTTACTTATGAAAATCACATCCTTTGAGTTTGAGGAAAATTTGCAGCAGACTTGTCAATCCTTTGATCATTAGGAGTATGAGAATCATTTCAAACAACAAGAGGAAATATTGGAAAATGCTTGCTACAATCCTCAGGTACAGGAAAAAGTTGATTCTTCATGTCATTTCTTGCATCAGCCTACATCAAATGATGATTACATTGATCAAAAAGTGGGTGAAAATTTCTCTTTATCCTTGTCCTCTAATCTAAAATCATTTGAGTGCAAATCAGTAGATAAGATTCAGTTTGTGGATGAAGTTGTAGAGAACACTAAAAAGGACATTCAAGTTTCAAAAGATAAAATTCAATCTCATAGTATTCATAATCAAGATCAGTCTTTTCAATTGATTTTTATGCCAGAAAACAAAGAGAGTGTGATGCCACCTTTCTCCTTTGAGTTTGAGGAAGAATACATTGTTTTTGAAAATCAGTTTGAAAAGTAGTTGGAAAGCATACAAAAGAAATCTTGTGTGGCTGAGAACCAATTGTCTGAAGTTACAGAAAGTTTTAAGGATCATCAAATTGATCAGGTCTTCTTTGACCCTATAGCTGAATACATGGAAGTGTTTTACTCTCCAGTGTTTCAGTTTCATTTTTATTATAAAGATTTGATACATTTTCAGGGGCATTGGTCATCTCAAAATCATGTTTACTTTGGGTTCAAGTGCAGTCAAGAGCTTCAAATATCAGATCAGATCAATGATTGGCTTCATTGGAAGTTTCATGTTCCTTGAGCTACAAATGGAGATTGCAGCTGATAGGGTAGTTAGGAATGTGCAAATAAGCTCAAGGTTGACTGAGCATTTTTCAGTAGGTACAGTTTGAGTGCTTCTTGCAGAAATCATCAAGCTTAAGCCCGAGGTGAAGGCCATTAAAATTTTGATGGGAAACTTGGCAAAATTTCATAATTTTTTTTCTAAAGGATGGATAGCAGCACTAGAGCTACTGGTTCTTAGTGTACCACAGGGGCACACTATCCCAAGTGGAGCCAATGTTATCACCTTAAATATTTTTCTAAACTTTGAAAGTTTACCTTGTTTCTAGTCATGGTCTTAAATAGGTTTTGAGTCATTTCATGCTTAAAGGGGTAAGTGATAGGGTTGAAGTCTCAAATTTGTCATTTCCATTTCCAAATTAAGTTTAGAAGTCTCATTTCATGGTTTAAAGGTCCCATCATCCATTTAGAAGTTAGGTTTTTTAACTTATGAAAAAATTATTTGCAATAAGCCATGAAACCACGTTTTTGTAGCGTAGGCAGTGTAAAAAACCAGTTTTGCACTACGAAAACGCTACTATTTTTGTAGCGCGCTACGAAACTACTGAAGCAGCCTTTTTCATCAAAAAACTTTGTTTTCTGGTTTTAGTAGTAAATTTCCAAGGAAGTTTATGGGCAACTGAAAGCGTTTTTTTTTAACTAAAAGAGGTTTTCTTCCTAACATACCTAAATACAAAAACCTCTTTCAGTTTCTTCAAATTAATTATGAGGTGGAATATATTGATGACTCAACTTGCGCTACAAAACTGCTGAAAGTCATTGAGAGAAAAACTTTGCTTTCTGGTTTTAGTAGTTCACTTCAAGATCAGTTTCTGGCCATAAGAAAAGGCATTTTGGAATTCTTAAGGAGATTTCTCTTTATAAAATCTCCAGATACAATAACCTATCTCACTTTTCTCACAAGTGTTACCAGTTGGGAGATACATGGCTTTCTTTGAAGCCATATTTTCAGAAATCAAAATTTTCCATTTTTACACATATTGTTCAAAGACATTTTCTAGGCAGTAGGAGAAGTATTTCAAAAAACCAAGGGAGGTTTTTGTTCAAGACAATGGTCTCCAAAAGCCTCCTTCAGTTTCTCAAAATACATTTTGGATGAAAAGATAAAGGCTCTGTCTCAAGACCTAATTTTCAGGGAAAAAACATGAATAACTTGCAACTACTGAAGCAGTCTTCTAGCACAATTTCACATCAAGTTTTGGGGGAAGTTTGATCAATTTTGATTTGAAATAGCTGGTAGGAGTGTACAAATGGCATGTGAAGGTTTCATTTAAGAAAACAAGTCAAAATCTAATTGAAAAAAGGAGCAAAACACAACGCTATAAAACTGAGCTGCTTTCGTAGCGCAGGTTTATCCTTTGTCCTTTTACATTATTCGAAGTCTAGTTTCTGCACAGTTGGAGGTTTGAAGATATATGGTGAATTTTTGACAACATGACACATGTATACATGATTCATTAATGGTTAAAATGCTCAAAACAGATAAAGGAATCAAAGGGCTGAAAAATAGGAAATATGTCGCCTGATTTCTAGGACAGTTTGGGTCATCAACAGCAAGGTTACATCAAAGTTGAAGACAACATCCAAATTCAACCTCATGGGTTTGCAGGTGGCAAAGGATGAAATAAAGATTAGATAAGGTTGTTGGGAAGAAAATTAAAGATTTTTAGTCATATTTGAAATAGGACTGCTCATTAGGGTTCTAGTTGTCTATTTGTAATAAATATCATGTTTCATGATTAGGAAAGGTGTCAAACACTATGAATTCGAATTCTCTAGTGGAGGATCATGGAATCCTAGATTGTAAATGCTCTATATAGAGCATGAGGTCGAATTCTAATAGGTTGGAATTTTCATTAGCAAAGCAGTTGTGTTATTGTATGTTACTGGATATTTTTCAACTTAATACAGAGATCAATTTTACTACTCAAGATTCACAAGGGGTTTATGTGTTTGATATTACTATGGCCTTTTTCAATTACCTATTTGCAGTGGTATGAGTATGTGTAACTTAGAATTCATTGAATAATTCTCTAACTTCCTTCACATGCTTGTAGATTGTGCTTATTCACTGTGTTACTGTTTTCACTTATAAACCTAGATTCCAAGTGCCTTGACTTCCATGTTTAACTGATTGTGATGTTTTGTTGAAGACTACTTTGACTCCATGGCCCAATGAGTATTTGCTAGTCTGTGATTCAACCAGTTATACATTTTGTCATTTTTTATTTCTAGAGTTAGCCATCTAATCATTAATTGAAAATCTTAAACCTATTGAGAGAGCCCTCTTAGGTTGAGGAGGCTAAGCCTCAGCCAAAAGATTGGTTTGAAAGAGTTACTCAGGGTCTACTTGATCAACAGCCTATCAGGGTCAGATTTTGTGATAACATAATGGATCTTTCATGTCTGCAAATCTTCCAAAGTGTTCCTTTCCAATCATTCCATATAATGGTGGTTGAGGTTCCTTTTTTTTTTTGCCACACGTGATTCATTAAAATCCCCTTTCCTCAAACCAACTTCTTGCTTCGCATCTGGAAGGAATCCAAGAGCGTTAATTATTTGTTGAATAAATTTTCATTGCACTGGGTCTTTCTCAATGGCAATGCAATTTCTTGCTTTTAGTAGGAAACATGCTAGTGTTGTACCTAATCATCAAGTACAAAAGAAACAAGTAAGAAAATTAGTATAAAGACATAAAAAGTAAAAAATAAAATATTTAAATTTAAATTTGTATAATAAAATTTACCTGAACCTCAGAATAGATCAAAAACCCAATCTCCTTCATTTGACGGCATCGCCTGGCTTGCCTCCGGCCCCCGGCTAGGTGGAGGGCGATTCTGAACCTGAGAATAGATCAAAAACCCAATCTCCTTCATTTGACGACATCGCCCAGCTTGCCTCCGGCCCCCGGCTAGGTGGAGGGCAATTCTTGGAATCGCCCTCCGCCTAGCCAGGGGCCGGAGGCAGGCTGGGCAGCCCTCGATGACGCCGCTCGGCCAGCCTCTGGCCCCCAACTAGGCAGAGGGCAATTCTCGGAATCACCCTCAGCCCAGTCGGGGGCGATTCTCGGAATCACCCTCCTCCCAGCTGGGGGCGATTCTCGAAATTGCCCACCTCCCAGCCAGGGGCAATTCTCGGAATCACCCTCTACCCAGCCGGGGGCCCGAGGTAGGCTGGGCAACCCTTGATGGCACCACCCGGCTGGCAAAAGGTGGGAGATTCTTGGAATCACCCTCTGCCCAGCCGGGGGCCGGAGGCAAGCCGGGCGTCGCCTTCGAGGGCTGCCCAGCCTACCTCCGGCCCGCAGTTGGGTGGAGGGTGATTCTCGGAATCGCCCTACGCCTAGCCGGGGGTGATTCTCGGAATCACCCTCTGCCCAGCCAGGGGTCGGGACAGACTGGGCAGCCCTCGACGGTGTCACCTGGTGGGTCTCTGGCTCTTGGCTGGGCAGAGGGTGATTCCGAGAATAACCCTCTGCCCAACCGAGGGCTCAAGACCAGTTGGGTGGTGCAGTCGAGGGTTGCCTAGCCTGCGTCCGACCCCGGCTGGACAGATGAAGATTCTGAGAATTGCCCCAGGCTAGGCAGAGGGCGATTCTTGAAATCGCCCCCCGCCCAGCCGGGGGCCGGAGGCAGGATGGGAAGCCCTCGACGGTGCCGCCCGGTCGGCCTCCGACCCCTGGCTAAGCAGAGAGTGATTCTCGGAATCACCCTTCACCCAGCCGGGGGTCGGAGGTAGGCTGGGCAGCCCTCGACGGCACTGCCCATCCGGCCTCTAGCCCCCAACTAGGAGGAGGGTGATTCTCGGAATCACCTCTGCCCAGCCGTGGGCGATTCTTAGAATCGCCCTCTGCCCAGCCAGGGGCGATTCTCAGAATCGCCCTCTGCCCAGCCGGGGGCTGGAGACAAGCTCGGCAGCCCTCGACGATGCTACCTGGCCTGCCTCTAGCCCTTGGCTAAGCGAAGGGCGATTCCAAGAATCACCCTCCGCCTAGTAAGGGGCCGGAGATAGGCCGGGTGGTGCCGTTGAAGGCTGCCCAACCTACCTCCGCCCAGTCGAGGGCCGGGACAAGCTGGGCAGCCCTCGACGATGCCACCTGGCTGGCCTTCGGCCCCCGACTAGGTGGATGGTGATTCCGAGAATCACCCTCTGCCCAGCCGAGGGCCGGAGGCCGACCGGGTGGCACCGTAGAGGGCTGTCTAGCCTGCATCCGGTCCTCAACTAGGCAGAGGGCGATTCCAAGAATCGCCCCAGGCTTGGAGGAGGTTGATTTCAAGAACCGCCCTCACCCAGCCGGAGGCCGGAGGCAGGCTGAGAAGCCCTCGACAGCGCTGCTTGGCCAGCCTCTGGCCCCTGGCTGGGCGGAGGGCGATTCTCGGAATTGCCCTTCACCCAACCGGGGGCCAAAGGCAGGCTGGATGGTGTCTTCGAGGGCTGCCCAGCTTGCCTATGACCCCCGGCTAGGTGGAGGGCGATTCTGATAATTTCTCTCTGCCCAGCCGAGGGCCGGAGGCCGGCTGGGTGGCGCCGTCGAGGACTGCCTAGCCTGCGTCTGGCCCCCAGCTAGGCGAAGGGCGATTCCAAGAGTCGCCCCCGGCTGAGAGGAGGGCGTTTTCGAGAATCGCCCTTCGCCCAGCCGGGGGTCGGAGGCAGGCTGGGAAGCCCTCGACGGCGATTCTTTTTTTTGCAAACAAAAACTTCTATAATAAAAAAAAATGTATTGTTTAAAAAAAAAAAAAAAACTAACTAAAAGAAAACTATTCAATTAAAATTTTAAAATATAAAAAAACAATAAAAAAAAATTAAAAAATATGTTTTAAAAAATAAATAAACAAATATAAAAAAATAAATTAATTTTTAATTTTAATTTTTTTTAAAATTATAACAAATATTAATTAAATTATAAAAATAAATAAAAAAAAAAAAATTAAAATATGTTTTAAAATATAAACAAACATATATAAAAAGATTTTTAATTTTAATTTTAATTTTCTTATAACTAAAACAATTATAATTTAAAATATAAAAAACAATAAAATAAAAATAAAAAATATGTTTTAATATATAAACAAACAAATATATGAATAATAAATTTTTCATTTACTTCTTCATTTTTAAAAATTGTTTAAGTCATATAATTTCTCCATCATTTCATGGTTCAAGTATCTTGAAAACTTAAGATTTAAAAACTTGAGATTTACAACTTGTCATTAATGTTTTTATGCACTACGAAATTTTATCTTTAATGTTATGGTTGAAAATAATTACAATTTTAGGGTTTTTTAGAGTCAAGATATTTTATGTTTAACAACATGGATAAAAATTGTTCGAAATGATAAGCCCTTCAGACATGATTTTGTTTATATTTAACATCATTTATCAAAAAATTTAGAATTTTACGATTTTTCAATGTCCTAATATGTTGTCTTTAATTCCATTGTTACAATGTGTCAAAAGTGTGACACAATGTTGTTTTTTGTTATTCCAGCATCAACTCGTTTTGTTTTGAGGGTGTTTTTTCAATCCTTTTTTCAAGAAACAATTTCGTTTTTTAGCATAATTTTATCAAATGTTGAAATTTGACCTTGAGAAAAAAAAACAAATGCATTATGGAATACACACTTTTTGTTTTGAGGGCGTTTTTTCATGTTTTTTGTGTCTTTTTGGGCTAGAGTTCCCGTTTCATCGGTAACAATGTTTAATAAGAAATGAAATGAATTGTTTTATAATTAGTGTATCTCCACATTCCATGTCCGTCTAATACTTCATAATTAAATTTTATCCCCTTCAGTTCACCGTCCATGACACTTCCATCCATCATATAATGCACATAGGTGTGCATGTACATATGCATATTCATGTACCAAAATAAGTTCAAGGCTTCTTGACAAGGCTCACAACAACCCTGAAATTTTGCATTACCCATAAGTTCGCAGGGGATCTTTTCAACACCTATATATATATATATATATATATATATATATATATATATATATATATATATATATATGTCAAGGAGATTGAGGGAATTCCCCCTCCTCCTTCTCAGTGTCCTGCATTTTTTGTTCATGTCCCTGTGGTTCGCAGGGGCTAATTGATTTATTTTTCTTCCCATTTTTTTAGATGATCTTCTCTGCAACACTAATAAGATTTAATCATGTTCTCCTTTTCAACCTCTTAAGGCCTCTTCTTACCAGTGCCATTTTTCCTTGTATAGGATTCAGTTTGGTATGTCCTCTCTCACAACTACTTTTGCAGCTCACATTCCACTCAACCAGTTCTTGTTTCCTAGTGAGCTTTCTAAGTTCTACCCTGCAAATCTTTAGGTCATCTTCCAATTCTTTGAGCTCAACCTCCAAACCATTGAAGGTTCTCTTCCTTTGAAGGGATGTCCCTCTTTCTTGTTCTCGATGGACTTGGTCCATATTCTGCTGCAACATGCCACGATACATGTTTCCTTTATTGGTCACCAAGTCTTTCTATGTGTTGCCACATACATTCAGTTATTAGTGTGCTAATAAACATAAACACTTATACCAGTTGCCTTGCCCTTTTGTACCAAGCACGCTACCCTAAAATTGCACACATGCCTCAATTTACATATTAGTCACAGGTCTCAAAACCCAGGACATAAACATCTGAACAAGTTTTTTTCTTTTAAAACTAGAATTTCTACATGCACAAGCACATATCATGTCATTAATTTCACTTAGTCACTGTACCGAGACCAAAAAGGAATTTCTTAGGATTTATACCAAGGTTAGTAACCAAGGAATTTGCAACCTTAAGGAAATTAATTAGAAACCCTTTAATACATCGACATCATTTCATGCATAATCATGTCTTTACTAGATTAAATTTCAGATTTTTACCCGAAATTATCAACATTGATTATTATCAACCTCTTTACCGAGACCCCTATTATTACTTGTTAAAATCAGCCTTCTAAAATTTTAAAAAAACATTAGCCTTCATTAACTTCATTCAATCTCTTTACTGAGAACATCACCACTTTCCACAAGAAACCAAATTACCATGTATATTCAACCTCTTAATGCAAGGGTAGTGATAACAACATATCCCATAAAATTGATTGTCATAACCAGTAATATCATCAATATGTTCAACCATGTCTCTTTATCTGAGCCACCTTCTTCAATTTATTTGACCACTATACTAAGGAATACATCATACGAACAAAACAACATCTTATTGAGAAGGATGATGAAACACAAGATTTTTGAAATAACTCTAATATTGCAGTCTCTTTCTCTAGCAGAGATGCAAATCCTTCATCTACAAGGTCTACATAATACATTTTCTTGTGAACGCATCTTAGTTCAGGTATTGAACATGGATGTTCTATCTCATAGTGAGATGACAACCTTTGCAGGCTTCAACTAGCTCTTTTCATATGCCATGCCCATTCCTTGAAGAAGGAAGGTATTGACCGCGAAGACAAGCTTTTGTAAAGAAAACCTCGATCACCATAAAGAAAAAGTCAACCTGTACTGAGTTTCTTAGCCTCATACAACATACTTACCATGGGATTTACACATCCCAACCAGCATCTATAATACATATTCCTATCATTCACTGAACCAAGCAGGCTTAGACATAATACACCTCACACAGGGATCCTTCCACAAATCCCTTAAACCTCATGGAAATAATTGTTCCAACCATACAATATCGCCTCCCCGAACCAATGGTGTTGGTGGTGGTTCTGTTAAACACCAATAAAATACCTATCAGGCTTATGTCCATGCCACTGGAGCCCGACTCACATCATCATCATGGTTCCTATTTAACTTGTGCTCTTATAAATTCTCCACAGTACAGATCAAGCGATTGTGACGGGTCACCACGCTCGAATGATAAAAAGGCAGAGCGGGTTGCGCAAAATGTTTTTTCCAACCCACTCACCGCCCGATCTACGACTGAGATCTATTTTGACACCCCTTCATTGCATTTTCCAAAACCACCCCAAGGGTGCACAAGGGGGTATCTGGTTTCTCAAAACCACCCAGGGGTTTTGCTGGCAAACGCTAAACGTAATGTTTGGGCCCACACCTTACCCATTCTCCAGCTCGACTTCGACATGGCATGTGACGACAGCGTGGGGCCAATACATAGTTCTCCTCTGCATGTTATGGCCTACCACGTCATCTCGGTCCCATTGTCCCGACGATCTCCTCAACTGCTCCCTTTTGCGCCTCTTGTATGGAACCTCCGGGACATCCTAGTCCCTTCCATCCCAACAACTCTCTAGCATTCACCTCTTTGTTCTTTCGGGAACGAAGCTTCTGCTAATCACCGCGCTTCTCACTGCTAACTCCTCCTGACCTTTCGTCATCCTTTATGTGCCACTTTTACGAGCTTATTATCAAAACAATTTCATATTCTATCATTTGGGAAGGATATATATATTCACCCTAATAAAGTACAAGTCCACTTGCTCTATGACTATACTAGCCACTCAAATAAGGATTTACCACATCATTCCAACATAGAGACGACAAACAAAATATACCTCTAGTCTTGAGGGATTCAACAACATTCAACTTGGTGCGAAGTACATGGATATAAAATCAAGTTATTCAAGCTCAATAACAGTGACATCCATAACACTAACACAAGGCTTACTCTGGCTTGAGCTCTCGTTAACCGGCGTTTATAACCCAAAACCAAGGTATAGATATTTGAAGATGTGAAGAAGAACTTCATCTAGAATAACATGTCAATGAAGATAAAATAGGAGGAAATCCTCAAATTCACCACATTGCAACATAAGCAACACTAATTCAAGTTTGAAATTCATGTAGTCATCATACTACAATAGAAATGCTCATGCTAAACATTGTTATAACCTAATTAGTATTCCTACCCACTATTCCAGCGCATTCAAACATCAACAAGACACATTAGTTAGTTCTGTAAATAATATGAATGCAAACATGCTTCCTGATGTGATAATACCATCTTAATCAGGAATGCAACCATATTTTATTGTGAATAACAAGCTTACGAGCACTTATCTTGAGTAGTGTAGAAATGTTCCACGTGAGAGTGGGACTCTAACTCTGCACCCAACCGTAAACAACTACAACCACTATTTCTTGTAGCTATCATCCCCAAGCCGGATTCCAAAGATTGAGGTGGAATGCTTTAAGAGGGAAACCATCAAAGAATGCACAACTGAACCAGAGCACCACCAAACCATCATTCCTTCCTTCCCAAGGCAAGCCACTACTCTCTTTGAATGCTTATGCCCAACCAGTTTTCATTAAGGTTCTTTAGATGGTTTGTAGCTCTTGTAGCACTCAACGACGTAACTCAAGATGCTGCATTTTTCGCCTCTTCAACAATAGTTCTAAAAAAATGCAATCTCTCTACCCCTCTCCCTAGTTTTGTGTACCAGGAGGTTCAAATCTGGCATTTGTCTTTTGATCCCCCTAAAGAGCGCATGTCCAATCCCTTGAATAATATCTAGGTCCTCTTCCTTTTTCCCATTACTAACTTCCCTTCTTCTCCACGGTTTCGTAGCAGCCTTCCTTTAGACAACACAACCCATGTTGCCTTAATGTTTTTTTTCCTTCTCTTGCTTATCATGGTAGTTAAAGGACATCTGCCCCTGTCCCTTTTATGCGAGTTAATTTATGGCATAGTCAACCCCATTTAAACCACTCAGCCAACCAAGAACTGGTATTTAAAACAACAATTCCCTCAAGCAATCTCCTACCTTAAGCAATGGAATCGGTGTCTTTCTTTGAGCCTTTTAATTTATAAAAATATTTACATTACATACATGAGGATAAGTAATTGGGATGTTACAAATCGTCACTTCGATGTACTTGTTAAGTGTCACAAGCAAAGATTTTTATTAATACCAATTCTCATTATTGTTTAAAAAAAAATCTCTCAAATCTTAGAAATTTTTTGTTTTTGCATCATCCTCTGCGAGCAATTTGTAATAATCTATTCGTCTTCTCAAGAAGGAGTAGGTACAAGATTTATAAAGGGGCAAATTTGTATTAATACAAATTTTGGTTACTATTAAAAAAATATGATAATATATGTACATCTCAATTTATATAATATATAATAATATATATCTCAATTTATATAATATTTAATGGAATGAGCTAAAAAAAAATTATCTTACAAAAAATTAAATGATATTTTTTATTTATTTATATTTTTAAGTTGATTTTATTTTAGAAAAAATAGAATCATAAATTTGAATTTGACATAATCCAAAAAAATCATGATATTAAATTTAAGTATTGAGGGGTTTTCACAATGCATTATATTAGATATCATTTTTTGGGATTCAACTGTGTTAAGTAAGTCGTTCATCTATGACCATTTTCATGATATCATTTTAGTCATTCATCTATTACCATTCTCATGATATCATTTTTTGGGATTCAACTTCATTAAGTAAGTTATTCATCTATGACCATTTTCATGAGAGGTAGCCATAACTGAGTAATTTCTCATGATTTTTGAATAGTCCACTTAGCACTCATTGCATCAGGTGATGCTCACAGGGTGAAGAAGTGGGATTGAAAGTAGTGAAATGAATCACGTAGCATCAATCATCACTTCTGGGGCTTGCACCTGGTAACTAGGACTTTCCGGGAGGTCACCCATCCCAGATCGCCTCTGGCTCAAGCACGCTTAACTATGGAGTTTTTCCCCACAATCAAATCCACTTAGCTTGCTACCCCATTTGCAAAACCTTAGCAAGTATTGTGTCTCATGAACCATTCAAATAAAGCTCCCTTCACCCTTTGTATTTAAGTATTGAGGGATTTTCACGATGTATTATATTAGATATCATTTTTTGGGATTCAACTATGTTAAGTCAGTCATTCATCTATGACCATTTGATAAGACTAATTTCTCATGATTTTTGAATAGTCCACTTAGCATTCATTACAGCAAGTAATACTCACAAAAATAAAAAATAGAATTGAAACTAGTGATATTAAATTTTTTTATACATTAAAAACATGTTAAAAAATAAAAATAAAAATAAAAATAAATCATCATATTGAATTTATCCCTAATTAAAATATGCTATAAAATAAAATTAAAAAAACTATTTGAAAAAAAATATACGTTGAAATTCTACATAGATATAGACAAACTACTTTTTCTACCTATGCTTTCAACGTAACATGGAATATTTTATTGGAAAAGCCCAACATGAAGTTTGTGTTCACCTCGGTATGGACCCAACATGCCCCTTTTTCAAAACGATGTCAGTGATCAAATTATGAACCCCACTACGTAAAATTCTTAAAAATTAAGAAACACCTCGGTATTAATCCAGTTTCCAGGATACTGATACACCCATACCCATTTCATCTGTGTTGTCTTTTCAGCGAATAGATTATTATTATTATTATTTATTAAAGCCATTAGAGCAGAGTTATCTATAAAAGGTATTCAGAACGTTTAGAATTTCTAAAATACTAATTTATATTGTTTAAGTCGTAATTTTGAATATTTAAACAACCAAAATTTTATATAATTAATTTAAAATTATAATTTGCCATCCTTAAAATTGCACTTTTATATTGAATTTTTTTTATTAAATAATTACTAAAACTATTACAGAGGAATATAATACTACATCTCTTATCTTGGAAGAGGATTAAACTATAAGAAAATATGAAAATATACTTACAACCTAGGATCATTCATGACGATAAAAATTATATGTCACGCAGAATTTGTAATTGGTTTAAAGTGTTTTTAATTTGTGTGGGTTTGTACTTTGTCCAAAACTTTTTGCTTTGTTTAATAAAGTACAACCACTAAAATATAAGAAAAATGTACACGGTACAAATTTTTAATATTTAAAATTAAAATAATTTTTAATTAAGGAATAAAGTACTACCAGCAAAGTTAGAAATCTTTCAGCAAAGTGAATTTTAACCACTTAAAATTGAAATATGTGAATAAAATGTTGGAAAATAGAATGTTGGAAAATATCAAACAAACACGTTTAATTTAATATTTTTATTTAATTTTATTTTTACATATTATATTAGTAGAGTAGATTTGGAGTATGTTTTAGAATTGTTTATGTTTGGTTAAGAGTTGGTTTTTTTGGATTTAAGGAAATAGGTTAATAGCTCAAGACTCAGAGACATTTTGTAGGAGTAAAAACTTACTTCTTATGGACTACCAACTATTAATTCCAAGGGACCTCGTTTTCCATGAATAATAGTGATGAGTCATCCTGTAGTGCATAGATGGCTATCTTCATTGGTGGTTTAACGATGGAGTTATGATACATTTTCTCATTGTTTAATATTATATTAGCACAGAGAAATTTTAACTTTGGATCTATCAAGAGATTAAATTTCTCAAAATTGAAGCTAATAAACATGAAAAGTTGAGACCTCTTTTTTAGTGTAAAAGTTGAGAAATAGTTGCACCTCAAACAATTTAATTTATCTAAATACTTAGTAGATCTCTGAGTTAAGATAAATCTATACTAATTTTTAATCAATATTATTATATTTATATAAATTTTAATCTTAATATATAAATATATTCATATTTTGTATTTTATTAAAACTTAAAAATATATATGTTTTATATTTTTTTAATTTAATTCTTAAATGTAATATACATGGTATCGATGAAATATAAATAAATATATAAATTTGAAAAAAAAATATATTGTAAATATTAAATTTTTATATGGGTATTAATTCAATTTAAATTTTAAGTTTTCAAATAAAATTATATATATATTTATATGAAATTTATTAAGTTTTTATAGTTTATTAATCATATGTTGAAATATGAATCATTATATTTATTTTAATGTGATATGTATATTATAGTTTTTTCTAAGGAAAATTTGTTTATAATTGTATTAATAAATCAAAATTACAATATAACTAATTAAATTAAAGTGAATTGATTTATTATTTTTATGTTTTATTCTTTTTAAATTAAAGTGACATGATGCTTAATTATTATTATTATTTGATTTAATACTTCATTCAACATTATTTAAATGTTTATACTCATTTACAACCACTACAACATCTCCCCCATATTGAGTCAACATTTAATATTTTCACTCATTTACAAACACTATAACATCTCTCCCATGCGGGGCTATAGAGTGTCTCTCAGCACAATAAGGGTGGGAAGCTTTAACCATTCAAATTAAAATAAGCAAAGTAGAAACTATGTCTAGAGTATAAACTCTACCATAATACATTACCAATTCAAAGTTCTATACCAATTTTCATATTATATATATATATATATATATATATATATATATATATATATGAAAAATATATTTCTTTCATAAAATTTGTGCTAGGGGGTACAATTGTACAACCTTTACAAGTATTTCATGTTGGTCTAGACTAATCAATACTGTAATAAGCAGCAAAATTCTAAATTGTGATCTAAAACTACATCCTACAGTAGGCATAAAGGCATTACAATGTTTTAAAAATGTTAGCCTGTAGCTCCTCCAAAAAAGACCAACTAAAAACTGGCACTTACAAAACATGGTTTGCAGGAAAGGAATTAGGGTTAAGGTTAGAATCCCATCCACTTTAAGGTTTCCTTTATGGATCCCCTCATTTGCAAGGAGGTATGCCTTCTTGTTGTTATTCATATGAACACGACTCGAATTATTTGGAGTGAAAGCTTCCTAGCATATGATAGATCCTTATTATAATAGCTTGGAGTTTGATGTTAGATGGAAGAGGACCATTGATGAGGTAGTGCAAAATAATGGTAGAGTCACCAATGATAATGAGATCTTGAATGTTTCTCTTTGTAGCCAAAGAGAAACCTTGCAGAAGCATGTAGGCTTCTGCTTGGTTGTTTGTGATGACCCCTAGACCCCAGGAGAAGGGGTATTCACATTTATTCTCAGGGCGATAAAATTATAAACATCACCCCCCCCCCCCTAAACTCTTGCCACTTCTGAAC
This sequence comes from Pinus albicaulis, assembly GCA_034641835.2. NCBI lineage: Eukaryota > Viridiplantae > Streptophyta > Pinopsida > Pinales > Pinaceae > Pinus > Pinus albicaulis. The sequence goes on from CM076574.1 coordinate 550,317,769, forward strand.
TCAAGAAACCAAAACTATTAGCACTTGAGGAGACCAATTGTTCATAGATTTATGGGACCAAAACTTTGAGAGTAAAGAGAGTACATTGAAAGCCACACTTTGAGGGAGGAGATTTTGATCTTGAAAAATAATTTTTTTATGAGCTAACCATACCTTCCAACATACATATTAGAGCAATCCAAATTTGAATGAATATAAAATTTCCAAGAAATTTGTTTACATAATGATGTTCACATGAGACAATCTATTCACTTACATAAGAAGGTCACTTTAATCCTACCTCCTAGGAGAGCATACCATATTTTCATATTGAATGCATGAAAGCATGTTATAGGAATAAATGTTGGATAGATTATGGATATATTATTCTTGTGAGGAGAAAATAGGGTATCTAGATGGTCTGCAAATTCCCCACTTTTTCAGATTCTCTGTTGTTAAAATTTTCTAATGTAAAAGGGACCAATAGAAAATATTATTTTGGGAGGATTTTTAGGAGTCCATTTGTGTTCCCATTTATGATATTTTTGTAGGAATTTATAGGGTAAGTTCCTTAGATCAAAAACAAAAGGTCACCGCTCACAAACAGATCACAAATCAGTACACCAGTATTATCACGTGGTTAAAACACTCGAAGAGGGAAACAGTCCATGGCTTGAGCCAATGCTACCACTTCAGGCAATTTATTAATATAAAAATAAAAGTTACATATGTTTATCTCATACACGGTTACTAGACAAATGACCCTCCATTCTCTTTAAATAGAGATCATGGACCAATTGGGTGTTAAGCCACGGATCAAGTGTCGTTAATACCGAGGAGAGAGTTAACCATCAGATCACTACAAATCATCACCGTCATATTATAAGTTACAAATGTACTTAGTAAAGAAACACATTTTACCAAATGTACATAGTAAAGAAACACACTTTACCAAACTCTACACTAGAATAAGTTATTCTTAACTATTTCCTATGTGTCGAAATATCCTTACATCCCCCCTTAGGAACAACTTGGGATAGGATTGAAGGATTTACAAAGGTGACAGAAAAGGAGCCTATTTCCTATGTGTCGAAACATCCTAACATCCCCCCTTAAGAACAAATTGGTATATGATTGAATGATTTACAAAAGTGACACAATAGGAGAAGGAAGGAGGCATTAGAGCCTATCCCCCCTTAATGAAAACTTTCCTGAACTCCAAGCATGGATCGAAGTTTGGTAAACTTCACTTCTGTGAGAGCCTTTGTAAAGATATCAGCTACTTGATCATTGGTTGGACAATACTGCACTTCAATAACACGATCATGAATGAGATTTATGATGAAGTGTATGTGGAGCTCAATGTGTTTCATACATTGATGTTGAACTGGATCTTTACATAGCTGAATGGCACTCTAATTATCACACCAGAGTGTAGTTGGATGTTGCTGATGAAGACCAAATTTAGACAGGATCTGACGAAGCCACATGGCTTCCTTGATGGCTTCAACTACACCACGATACTCTACTTCTGTTGAAGAAAGAGAGATGGCACTTTGTTTCTTACAAGACCATGTAATAGGTCCTGAACCAAGAGTGAATACATATCCTGACGTAGACTTTCGATCATCAGGGTTACCAGCCCAATCAGAATTAGTGAAGCCAATCAACAATGGAGATGATCCTGCACTGTAATGAATCCCAAGCTGAATTGTACCTCGAATATATCAAATTATTCTTTTAGCTGCTTTCCAGCGACTTTCATGAGGTTGGTGCATAAACTAAGCGACAAGACCAATAGCAAAGGAAAGGTCAGGATGGGTATGGATTAGATACAAAATTTTACCAACAAGTTGACGGTATAAGGTAGCATCAACTTCAGGGGTAGTACAAGTGACTAAAAGCTTGAATCTAGACTGAAAGGGAGAAGGGGTTGGCTTACAATCTTCCATGTGAAAGTGGTGTAGAAGATCACATGCATACTTGGACTGAGAGAGGGTAATACCTTCTTCAGATTGCAAGACTTGAAGACCAAGGAAATAATGCAAGTGTCCTAAGTCTATCATTTCAAACTTCTTTTGAGGCTAGACTTCACATGGTTTATATGGTTGGGATCACTACCAGTAAGGATAAGGTCATCAACATAAAGAACAAGGATGGTGAAGGACTTACCCACTTTCTTGGTGTAGACAGTGTTGTCTGAATGACACCTTGAAAAACCATTATCTAATAGAAATCTATCCATTTTGGCATACCAAGCTCGAGGAGCTTGTTTGAGACCATAGAGAGACTTCCTAAGGTGACAAACAAAGCTAGAGTCATTTTGGATAAAGCCAGGGGGTTGTTCCATGTAGATTTCTTCATGCAAATCTCCATGTAAGAAGGCAGATTTAACATCCATCTGATGAAATTCCCATTTAAAGGAGCTAGCAAGGGAAAGAACAAGGCAAACATAATTCATTTTGGCAACAGGGGAGAAGGTTTTAGTATAGTCAATGCCTTCAACTTGTGAAAATCCTTTAGCGACAAGACGAGCTTTATGTCTATCCACTTTTCATCTGGTCCAAACTTGGTTTTGTAAACCCATCTGCATCTGACAATTTTTCGTCCTTTTGGAAGAGGAACAAGATCCCAAGTATCGTTCGCTAATAAGGAACGATATTCTTCATTCATAGCTTCATCCCAATCGAGATGAACAGAGGCTTCTTCAAAGGTTTATGGATAAGGATTTTTTGGAACTTGACCCAATAAGGAAGAGGCTCTTTCAAACTGAGAATGTGTACATTGTCGATTGGAAAGGTCACCTACAAGAGAACCTGTTGCATCCCAAGTAGAGCGATCCCATCTTGGAAGCTGTGGAGTAAAAGGAATAACTTCAAGAGGTGGAGGAGGATTGTCATCCTTGATGTCATCATCTGAACTAGAAGGAATGCTATTAAAAATAGATGAGAGAGAGAGAGGTGGCACATATGCCGAATCAGGATTGCAGGCCAAAGGTGGCACACTCGCCGAACTAGGCTCGCAGGCCAATATATTTTCATCAAATTTTACATCTCTTCTAATGATTATATTTTTGGATTTTGGTTGAGGAAGTATATATCCTTTGACATCTTCAGAATATCCAACAAAAATGCATTTTTCACACTTAGGTTCTAAGGCTTTATGTTTCACATCTGGAATATGGGCCCAAGCATCACTTCCAAAAATACGAAAGTGACTTACATCTGGTTTGATTAAGCTCCAAGCTTCTTCTAGAGTTATATTATTTAAAACCTTAGTAGGAGTGCGATTTACTATGTATTTTGCACAGTTAACAGCTTCTGCCCAAAAATTGAGACCAAGTCCTTTAGATTGAAGCATACAATTAGAAATTTATTTTAAGGTGTGATTGTTCCTTTCAGCTACACCATTTTGTTGTGGAGTATATGGAACGGTATGTTGCAATTTAATGTCATGCTCAGTGCAGAAGTTGATAAATTTTTTGTTAAAATATTCTCCTCCATCGTCTAATATTAACTTAAGAATTGGATGTCCAGATTGTTTCTTAATAAAGGCCTTAAAGGCCAAGAACATGTTAAAAAATTCACTCTTGAGTTTTAAGAAGTATACCCAAGTGCATTTGGAAAAATCATCAATGAAAGTTAAGAAGTACTTGCAACCAGAGAAAGAAACAGCAGGAAGTGGACCACATAAATCACTGTGCACAAGCTGCAAAGTGGCTGAAGTGTGGCAAGAGGCACATTTGTCAAAAATATCCCGATGATGTTTTCCGAGTACACATCTAGAGCAAACACCATCTCGGCAAGATACCATAGGAAGACCCATCACCATATTTTCCTTACATAGAGTTTGAAGAGAGCGATAGTTTAAGTGACCAAATCACTCATGCCAGAGTTTGCCTACTTCATCATTATGAGCAACAAAAACGGAGGGAAGACATGAAGACCCAAAGTTGTCAAACTTATACAACCTTGTGGAATCATCAGCAATGCCAGTAGCTAAAATATGTCTAGGATCTTTGAGGTCCTTGATTACAACATCATGAGGTGAGAATTCTACTATTTTCCCTTCACCTGAATGAGTTATCTGATAAACAGATATAAGGTTGCATGACAAGGTAGGAAGACATAGTACATCATTAAACTGACCATTATCTAGATGAATGGTTCCAGATCCTATAACACTAAGAGATCTATCATCACCAACATAAATATGTTTGGTGTTACAATCATTTAAAGAAGAAAACATGGCTTTATTTTTGGCCATGTGGTAAGAAGCTCCAGAATCAATGAACCACTCATGAGAATGAGAAGAAGAAGATACATTTAATGCATAACCAGATCTTGATGCTTGACAACCACAAGCAGAAAGTACCATTCCTGAGGATGAAGGTGAAGAGTGCTCCAAATTGATGTTATGCTTCTTCATTGCTGCTTCTAAGGCTTCCATATTCTTAAAACATTTGGACTCTATATGGTCATCACGATTACAAAAGTTGCAATGTCTATCTATCTTCTTCCCTTTGTTTTTATTTATCTTATCATTTTGGTGAGTTGCTTTTTCAGTTTGCGACTGAAATTTCTTAGGACCCTTGTTTGGTTTCGGACCATACTTTTTAGGATACTGCTTCTTGGGATTCTTTTGATACGGTTGTTGTTGGGCTGCTAAGGATTTCTTAGAAGCGTTTCCAGAAGTGATAAGACCAAGGTGTAAGAGTTTTTCTTGTTATCTTATCAAAGAATCACAAAAGGCATCAAAAGAGGGGTTCTTGTAGGTGGTTCCTGAAGAAATGATGGTTTCTCTAGTGGAAAGGAAGGTGGAAACAAATACAGAGTATGCAGGGCCAAGCTTAGCAAGAATGCAATAGATGAGGCTACCATCTTCCTTTTTGACCTTACAACCTTCTAAAAGAAGTCTAAGGGTCTTGAATTTGGACAAAAAGTCTTCAATAGAGGAGAAATTATTGGGGTCCAAAGTAAGCAACTCATTTTCAAGCTGGTGGGACCTGATTTGATTTTGAATGCCAAAGACAATATTTAGCTTATCCAGGGCTTCATGAGGGGTCTCAATGTCAAGGATATGAAATCGAAGATCTTGAGTAATGGACATTCCTATCAACCCTCGTGCTTTGTTTATTTTCCTGTTTAGCGACTTTATCATCACCAGAAGGTTTAGTTTCTTGTCATGTGGCTATTCTATAAAGCCCTTTACTTCTAAGTATTATCTACCATGTGAGGTAGCCATTGGAAATAATTGGTGTTGTTAAGAATAATCAAGTATGTACTTTCCTTCCTTTTTTAAAAAAAAATAAAAAAAATAACCGAAGCTGAAAAAAGCTAAAACTAACTGCTCCAATGGAAAGATCTCGAAAAATTAGGCTGATTAAAAAAAAAACGGCTCAAAAAACGGCTTCCGAATGAAGAAGTTATGCCTTTTTGAAAAAACTGAGTTGTAGATCGAATAGTTACGAGAACGGTTTGAAATTTGATGATGAAGTTCAAATTTTAAAAAAATCCCACCCCTTTAACAATTTTTTTTTTTACAAAAAGAAGCTTGAGAAAGAGACTTGAACCCAACACCTCTATTCTCATAAACTAACTTCACACCAAGTGAGATAGTAAAAGGATTCTATAATTGTTTGAAAGGAGGAAGAGGTTTTTTTTTTTTTTTTTTTGGTAGTTTTCAGTGTGCATGCTTTTTCCTACACAAAAATCCGAGCAAAAAAAACAAACAGCAAGCTTTATGGCATAATGTTAGATTTTCGGTTAACCTTACCAAAAAAATCCCTTCTTCTTGTTTCTGATTTGCAAAGATCACACACATCGTAGAGCAAAGAGAATACACAGAGAAGAGGGTATACATCTGGAAAATATATAAAACCTAAAAACCGAAATAAACAAAGGGAACCGAAATAAGCAGAACTATTAACAAATATAACTGCAAAAAAAAATACTTTATACCTCCATATCTAAACTGCCATCACTTGGGCAATCGGAAACCTTTTTGCATGAAACGAAAGGTGTTCCTCACTGTAACAGACGCTCCAGACACAACAGAGTAGCTCTCTATGCCCGAAAAAGTTCAGAAATAGTAGATCTAGAAAACGACAGTCGCATGCAATCAAACCGGCTTCGCATTTAGATCAACAATGGATGCGACCCTCAAAATAGCTCTGATACGATGTAGGAATTTACAGGGTAAGTTCCTTAGATAAAAAACCAAAGGTCACCGCTCACAAACAGATTACAAATTAGTACACCAGTATTATCAAGTGGTTAAAACCCTCGAAGAGGGAAAGAATCCACGTCCTGGGCCAACGTGCCCATTTCAAGAAATTTATTAATATAAAAATAAAAATTACATATGTTTCTCTCATACACGGTTTCCAGAAAAATGACCCTCCATGCCCTTTAAATAGAGATCATGGACCAATCAGGTGTTAAGCCACGGATCAAGTGTCGTTAATACCGAGGAGAGAGTTAACCGTCGGATCACTACAAATTGTGACTGTTGGATTATAAGTTACAAATGCACATAGTAAAGAAACACACTTTACCTAACTCTACACTAGACTAAGTTATTCTTAACTATTTCCTATGTTTCGGAATATCCTAAAAATTTTAGGGGAGTTCCTTCAGGGAAAGAAGAAATAAATATCCTTACATTATAATCAAATAATCCCTGAAGTGTAATAAGATAATTGCCAACCCCTAGCATCTTCCTCTTCCTTGTGTCCAAGAACACTACCAACGAGAAGATGCTCCAAAGTCCTAGAAACATCCTTTAGAGACGACAACACCAAATGGAGTTCCCACTTGGACCACCTTTCATTCCTCCTCCATTGATAAATATTAGTTATCAAATATTTTCCTTTAGAGGATAACCAATTGCGAATAGGCAAGAGAGCTTGATTTTGTATCAATGATGGACATCCAAGGGTCCCATTATGCTAAACATTAATTTGCATACCAATTCGAGGAATTCACGCGATATTGTATTTGATTAGATAGTTCACTAAAGTTATAAGTTTTCATATTGAATATCCACCTCGATCACAAGAGGGAAATTCCAAACAATTTAAGCGATCCTTGGAAAAATATTTAAATCTTATTACCTTTTTCCACCAATCCTCTTTCTTAGATATGACCCCCCAAACAAATTTTGCTCCAGTGGCTATATTTTCCAGAGAGGGGTTTATAATACTTAAACCTTTTGGACATTTTGGTGTACAAACTATGGACAATTTAACCAATTGGAATTTTTTTCACTAGATTTCCCCCCTTGCCACATACATTTATGAATTTCATCTGAATTTTTTCTATGAACCCCAAAGGGTCCAAAAGGGCCGAAAAATAGAACAATGGGAGAGTTATAATACCAATTGAATGAGTGCCACACGACCAACATGATTAAGTGAGTCATGTACACCCCATTGATCAAACTTTAATTTTAATTTGGAAATGTTTGGAGCCCGGGATTGTGATGAATGAGATTTCAAGCTAATTGGGATGCCCAAATATTTGAATTCTCTCAGACCATCTGCTAGCAATCAGAAACCTAGAATCTACTTCAACTGGCTCTATATATGTTTGTTGGAATTCCACGTGTATATCTAACTTTTCCTTCTATTTACCAAACCATCAAAAATTTGTATAAAATTTTTAAGGACTCACTAGAATATAACTACAATTATGATAGAGGAACCTCCCCAAAATAATGTATCATCAAAAAATTGTGAATTATTGATATTTTTGATACCACACCCAAATCAAATTTATGGGAGCATTTACATTCTTCTTTCATGATCCAACCGTCTACTCAAAGAGTCCTAAATTAATATGAATAAGATATGCGAGAGAGGAAAACCTTATATTAATCCTCTAGATTCTTTGAAAAAAAAATTGGCCTTCCCTTGACTAAGGGAGAGATCCATGGGCTATAGATACAAGCTGAAACCATTTGAATAAATTTTTCATCAAAACCAAATTGATTCACTACAACAAAGAGGAAATTATGGAAAACCATTTCAAAGGCATTGGCCATATCTAGTTTTATTATCATCCCTTTCTCCCCTCTAATCTTGATTGAGTGGATTTCTATTTTAACTAAAATGATATTGTCCACCATTTTTCTATTACCAACAAATATACCTTGAGTTTTTTATATTGATTTTGAAAGGAAGGGCTTGATGTGTAGTGCAATGAATTTGGAGATCAATTTATAAGACATGTTACACAAAGAAATTGGATGAAATATAGAGTGATGATGGATTCACCTCTTTGTGCACTAAAGCTAAAAAAGAGGAATATATTCCCCCTCCAACATACTTGTGTTTGAAATCATAGTCTATCTGGTGCCACAAGCCATAGGCTTGCAACTTATCAATAAATACACATAAAACCAAAATTCAAAATCACACAATGTCAAGTGCACATAAAAACTCAGAAATCACTTATTAATAAAATAAAGTATTTACAAGAGGATTATTAGCCTCATGCTTGGCCACTCATTCCTCACTCTCACACACACTCTTCTACATGCTTCGTGCCTCATAGTCTCACCTTTATTTATACAATTGGATTAGAACCATAGGAGGTTCTAGATCCTAAGCTAACTCCCAAAAATATCTCTTCTAATCCCTAACGTCTCTCATCTAATCTCTAAAATATGTCATTCAATCTCTTATCCCTAGATAAGAGCTAACTAATCCATAATATTCTCAAACCTTCCACGATACTCTCGAATATTCTCTTATTTACAAGAATTATCACTCTCTCCTAAAAACTATAGAAAAATCAATTAAAGAATTAAACCATCTCTTTACAAACTAACTCCTCTAGTAAATAGTTGACCTGGGTTAGATGCACCTGCATCAGGCTCCCAAGGTAAAAATAAATAAATCATGGTCTCCTGACCATCAATCTTCATAAGATGATAAAAATCCTCCTCGATCCAAAACTCTGACTTGCAGTAAATCAATTGCTATGTAATGTTGTTTATGTTCTATGGTTGTCCTTTTTTGGTTTTCTAGCTTTCCAAACTTTATGTTGTAGTTCTTCTCTTGCATTCTTGATGTATACTTGCTCAATCATTAGTAATATGTTGTTATTCTTGCTTTTTATTAGTTCAACGAACATATTCTGAGATTGTTTCAACATCAACTTCTTCATCTCTTCAATTTAAACATCTTACTTGTCTTCTGCCTAACATGCACTATCGTTCCTTTGCTGAACTTTGTTGTCGATATCTATGCTTCCGCTACTCCAGATTTGCTGGTTTGAAGTCCTGTTGTAATCCACCATAATTTCCTCTCGCTTCGGATTGTCCAACCATTCTTTTAGGAACTTTAGTTCTCCTGTAATATCTTTCAAGTTGACATTTGACCCATTTATTTGATGATCATCAACAACTTCTATTGTTTTTCCATCTTCAGCATTAATACTTTGTTCAATATCAACAACATGTCATTCATCCATAAACCAATTATCAGATTTAAAAATATAAGGTTTGACAGATGTAATTGTCTTCAAGCCTTCATGTTGGTTTTCTGAACAAATTGTAGCATGATCTGTTGGAATCGAACCCACGTCCACATCACCATGATCACCAAGCAATTGTCCTTGTTCTGGTTTACAGATATTATACATTCATCTAGGCTTTTTCTACTTCTAAAACTTTCAGTTTGCACTTTAGTCTTCTTTCCATCAACTGTTTAATTGGCCATTTAACTGTTCACTTTATTACCCATCTCCATGTCTTTGTATTTTTAAAAACTCCATTAACACGTCCAGTCATGCCTTTAATTCAACAATATCTTTCTCGTCATCACCAATGCAAACTGCTGTGGCATCATCGTGGCCTTTTTCTGGAATCTACATCTTCTCTTTTCTTCTCCTTTCGTAAACTTCATCCTATTCACTTTAACCTACAACTAAATCACTTTACCAAAATGTCTCCTCCAATCTTGGCCAATGGTTCACTTCACTTTGAACCTTATTTCTGAGCACACCTTGCTCCTCTTTGTTGCAAACAACAACTGTAGTATCTCTTCAAATTGTCTTCACAATGACCAGACTTTGGGTGTCGGGCTTCGCAGATCATGCACCCACTACATTCAATGACACAAACTTTTGACTCGACTTGTAACTCTTTGAATCCATACTTTGACATCAACTCTTCATTAATGGACCTTGACATGAATTTTAACATTGAAAGACTTCTCTCATTTCAACTCAACTTGTTCAAGTACTTTTTACTATAAACTTCTAATACATTAACTCTTTACATAAATGGACCTTGGTGTTGGTACAATTGAAACTACACCCCTTATTATAATAATTACAATGATTAATGGTAGATTTTGACTTTAACTTTAATTCTAAAATTCACTTGTGAATTCATATCTACATTGACATGTTTTTTATTCTAAGAACTTGTCACCATTTCAACTTTGACTTGACAACAAAAAAAAACTTGTCATGACTTCCTTGAATTGACCCAATGAATTTTAAGTATTCACCTTAGACATCTTTATTCACTTCCAAATCCTACTTTCATAACTATTTCACCCTTATCATCACTTTGGAAGTGAACTTCATTAATGTTCAAGGCCTTACGGTAAATAAGAGTGGCACATATTTAAAATACCAAAAAGGTAAATATGGAAACCTTGAATCTTTGCCACGACAGAGGAAATTGAGCTTTGAAGGCTTGTTTTACGGCTACACAACATGGGTTCATTACGCAACATATCCTCGCAGAAAAAAATGCCCCATGCTTCATCGTTCCATATCATAATTTTTTTTAAACGCTCCACGCTCCAAATTTATTTTTCTCCTTCTCATGTAGATAATTGCAGGCTCAATTCACCGGTTCTACTCCTCAACTATGCTGTTCTTCAATATTTTGTGGCTCCTCAGGTCGCTGATTTTCTAAAGCAATCTGATTGGTTGGCTGACTCCAAGCCAGGTAGATTCCAAATACAGTCAGCAACCTAGCGCTCAGATTTTAGAAGAACTCATATCAATCTATGACAGTCACTTCAAAATATGATTGACACCCAATAATAGAGCTTCCACAATATATAATCTGCAGCCTGGACATTCATCAATGATTGCTACAGTCTCAGCCTTCCATAACAAGAAATGCTCTTCCTGCAACGACTTCTGCAACTCCGTCTCTATCTCATGCAAAAATCGAACATACTCATGCTTCAAAGGAAGAGGACGTGAGAAGCTAAAAAAAATCTTGATGGGAAACTTTTCACACGATCTGCGTGAAGATCGACAATTAAGAAAACCTCAAGGGAACACCTCTGGTTCTTTTTCCGATAATTCTTGAACCTTCTATCATAACTCCTGTTTTTGCGCTAATTCCCTTCAATCACAAATACAGTGGCTCCAATGTTTGCCACAGTCGTGCCAGATTGTAAGAAATCGAGTAACATCTTGACGAAGCAATCGAAAAACTCCATGAAAAGTGGTGGTTCAAGAAATTCTACAATATTGGCAGGCAGAATCGAATCTACTGTGGCCTTTCCGGATTCAAGAATCGCAACCTCTAATAATCTGCAGAAGGTGCTCTCGAATTTGAGACGCTTTTCCTCACAACAGAAGCTGAGCACTACCAGCTATTTATGAGCAATCGATGCAATAATTATTCCAATACAGACTCCTTCACTATTTACGCCCAACAATGATCTAACAACTCCAACAGTGCTCTTGCAACCTGTAGGCTCCTTAACGCATTGAAAGTTTACCATAGCAGAGCATGGACAAATATTTCAACACCTACACTCGATAATACTTATCCACTCCACTTTAATTGAACAGTGTTTCCTACAATTCTTCCAACGACACTCTCTACAACGGACTTATTAGCTTCTCCCAAGATGAATTAACACACAACTGATTCATCCACTGCACAATCTCGCTTATGCCATAGGCCTGAAACTTATAATAAATATACATAAAACCAAAACCCAAAATCACACTATATAAAGTGCACATAAAAACTTAGAAATCTCTCATTAATAAAATAAAGTATTTACAGCAGGATTCTTGGCCTCATGCTTGGCCACTCATTCCTCACTCTCATACACACTTTTCTACATGCCCCATTCTTCATAGGCTCACTTCTATTTATACAATTGGATTAGAACCCAAGGAGGTTCTAGATCCTAAGCTAATTGTTGGAGATGGGATTCCCTCGAAGGAAACAGTAAGGAAAAACTCTCTAGATCGAGGAGCATAGCATGCAATGCGGAGTCTATTTTGAGTCATAGGGGCTTTGAGGTGAGTCAAATCCCCTTATTATGTAATGGGACAAGATATTTTGTGAATGTTGGAATCCGCCCATCGTTTTGGACCATGGTATGGTAAATTCCAAATCTATATGTAATATTCCAAAATGGAAAAGATAGGAATATAGAACATATGCAACATTCCAAACTAAGAAAAACAAGAATATAGCACTACAGTCTAGGAAATGCCGGAAATGTGCTGCAATTGGAAATTACATTAAGACATCATAATCATAAGAAGTAAATAGCTGAATCATATCATTAAGGATAAAAAATAATGTAAGTACACCGTGCTCCAAAAGGAATGCACTCAAGCCACAAGATGGTTGAAATACACTAAAGAAACCAAGCACTGAAAATGTTGTGCTACTACTGCTACTGCTGCTACTTAGGAGAAGAACCATGTGCGGAAGGCTGTTAGAGTGCTTAGAATAATCCAGGATTTTAACCACAGATTCTATTAAAAAAACCCAGAAATGGTTTGGCCAGATTTTAACTTTGGATTTTCGGCCCTTTTTGGGTTGCCCACTGTAACAGCTCACTAAAATAACGCAGTCATGGACTAGAACTGTGTTGTAGGGGATAAAAACACTATGGCCTGATGCCAAATGTATCAATGATGCTCCAGGGCCTTCTTTACTAGCCTCCAAAGAGAAAGAAACCTCCCTCCAATGAAATCTAGCTCAAAAATCTCCCAAATCAAGCCTCCACAACTTCTGCCTTGCAACACAACACAAAATCCTCAACAAAAACTGCGTTATACATTAAGACTGAAGCCTTGGCCAAATGCCTAAGAGTGGAATGTAGTGCAAACTCTTCCAAGAGGCCTCTCAAGGAAAGAGGTGAGATTCCCGATCATGAACACCCTGTGTTAAAGAGCACTGCAATCTTAGCTAAACATCTGAAGAAAGCTATATGTCTAAACAGACCATATATTCAGAAATATAATAACATCCACATAATGAAATATGGTTGTCATCCTCTTCTTTATATAATTGATGAGCTTGCTAACCCTAAGCCCCATTCATTTATGACACTACTTCCATGCAAAGAGTCTCCATCTAACACTGTGTTGTCCCTCATTGAATGCCACTACTCCATGACAACGTTGTTGATTTGGTCAAAGTTGACCCAGTCAAGGTGCTCCAGCCCCTGTTCACACCTTAGGGTGCTTTATTAAGCTGAAAAGATGATCCACTTTTACATGAGAAGTGGTTTTATTCTTCATTCTCCCCACCCACTTATTCACCTATTTAAGTGACAAAACATAACTTTAATATTCCAATAAATTTTGGAATATTACACTATATAAGGAGTCTAGATAGAAGTCATAGGCAGTCAAGTAGAAGTTGATGAAATGCATTTGGATGTAAGATTGTTTTGAGTCAGAGTCTATGCTTTGGTTTATAGAAAAGACTCTTATAGCTGTGTGGGCGGAAACCTTAGGAAGTCTGCAGCTGTGTGCGCAGGGTGAAACTGAATGAATGAGAAATATCTGGCTATTAATGAAAGAACTGTTGAGGAGATCTGAGTTGTATTGATGTGTTTGATTTTTTCTTACTATTTAGAACTATTTATGTTGAATAAGGGTGTTGATCTGTAATCAAATAACACAGTTCTGTTTATGGTTATTTACTTTATTTAATACATAGTTAAGTAAGATCGCGCAGTTTGTAGTAATCTCAAAAGATGTGTTGAACATCACCTATATTAGTGATAGGTTTGATCTGCGAAAAGTTGATAAGAAGGAAAAGCCCTAAAACCACAATCCTCTATCCTTCTGGATCCAGAAACCTAGTTTTATCATCCCCCTATATTGCCTCAGGTGAGACATCGGTCAGCGCAAGTAGATCATTGTCGAAAGGGCCAGTAATAGTGGGTTTTGTTGGACAGTGCAGTTACTTCGAACCTGGGTCTAGGCCCCATCAAGCCAAAAAATGGTTCCATCGTTGGGATTGAGATCTGACTGAGGGATATTTGGATGTGGAATATGTCTAAGCAAGAGATCGAAGTTTGGGTAAGTTTGAAAGAACGTGAGTTTGTTGCGCAAGAAAATAAAAACCCGTGGATCTCTACTGAAAATTGGTTTAAAAAGTATATCTATACATATCAGTATGAGATCTTTTTTGAATCATTTGCTAGTGATTTGTACAAGTGGATCTGAATACTAGTTGTGAATATGGGTCGGTTCAATAATAAGCTAACTATGTGGACCCCAGATCTGATTGAGAAGCTAAAAAAAGACAGATAACGAGATTGCAAGAGCTATTGATTATTGGATAGACAATATCCTGGGAGGGTGCATCACTGAGTTTGAGATTGAGACCTTTGTGTCTTATAGCGAAGCAGAGTGTAAGTTATTCACAGGCCTCAAAGCTAAGTACCTGAATTCACTGAAGTTCTGGATTAAAATGTTATTGTGTGAAAAGGGTGTACTACGGATGCACTAGGATTGATGTGTGAAGAAAGATAACTTGGTGCTACATGAAGCAGCAAAAGGTTTAGGAACAATTGGGGAATGTACGTTGAAAAAGAATATAGTTCATTGTTTGGGTCTGGAGAAAGAAACCCCGCTACCCCAAGAAGTCTAAGATCTGAGAGTCAACATAACAATGTGGAGATCCTCCATCCCTCTACTCCCATCATCGCTCCATTCCATCATGTTCCTCCACCTCCAACCCCACTTCCCCCTCCCTCACTCACCATGGCCCAACCATCGAAGATTCTTGTGTTCAAGGGAAGAGATGATCTTGAATAGTTTTTGTTTGTAGTAGAAGCGATATGGAGTTCGTAGAATGTTACTGATGAAAACATGAAGAAATCACAGTTGGTTACTGCTCTGCAAGATAAAGCATTGTCTTGGTACATGAAATATGTTACGATGAATGAAAATTATTCTTTGGCTGAGACCAAGACTGTGTTAAACATTGAATTCAAAAAACCAAAGTCGCAGTCCTAGTGTATCACAAAGATCAAGGAGAGTAAGCAACTGGCTACGGAGACTGTACGAGAGGTAGATCAGCAATTTAAGACATTGTTGAGCCAAATTAATTTCAAGATCCAGGATGAACAACATAGAGAATAATTCATTGATGTGCTATTTCCTTACCTCATATTGTCATTATCACAACAAAAGGTTGCTACACAGGCTAAATAATTAGAGATAACGATGAAATTGGAAGCTTCTCTGATAGTCGATACAAACATAGGGGTGCAACAGATACAAAATCATTTGGTGAGCCTGCATATAGAGCTCTAGGATCTAAAAAGGGGGGAGGAGGTTCGCTCTGATATAAGGTTGAAAGTCTGGTGTATCAAGTGTAAAGCAGAGGATCATTATAAAGAACAGTGTCATTTTTATAGGGAATATTTGAATGCTGGGATACCGAGTCCATTGAAGCTTGGATCAAGCACAGGGCCAAATACATGGCCCCATGTATGTTGTAGCTTATCTGAAGTTGCAGGCCAACATTCCAAGGACTATTGTCATCTGTTGCAAAAGTTTATCAGATCACCGAAGAAATTGGTCTACAATTTCTGCAGTTCGGTGGGACATGATGATCAACATTGTAAGATATATGATTTGATGATGCAGAACAGTCCTGGTGCATATCAAATGGGGGTAGAAGGTCATGAAGCTTCGGGTTCACCGACTACACGAGGAGGTTTCCTAGGCTAAGGGCGTGGTCGAGGAGGAAGCACGTGTCATGGATGATGCCATATGATATGTTACAATTGCAAACAAGTTGGACATTTCGCTAGGCACTGTTATAATCCTATTGCGGATTCCTATAAGTATTGTCAAGAATTTGGTCATGAAATTAAATATTGTCCCATTTTCTTAGCTAAAATGAAGGAGAAGTGTAACCAACATCTGGAACATAATATACAAATTATGAGGGATGAACCGCACCAGGAAGATCCAAGCTTTAACATAGTAACATGCAGTGGTGTGAATATCGAAGGAGATTGCGCAGAAGGAATATGCCTGGGATGGAGACCTTGGCAAGGAAAGATGAAGATAAGAATGTTGGATTTAATGTGAAATGTGAGAAAGAAACATTCATGGAAGCAAGAAAGACGTTTATAACTCATAAAGCTTCTCCACCTACTGTGTAGAGACAATTGTTCCCATTGGAAAACAAGCTTAAGGAGAATGTTGAAGTAAAGGAAGTTGATCAGTCTATCTTGGCATCCTTCTTACAGATGTGTATGAAATTGCTAAGGGATCATAGGTTTATAGAATGGTTGCAGGAGTGGATAGATAACTATGATGATAAGGAAAGGCTGCAGTTGGAACAACACCCAGTAAACAAAGTATACAAGAACAATAAGAGAACCGACTGGGAGATTCGGTTGATTGCGCAAATTGGAGATTATGAGATGGATCAATTCATTATGGATCTAGGATCAGATCCCAATGTTTTACAAAAGAAGACATGGGAGCGGATGGGAAGGCTTATGCTGTAATGGTCACCAATTCAGCTGAGGATGGAAAATCAGCAAAAGATCATTCATATGGGGCTATTGCAGGGGATTAGCATAGATAGTGATGGATATAGTGTGTTGGGCGACTTCGAAGTGATTGAGATTGTTGATGATAGTAATCCATATCTTGTGTTGTTGGGATTTGACTGGGCTTACGACATGGATTTTATAATCAACCTGAAGAAGAGGCAGATGATCTTTGAGAAGAATGGTACCTGCATTGTCATGCCATTAGATCCATCTGAAGGTGCACGTTATACAGAGGTTGTCCAACATGAGTATGGATATGCTGAGATTGATTAGATATATAAGCTTACTGTGTAGGATGAAGATTGGATCAATCCCACCGTGGATGGTGGAATTTGTTGGGAGCGTGATAGTTCATGCATTTTAGATTCCGATGAAGAGATGGAGCATTGGCATAATCATTTGCATGAAGTAACCACTAAATGTTGTAACAGGGTTACCAGATCTCTGCGTTGTGTCAGGTCAGAAGCAGATGACTTGCATTTTTATGATGGAATGGGAAACGTTGTCTTATTTTTTGAGGAATTTGAGAAGAAGGTGCGTAAGGACCAGAGATACGAAGCTTTGGACTTCGCATTGACATCTACCCCATTCTGATGGTGGGGCGCGGACAAGGTAAATTTCAGAGGATGGAAGGAGTTTTTCAAGATGATAAGGCTGAGATTTGGATAGGTAGATACAAAGATCATGGATAATTATGATGGTCAGAAGGATCCTCGCAAGCACTTGGCTCGTTGGACTGAAGCTTGGGGCGTCAAACCTTAAACAGAATGGGTACACATGTTCTTTCACTCTTTGGATACGATACCTCAACAATGGTATCTTGAAACAGAGTTGTGCCATGGAACCATGGATTGGGATGACATGATATATGGGTTCTTGTTAACTTATTACTTCGTTGATGGCTAGGAATGAATTAATGAGGCTCTTCAAGGAGTGAAAGAAGGAGCACTTCGCATTACCAAGGAGCTAATGATGTCACAACCTGCTTGGACAGACCCAACCAACAATTTGTGTTGGGGGAGGAGATATATCGGTACCGCAATAACTAGACATAGAAGGATTCTGCTGGAGGATGGCTTCATTGCAGTTACAGTATTGTGCAATAGTCTGAAGGAAGGTGTAGCTGGAGGTTACTGCACTGAGGGAGGGAAAACTTCGTTGAGGGGGTGAGCATCACAGAGCTCATCCAAAATATGACACTTGAAGCAGTAAAATTTGATTGGACAATGACTTGGTCGTTAAAAGGAGAGGGAGGAATGCAATTAATGGGAATATATGGGCGGATCTGCCACCAAATCAACATTTATGAGGAGTATCTAAAGGCGATGATGTGATTTGAATTTGAAATTTTCTATAAATAAGGGATCTCACTCCCATTCAAACACTTTGCTCGGCCAGTGTTACAAGTAAGAGTTGTTTCTAGAAGAGAGCCAAGTGAGTTGTTGCATGATGGAGTATAGTTTCACAACATTAAGAGAATAATTGATCGCAGCAGGGCTCAACCACACAATCCATCTAGGAGTAGATCCCACCATGATGGCCACACCGGCAGTAACAGCCACATGGCTGAGGTCGCCCAGGAGGCAGATGACTGCAAGTGCAACACTGTCCGCAAAGCCTAAGAAACCAATCATTAGGCAGTCACCCCTAAAGAAAAAACCTCCAGAAAAATGGAGTAAGGGAGCTCGAGATCAACAGAAAAAGGCCATGGATATAAAATCATATGAAGACGAAGAAGAACAATTCCCTGAAGATATTGACGTTGAGGAGGTTCAATATATCTCTAGGATGCCTCCATATATTCCACACTAGGATTCAGAGGCTAAGAAGCTGGTAAAATATCTTGATGCAGTGAAGTATGAGGTGGTTACACCATTGATTCCAGATGAGGTGTCGATGAAAGGAGAGTTGTTGGCCAAGGTGCCTCAACTCAGGATGGAAATTGGTATTTTAATGATCAGAGAAAATAACCATAGTTTAAGCCCAGTAGATATTTGCGCCATTAGACCTACAAAGGAGGAATAACGCGGTTGGATCCAATGAAATGGGTGAAGGGTATCTAGGAGGTCGAGATACTCAATATGTTTTATGTACCCCACTTCGGGCACAATACTATCAACACTATTTTTGTGCGCTAATTGTTGGCCTTAGTACATGATGATTCTTTATGGCTAGGGAAGAAGATCCCCATTACTGAGATGCTCATAAGAATAATTATGACCATTACTTGCCTTGGCTCGGACCCTGCGAAGGATTTTGTAGGTAAAATCCAAGATAAGCAGCTCGCAGAAAAGATGAAGAATGATTATGAGCTGACCAAAGGAACCCAAGGTTATCTAATTGACTCCATTTAGAATATAACTGTGTGCGTCTCCGTGCACATTCTTGTGGGGAAGATTATGAGGAAAAGTCGCAGATGAGGCTTCTGCACCTATCATAGCTTTAGCTGCAGAGTGTGCCAAAGGTGTAGTCTATAACTAGGCAGGATACTTATGTGTTGAAGTCCTCGTCGATTGTAGAGCAACACAAGAACAAGGCAAGCAATTCCACTACGTGTGGCTTCTGCTTCTCATTGAATTGATGGAATTGTGAGAACATGAGAAGTCGCAGTTCAACACCATGTACCCTGATCTATGCGAAACAACCAGATATGCTTCACTATGGCATTTGGCAGAGCAATAGAGGGTTATGGCTAATAAGTTTTTTTGGGTAAGATTTGAGATGAGCTTGTAGAAAGTGATTAACCAAAAGCCTCGGTTGTCACCAAGCATCGTGGAGCAATATCGCCAAGTAGAAAAGTTCAAAGAAGACTTCCATCATATACACATGCAGGTGAAGAAGGACTTCACAGGGGTCTGGTTAGAACTGTCATACCTGGTTGAGGAAGAAGATGTGGAGGCCATAATAAATCATTGGCTGAGTGATTGGTTAGCTCCGTTATCCGAAGGCACGGAGCAGGCAGGAACAAGTGGGGGGAAGCCCACTAAGGTAACAAGACAAAAGGACATAATGGTCGCATTCGTGACTGAGACAGAACCTGATATAGAGATTTTGGACAGAGGAGGGGATGATATTCTTAGCAGTGATCTCGGCAAAGATCCAGCTTCCCCCTTTACCACCAAGCGAAGACAACCACAAAAGGGTGGCATGTGAGTCCGATAAATATATTGGCCCACAAGTCATGGTCCTTACTGAAGGGGACCTTGATGAAATTGGGGATACTGTGAAGCAGGTCACTGAACACTTATGGGGCAATATTGAAGAGCAACATAAGAAAGTGTTGGCAGATGTTCACAAGGGCTTGGAAGACTTGCAGTTACAGGCGAGCATTGTTCAGGCGAGCATGATTGGATTGCAAGTGAGAGTGGTTCAACAAAGCAGAACATAGGCCGAAACAAGCACAACTACGCACGAGTAGTTGCTGGAATCTAATACCCACGTGATGCCTATCCATACATGCACACTAAGTTTTGACATGGCAGAGCAGCTAAGGCAGGTAGCCGTCTAGAAAAATACAAAGTTGAATCTTATCGCGATGCCACTACAGGATTTACATGAAATCCACCAAGGCATTGATGAGGAACTAAATATTAGGGAGTAGTCAACCCTCCTGGTCATTCAGGATGTTATGAAAGAACAACATAGCATGGTTGAGGAAAAGTAGATTTTTGTCCAAGAGTGCACGGCTGAAGCAGTGCAACGACAGAAGTTGGAGGGGGCTATCTTTAAAGCATGCAACAAGATACCAGAGCTCTAGATTCAGGCTGCAACCGCGCCAAAAGAGAAAGTGGCCAAGCAAGCCACTACAGTTAAGGACTCCAAGTCCAAGGTTGAATAAGGGTACTTGGAAATGAAAATGAAGATAGTTGAGTTGCATATGCAATTGCAACCTTCCACTCCGCCAGAAGTCTGGGAGTAGCGATTAGTTGAGTTGAAAGTTGCATCAGAATAGGTTGAGTCCCACATACAAGAGTGTGTGCATATCTTTGGGGAAGTTCTTGATGTATTGGCCTCACTGCAGGAGGACCCTCAGGTGCAAAAATTACAGGTGGAAGTGTGTGCGAAGCTAGAACATCTGGATCAGATTAAGGTTACTAGTAAGACCTTAGCACCAATGGAGCAGCTTACCCATATACAAGAGGGTAAATTCTTACAGGAATAGGTTGATGAGCTCCACAGGAAGGAGAAGTTACTTACAGATAGGATGAAACCATGGGAAGTTGAGGCCAACCAGCTCTCCCAAATGGAAAAAACGGAGTTAAAGGCATTGCACACAACACAACAAGGACTCAAGCAAAAGGCAGCTAAGAAGGTTTCAGAGAGACTGCTCGGAGAAATTATGGAAATTGAAAAGCAGTGCGCCAAAGTAATGGCCTAGTTGAAGGATGCCTTGAGCAGCATCAAAGCAAAGATCGATGGCACACCAGCATTGTGACTCGGGACAAGTCACAATTTTGTGTTGGGGACTCGTTGGAGATGGGATCCCATTCAAGGAAGTAACAAGGAAAGACTTCACAATCGAGGAGCGTAGTGCGCAGCACAGAGTCTATTTTGAGTCACAGGGGATTTTGGGTGGGTCAAAGCCCCTTATTATGTAATGGGATGGGATATTTTTTGAACGTTGGACTCCGCCCATGGTTTTGGACCATGGTATGTGTTGAGGCCTCGAAATTCCGTTGCAACAACATAGGGGAAATGATCCAAAATCTTTTGTTTGAGATGTATAAAAGAATTAACATGTGAAAATTGTAGCTTTTAAAACAAGAAACTTTAAAGGCATAAGCGGAAAGAGAGAGAAGTAATTAACATCATGCACGAAGACACAAGAGTTGATATCGGAGTTCGCCCAGGAGGGACTATGTCTCCAGGCCCTGCTCTAATAGTGGGGAGGCCCTGCT